>JAKTQX010000004.1:0-490250 GCA_030559035.1 Ogataea wickerhamii
GAGTTGGACTTCTTATCTTCCTCAAGACACCTTTTGAGGTAAGATAGGTGTGACTGTTGTCATGTGACTATTTGTAAGTCACGTGATTTATTGCCTTTCGAAATCAACATTAAGCAAATATGAATCAAATCGCAGAACGTGCAGTTGGCTCTCAACAGATGTAATTCAAATATTAGAATAGACTATCCGAAGCACTGCATGTGACTGACATTGTTCTACATGTTTGAATACACAACTGAAATTCACTCAAGAACTAGACTTAAGAAAATCAGATTATTACAAGTTATGAAATTCAGTTATGAGATTTTCTAGTTATCAATTTTTGAAATCCTGGTGTCAAGGATGTACAAATTTGACATTCACACTACCATCAGGATTAAATCTCTTTTTTTTTGTTTTGATTTTTGTTTTGATTTTGATCTTGACATAGGAGTCTTGTGCTCTCTCTGTCCATTATCATCGTACGCGCTATCACTGCGCTAGAGACTATTGCGATATAGCTCTCTGCATTGTATGCGTTGCTTGTGATTGCAAACAAAATTAATTTACTTTGAGGCGTCTGCGAACACCTGAGTGGCGAGTTCATAAAACAGAAGAATTAAGTTGAGGTTATACCTTCTCAATTTCAAATCAAAGGCCTATCTGTCAAAGATCTATCTAAGATCTCTCTATATATACACACATTGGGGTTTTTTCCTTGTTTGCAGACTTCTGGCGAACTCCTGTCTTACTGATCAATCAGAAGTGAAAAATGGCGTTTCTATTCAAAAGGAATCCGAGAACTCCCGCTGAACTTGTGAGAGCTATGAACGAACAGATTTCAAAGCTTGATACAACCACTGATAACAAAAAGATTCAAGATGATGTCTCAAGGTATCTGTTGAGCATCAGAGCTATTTTGAATGGTGGCGATGATGATGGAACTACAGGAGAGTCACAGCCTGATCAAATAGCGCAGTTGGCCCATGAGGTGTATGCAACAGACTGTCTCTACCTTTTGATTCAAAACTTACACAACATTGAGTTTGATACACGAAAGGTTGTTGGTTTGTTGTTCAGTTTGTTGCTCAGAAGAAAAATCATTAACAGGTCCCCTACTGTAGATTATCTTTTACAGAAGCCAAAGATATTGATCGCACTGATGAGAGGACCAGAAGATCCGGATATTTCCATAAATGCTGGTGCAATGCTGAGAGAAGCTCTCAAGTATGAGCAAATCACTAGGTTTGTCTTGTCTGAGACGCTATTTTGGAAGTATTTTGACTTTTGTGAATACGGTTCATTTGAGACCTCGACAGAGGCCTTTATGACCCTAAGTGATATTCTCACCACCCACAAGTCAGTCGTAAGCGAATTCTTTAGTTCCAATCTTGATCAGTTTGTTGAAAGAATGAATAGGCTAATCACTTCTGTTAATTATGTCACCAAGCGACAATCTATCAAACTTCTGTCCCAACTGATTCTTGACAAAACGAACTACTCGTTGATGACTACATACGTGAACTCCCCGCATAATCTGAAGCTAATAATGATTCTTCTAGGAGACAAATCCAAAAACATTCAACTGGAGTCATTTAATGTATTCAAGATATTCATTGCGAACCCTAGAAAAACCAAGGCCATAACAGATATCTTGGTGAAAAATCGAGACAAACTCTTGCTTTATCTGGCTGATTTCAATACTGATAGAAAGGATGATGACCTTTTTGTGGTGGAGAAAAACTTTGTTATCGAGCAAATCGAGGAGTTGCCCAAAATATTCCCGTCTAATGTCTTTGAGTCAGAGTCAAATGCCGTGATATCAAGCCCAAACGTGGCTGCTCAGAATGTCTACTCACAGACCAAAAAAGCACTGGCTTCAGCGACAGCCTCTACTCCGGTTCGGCGAACGGGGGACGATATCTGACTTTAGGTGAACACCCACATAATTCGAGCGTTTTTGAAATCTTTGAGCGCCATCGATGAACTGACCTTATGACCTTCAACGATATTTTCTAAGTACGCTACTTACACATTAATATTATGACATCAAAGCCCCACCACTCTTAGAAAAGCGACTTAGGAATAGGTAAAGCTAGTTAAACTCCAGATTTTCTAGCTCCTTCAGTCGGTCTTTGTTTATCATTATCCCAGTGGTTTCGTAAGCTAACCTTTCTGACGGAAAATCAGTAGAATCGCACTTTCCTGGCGTCGAAGTAGCAGATTTGGACGCTCCGTATTGTGCTATATCATCACTTTCTGAATTAGGTTGAATATCTGTAAGGTTACTAGCGGAGCCACTAAAGCTGTCATGAATATCTGTAAGGTTACTAGCGAAGCCACTGAAACTGTTATCGTCATCGGTTCTTTTCTTCTTGTCAGCCGTGAAACTTTCCTGGTAGAAGCTTGTTATTCTGTTCAAGTAGTATGATTCTCCCTCTAAACTTTTGTCAACGCAAATAGAACCAACATTCAATAAATGGTTGATAATTGCTCGTATGATCAGGTAGTTTATATTGAACTCATTGAACGTTTGAATCTGTAGTATCGATAATCCACCACTGTCTTCTTTTTCAAAGAGATTCAGCATCTTGCGGGATATTGAGTTGGGACTTATCACTTTGCGACATACAATGTAAATTTTGTCTTCGTCGGATTCTTGATTCTTCGTGTCGTGAGCGAGCTTTAGAGCAGGGGCCAAAGGTATCTCCAAAAGCTTTAGATTCAGCTCTAGTCTTTCAAAACAATTGACAGCCTCATAGAGCTCGATTGGGCTGATTAGGTCAATTCCTCTAGCCTGATTGTATAAACAATAGAGCTCATAAAGAGTGATCAGGCCATTATTTAGATCCAGTAAGTTTTCTGTCTCAAGAAATTCACAGATCTGGCGAGACAATTCCTCTATGTACAATAAAGGGAGCCCACTATTGTTGCCGGGATCGGACTTGGACACGCTCTTCAAAGTCAGTAGGTTTCGAAGCTTAGTTGAATTTGAATAGCTAGTTGCAAACTCGTTTTTTGTCAAGATGTTGTCTAGAATTCTTATAGAATTCTTTGAATTATGTATTAGTTCAAGATTATCATCAATTTTTTTCGTCGATTGTTTGGAAGTGACCAGCAACTTTTGATAAGACTGGCTTAGTCGAATCAACTCTCTTCCTTTCGACATCAGCTTCTCAAGATCCTGTAAGGAGCTATTCATCAATTGAGAGTTTTCATAACTCCTCATACTGTTGGAAGCTTGAAGTCCGTGGATGCCACTATTAGGAAATAGTGGAGTCTTGTCCTTTTTATTTTCAGGTAAAGACATGTCGAATGACTCTCCAGCGTTAATTTTGGTTGATCCTTTGTTTATTCCTCTGTCGCAATCCACCTTGTCCCAGGTAGCTGTTTGAACTGTAGAAAGTAGTTTCTCGTAAAAATCCCTAGACCCTCCACCTCTGAAGCTTATTTTTATGGTTGATGGTTCAGCGGATAGCTCAGTATAAGGCTCAGTACTAACCTCCAGAGAATAATGAGATGTGTTGGCTCCGTTGTTGATAGATTCTACAACTGATTCAGAGGGCGTCTCTCCTGAAACCAAGCGAGCACCACACATTTCACAATTGATCATTGAGGGATGGTTGGTGAAAGTGCATTGGGGACACTGTGAGCCGTCAGCAGTCATCAGATTCGGATTGCTCCAGGAAGCAGAATGTGTTCGCTCCGATTGCTTATTCTCTAGTATACTTTCTATCAAAGTCCTTGAGGCTTTAATACCACACGTTTTACAGGGTGGCAATAGAGACCAATCACCAATCAGTAAATTCAGAGAAGAAGATTTCAATGAGTTCGAAAAGAAGCAAATAGGGCATACCCAGTTGATGTCGATCAAGGACGGCCTGATTCTTTGCTGGTTTTCAACCGCAACATCTTCCAAATGAGATTTCAGATGAAGTATAACCTTAGGACTTGACCTCAAGAACCGAGATGTGTGTTCTATTGAGTCAATATCATGAATATTTAGTTGAATATTCGGATAATCTCTAGTGTTGATTGGAAGGTTTCGATCAGTTGTTACCACCATAATTCTTCTATTGGTCAAGTAGACTTTACCGTTTTGATATTTCAGCAGTTTGTGGTCGCCCATATAAAGTCCTACGGTGTCCTGTATAATGATATCACGCTCATTTGGCAAAGATATGGGCCGTCCACTGGAGGACAAAAACAGAGGGCTCCAATAAGCCAACCTGATTGTGGATGGCATTCCAATTCCTGGTCGCTAGATGAAAACCTTTAAAGAAAAGCACGTGTCAAGTACGGTGGAGATGGATACTATTCACAGATATAGGGCAAACATAAGAGAGCAAACTAACTGTCTTGCTTATCATGGAGCTAACAAAAGCACTCTCATCTTCTTCATCATTGTGATTGCAACTAATTAACAATTCAATATTAAGTCGCCTCACGTAGTCATGGCAGAAACTGCGATTGCAGGAGCTAAGGAAAAATGTAACTCACTTTAAATCCGACCAAAAAGAGATCAACGTCGCGACGATCGGGGCGCTATTTTTACGTAATCAAGAAATAGTGATTTTGTCGAGCTCGTGGAAACGTAGTGAAAATTCAATATCTGTTTTCTTGCATTCGACAAATAAGAAAAGAAAGTGATCTGCTAATGAGTTCTTCAGCTATCATAGAGAGCTGAGGCTTGTGTTCATTTCATCTTATGGAAGAACAGGAAGGAATAGTTCTCATTTCAAAGATCATTTCAGAAATAAACGCGCCTCAATGTTGGACTGCTGGATAGTCATTCAGCCTACACCTTTTTTAAATGAATTTCCAAAAAGGAAAAAAGTAAATATAAAATTCTAGTGTAAGATGAGGAAATGGCGGTGCACTCGTCTGAAAGTCTGTTTTTAAAACCCATTACATTTTTATGTCGAGACTTAGCAGGTAATAGAGCGTAATGGAGTAGACCTTCATACCTATTGTATCTGCCTTGTTGAATTCTTGTCTGGAATCATTCCATATCAAAGGCTTCACTCTGAAAAGCTTGCTCAGTTGAGTTTGAGAAGAATAACGATGGAATGGCAAAAGCCCAAATCGGCACGGATACAGTCAACCGGAAGCCAGCTTGTAGTTGTGGTCTCAAAAGCACAGGACTTACCAAATAAGAGAAAGCTGGATAAACAGTCACCCTACTGTGTTGCACGAATACAAGACCAAATTCAACGAACCAGGGTTGTACCCAGAGGAGGACAGAATCCACATTTTGATGATGAGCTTTGGTTTTCTTTGGATACTACAGAAGATACCGTGATAACCTTTTCAGTTTATCATCAACTGAAAAAAGACTCCGAGCTAGTATGCAAGGCCGAAATAGACTTTTCCCCTGCTCTTCGACGTTCCGTTAAAGAAGGGTACGACAGATGGCATGATTTAGAATTCAATGGGAAACCAGCAGGCAAAATCTTTCTTGAAATGACATATTATACATCTACAGACTCTGTCCCTATTCAAGTAGAGAATATACTAAGAAACAGTGCGAATTCAAATGGTGGTGGTGTTGACAGCTTCTCTGGTTCGAAGGACAATTCGTTAGGTTTACGGTCTAGCCTCGCTCTTTCTACTTCCACTGGTATAAAGCACGAAGAGTTACCTAATCTGGAAGACGCACTAAAGCGGGATTTATCTAAAAAGTTCAGTCTTCAAGATGAGTTCAACCTACGTAACGAAAAGGATAAGCCATGGCTTGAAAGAGCTTTGGAAACAGCGCAAAAGTTTAGTTTCTCGCTTTTTGGAAGAGTTTCGCTGCAGGAAGCCGCCGACAAAAGTCAGAACATCAATCATCCTGATTCGCCACGTAAGCTGTTTGAAGATTCCAGTGATGAATCAGGTGATGAGGATGATGTCTACTCAAGTTTGATGCGCCAATCAAAGGTAAAGTCTCCATTCATAGAGAAGCAACGATGTCCCACTGAAAGCAAGGAGGATTACGACATTGGACAAAGGATAGCATTCCAGAGGTCCTTCCGAGAGGAAGCCGATTCCGTTACTCCAGTGGACAGCCAAGTAAATCGAAGCATCGACTTCCTCAGAGAATTGAAGAGTAAGCCCCTACCTCAAGTTTATTCAGAGACCAATGAAGAGTTCACTGCACCCAGACCTCCTATTCATCGTATACCGCTTACGAGTCTTACTGATTCGAATCAAATACAAACCTTTGAATCAGAAAGCCATGGTGACTACCATTCAGCAAATTTGAAGCAGCCCAATCATAGAAAAGGGACAGATGGGAACCAGCTTCTGACGTACTCCCAAATTCGCAAGAAGAATCACAGTCGTAGAGCTATGGTTTATAATGATAAATGAGTAATACAAGAAACTTAAGTTTTATAAGCAGTGTATTGCGTAGTGAACGCGATTAATTTTGTAGAGATAATAGCATGAGAGGAACATGGCGCAGCAGTATAAGAGCATAGAAATGTTGTACTAGGATCAGAACGCTGCTTCATCGTCGCCTTCATCCTCTTCACCGTATCGATCGCCATCATCAAAGTACTTCTCAGCATTATAATCATCATCCTCATCTTCCTCAAATTCATCATCCTGTTCTTCTTCTTCTTCCTCTCCATCGGCCGAATGGTCTTCGTTTTCGTCCATATTTGTTAATCTTTCTAGTATACGCTTCTGCTTAACGTCATTACTAGGCTGTTCTGGATCTATCTTTTGAATTTTAGGCCGATGCGTGCCCAAAGAGTCACCCTTTTTCCTGCTTTTTCGTTCATCCTGTGTTCCACTGGGATTACAAACACCCTGGAGCTCCTCGGGTATATAATCGATTATCGAGAAATGACGTTTTATGGATTTCTCAACCATAATATTCCTTTTTCTGTAACGGTCAGAGTATCTAGCGATCCCGTCCTTGACGCCCAGTTCTCTCCCGACGTTATCTTTTTCCATCCTCCTGTAAGAGGTATCGAAAGTAGCTATGTGGAAAGAGTTCTGTTGCACCACATGCGAGAATCTGGTGAACTGATTCAAGAGTTCTTCATCAAGTTTGGATATAGGGCCATGAACAGGTAAAGGGTACTTCAAAGCTTTTCCTTGCACGGTAGTACTAACATCTGCGAAATTCAACCCGAACGGCAGGGAGGAAAGTCCTCGATCAACTCCATAAGCCATAATAAATCACAAAGGTCTGCTTCACTGATTCCATCTAAAAATGAGCCCAATACGTGAAGGTGATCTTTGATTTCATACGATAAGGCAATGATCAGTGAATAGAACTTTTTGTGTTACAGATCAATCAAGTACTAACTTATTTACTCAAATTTATTTCAAGCTAGAGAAAGAGAATTTTTTCAAAGTGATCTGTGGTATGAGAGGACCTTTCCAATGGAGATTATGATTTATAATGAGAAAAAAGTTTACTACAAACCAACAGATTGATAGAAATTACACTCGAGAGCCGAGAACAGAGACGTCAGTCACATCTAATTAGGTTGTAAAGTGAAGGTAAACAAGGCAGGTAGTTTCCACCTAAAGTACAAGCGTCAAATGAATATTTAGAATGTGGCTCCTGTTTATCTCCGCTGCTGATATCAGTTTGTTTCTGATATCTATGGTAGTATGATATGGACTTCAAACTCAGCGAGAATAAATCCCATTAGTTTCTCGTATGGGATTAATCTTGTAAGAGCTCTTTGATATCATCGTCGCTGTCGTAGTTGTTTTCTGTTTGAGAATGTAAAGCCACTCTCTCGATTTCCTCCTCCAATAACTTCTGTTGCTGCTTCACCCTTCTTCTAGTATTCTTGCCCCATCCCCATGCTTTTTCGCTTGCACCGTAGCTGTTCTCTTCAGCCGAATTATCCCTTGCTTGTGATAATTCGTCAGGTCCTTCGAGCAGCTCCTCGGCTTTCCTTTTTCTATCTTGCTCCAGCTGATTCTTAACTTGCCGAGTTTTGATGAACTCCAGAGCTCTTTGTCGGAAAAAGACATAACCACCTACGATTGTCAAAAGTCGAAGAAAATTGTAAACATTGAAATCATCAAGAAATGATTGGAACAGTCGACTCAGATCAAACATGATCACTCTCTGCTTATGCCTGGGTAAAAACTTTCCTCTCACAAAAAGTAACCAAACTGTCTGACTGGCGAAACAAGCTTGTCTCTTTTTTGCTTATACGCTGCTGGAGGCCTTTTAAATAAGTCACTGGTATTTGTAAGTGAAGTGGCTCTTCAAGACTAAGAGCGACCGAAGCCGAATGCTTGAGAAAAAAAGTAGCTTTGGAACGTCGCGACTATCGACCATACTGGATAGTTTTCACGACACGGTATTTGTTGTATTTTATCAATGAGGATCGCAGAAGAAGCTGATCATCAGTTAGGACTGCAATATGCCATACTGATATAGCACAGAGGTATACACAGAAATGTTTAGCTAAAGCTCATCATCGTCTTCCGTATCGCACTTTTCTCCAGGTAATTCTTTACTACAGGAACCATATCTCACCACAGACGGATTGACAAAAGAGCCATGTCCGTTTTGACAAGTGAAGTATCGTGTTCCCTTTATCGAGCCATCATTTCTTCCCAGAGATTCGTCCAGTTCAACTCCTATCCAAACCAGCTCTCCCCCGTCAATTTCTGGAATTTTTCCAACATATCTGATAAACCCAGGCCGTTCAAAGCTGGATAGTGAAGCTCCAGAAATAACACATCTTTCACCGACTTTCAATCCCTTTGAACGCTCCAGATTATTCTTGATTGTATCCTGGCGCTTTTTTTGAAAGTTTAGGTCAAACTTCCCAAGACTATTTTGCTGTTTCCACTTTTTAACTGTGTTCGTCATCTTGTCATACTGCTTCTCATCAATTTTGTAATGTTCATCTTTTGCAAATTCGTTGTCATAATCAGATTGAAGATCCTGTTCTAGGCTGCCCACCAATGACTGTTTGTTTGTGTTCTCAACGTGAATTCTTGTAAAAGGCAGTATACTAAAGTCACTCAGGTTTGAGATTACACCATCTAGACTTGAGCTAATCTCCTGTCTTTCGCTTGTGTCCCTCGTCTTATATATCCATATACGTTGATCCTCTCTGGGAATTCCCGTAATCAACTCTACCCTTTTGCGAAAGTATTCCAAAGTCCAGTTACGGGAGATCCGTCTCTCAGAAGAGGTCAAATCCGATGTCAAATATATGCTTATATCTTCAGTCATGATTCACACCCAAAAACAGCTGAGGTTATTTATTCTTCAAAGGATATCTGACTCTTGATAAATAAACAAAGAAAAGCATCTTTATTGATATCATCATTTTTTTTCTCTTCAAAAATAAATAATACTGATTCTTATAAATCAACCTTTCCACTGATTTAGACTTTAGACTTCACTGTAAGTGAGAAATCAAAAAAGGGCTACATAGCAACTGACTTTCAACAAGAAGGTAACCGGGGGTCAGTTTGAAGGACAGATAAGCAACCGTACGAGTATCTCTGTGCGCTTTATATCGTACCTCAATTTTATAGAGTGGAAGAGAACAATATGCCGAAGGACAAAGCACTCTCTAAGTTCAAAAGACCACCGTCAGGCTTTTCAAAACTAGAGCCGGTTCTATCCAAATTCAAAGAGAGATTGAAGGAAGCTGAAACCAGACCCATAAAGCTTGGTGGACAAAAGAAAGAAAATATATGGGAAATACATCAAATAAACCATCAAAGATCAAGATACATCTACGACCTCTACTACAAAAAGAAGTTCATCTCGAAAGAGCTTTATGACTGGCTACTCAAAAGCAAACTTGCCGATGGACCCTTAATTGCCAAATGGAAAAAGCAAGGTTACGAGACCTTATGTTGCTTGAAATGCATTTACGTCAACGAAAATAATAACGGAACTACATGCATTTGCAGGGTTCCGAAGGCCAGTTTGAAAGAGTCGTATAATCTCCCTAGTAATGAGGGTGCAGAACCCAGAGATCGAACAGCAAATAATGTCGTGCGATGTATCAATTGTGGTTGTAATGGTTGTGCTAGCAGTGACTAATGTTGCGTCTTAATCATATTTCTCAAATCTCAAGACATTGTGAAATTTCAATATGACCTGCAACATACTTTTTTATGCCTACATTGCCATTTACTACATGTAGGACTGATGAGATGCACAGTTATCAAATTCGCGCCGCAGTCAAAGTGAAAAGGTCAGTTTGAGTAGAGTAGAGAAATTTAATTCCTGGTTAGCCATACTGGATACTGGATGAGAGGAAAAAAAAATAAAATAACCAACATCGAAAACGCTCATAAATAGAATAGCTTATTTACTACGGATTCGCTGTTGAGCAATAAAGGTCTGTATTCATTTGAAAAATCTCCCACGTTTATTTCATATTTTTGATAGACGGTTGATTTGGGATCCTTCTTCTGTATAGAACAAGACGAGACGCAAAAAATGCAAGTAAGTACAATGCACATCTCAAGCTAACGGAAAGGAAATGAAATAGCTAACAACTAGTCCCCAGAACGAACAGAAAAAGACACAGAACTCGAGGCAGAGAGGTAAGAGCGGCAAGAATGACGGGCCTAAGAGAGAGGCGATATTGAATTTACAGAAATATCAAGATAAAAAGATCATTGTTACTTTTCTTGGAGGGCGGAAAGTGGTGGGTGTACTTAAAGGTTTTGATCAATTAATGAATCTTGTCTTGGATGATACAGTTGAGACACTCAGAGATGGAAGGGATAAGTCCATTTTGACAGAGGAGACACGAAACTTGGGGTTGGTGGTGGTCAGAGGACCGCTTTTACTGACCATCTCGCCGTTAGACGGCTTCGAGGTTATTGACAACCCATTTCACAACCAGGAAGAGGGAAATGTAATCTAGTCAGTCTATGAGCTACTTTGGGAACAACTTTGTTCCTGTTCAGTTCTTTTAAGCGATTGTGTGGGTGTTTTTTTGATTGCAATATAGCAGAAGTTGAGTAGAACTGGGGCTTTTAGTGTCTTTGTAAAATGTGACGGAGATTGTGAAATTCTTTTGCTGTCTTCTTCTCGTAGTATAGATGAACCGGGCTACGCTCAGTGGTCCACTCAGAGCGCTCCACTCCTGATGAGTTATGATTCAAGGAAGACGGATCTGTTTTTGTGCGTTTTGCAGGTGAGCCCTCGGTTTTCAAAGACACCTCACACCGCTCACGTTCAAATGAAAATAAAAGCATGCGCTACTTCTTTAGCACCACCCTTTTTCAAGGTAACATTCATAAACTAGCGATGCTCGCCATTTCATAACATGGCATCAAAAAGGCTATTGAACCATGGGAATTGCTGTCCATGATGTCTTCTTGCCCGACTCTGTTATCAAATCCTTTTTACTGGAAAAAAAACTGCTGCTGATAAAATTGGAATCGTTGGTGATCATTGACACAGAATCCAACTTCTCGCAGGAAAGGCATCTTAAAGTGAACTTTCTCATTCAGGATGCGTTTCTTGCATGGGGATCATGTGTTATAATTGTATCTAGTGATGCACAATTAATTGCCCTCTCTCTAGAGAAATCAAATTTGCTTGTGTCGAGGCTAGATGATTCAAACGTATCAACCGAGGAAGAGTTTCAAAATCCAACTATAATAGTTGTAAGGAAACGACTCTACCTTGCTGAGATAACTCTACAATCGCCTCTTCACGCCCTCAATAAAAACTTTATCGACTTCAACCTATTACCAATTTTAAGCCCAACTGAGGCGAGAATCGTTTTACTTCCCTCCCTGAATTCATCTGTCTATCCCGCACTAACACGTGGAGTTAATAGTTCTACATTTAATGCACTGATACTTGACAATACTGTTGGCCTAGAGCTGATTTTCCTGACATGCTCCTCTCGACGAGTTTCACGCAGAAACATTGACACACAATTCAGATTGCGCTTACATGATCCACAGATCAAATTCATCATCGCATTGAGACATGATTCATGGCTTTTGATTTCGAACAAAGTATATCTCCTAAATAGACGAAATCTATCAATCAGGGGTAAAGGGAAAAAATCAAAAGTAGTGAACATGATGGATAATGTGAGGAAAATTAACTCAAATATGGCTGAGATCTGGTCTACAGATATACCTTTGGTATGTTGTCATAAAATAGATGAAAATAACATTCTTCTCAATGATTCATCCGCTAACATGCTACTTCTCACAATAGAGCTTAGGGATAATGTTTTAAGGGGTTTGAATATGCGAGACCTAGGCAAAGTCACTATATCAAGCTCGATTTTGAGCCTGGGAAACAGTTTGTTCCTTTCTTCATCTCTCCACTGCAATTCTGTTCTGTTTGAGATTGTCAATCAAGAATTGCTGAAGTTCAAAAAGATTCTGATTGCATCAGAATTCTCATCCACAGCTAGTTTCCATTCACTATCAAATCAATTGAGGTATATCATCTCTCAGGAAAACCATTCGGGATCAGCCATTTTCTGTTTCAGTAATCACTATTTCAGTTCCCTGATTAAAAATGTTAGGCGATTCTATTCACAGACCGTGGAGGTGGTTCAGGTACCTCAAATTATCACAAAAATTGGAGCCATAACAGAATCTTTGATCTATATCAAAGGGCTTGATGGTGTGCTTGTTTTTTTTGACCTGAAAAGTAAACGCTTTCAAACTTATGAGCTGCTGTTCAACCATATCCCTGTTTCTGAAATCAAAGAAATTGCAGAAAATATCATAATTAAAAGGGGACAAGTACTATTACTAGTTCATGATGTGATTGTTGATGTTTTTGACATCTCTGGTGAAGTTCTTCACTGTTCTCTCTCAGAACACCTGGTTGCTATAGCCACAAGTAGTTCACTGATTGTTCTGGACTACTGCAACATGCACTTTCGAGAGGTACTATCACTAAAAATACTGGACGTCAGTCTAATAACCACAAGAAGGTTGACATCAGGTGGGGAGTTTGCAGTAGTTTTCAGAAAAGGAAATGAATTAGTTTCTTTAGTTGCGCGAAAGAATGAATACTTGAGGGTGTATCATGATATTGAGGACGCTAATTCTGTATTATCAATGGCAGTTTTAGATGATCACTTTTTTGCTGTATCAGTTCTTGACAAAGGGATTTTTCTGTTTGACTTCCAGAAACGCCATACAATCAAGGATTTCAATACCAAGTCCAACATCCAACACATTCAAAGGCTGTCAAATAACTCCTTGCTTGGGTTTTCTTACGAATATTCCTTCATATACCAACTTGGGGATAATAATATAGGAGAATACCCGCTTTACTCTACGTCAGGATGCAGCGGAGTTGTATCTCTGGGAAGATCACTGTTAGCGTTCAAAGATTGCCAGATGAAAATCATTGGGTTAAAGGAAGATCAACATAAAACTCTTAGATTACATCTTGAGGGGTTCTTGGAAAACATGTCCCCTCTTCCAGGACTTCATAATGACTTCTTAGTTTGCAACATAAAAGACAGGCTTCTTCTAATTGATCAATTCTACATGAAGATATGTGACTCGCTTCAAGTTGGATTGGTAAGGAAGATTATAGTATTTGAGTTCCCTGAGTGTTCTGGTGCTGACCACTTGGGGAGCTTCTTTGGAGTACTTATATTACTTCAAGGTCAAGATAGTTGTGCTGGATCACAAAGTTACTCCGTGCGGGTCTTAGCGGTTGACGAGGGCAACTGTTTTCGCTCCGACTCTCAATTGCTTTTTCAATTGAACAATCCAGAACTGATATATCTCTCTGAAAATAGATTCTGTCTCTATGACACTTCCAAGGCTTTTCGCTTGCAGTTGCTGAAACGATCAGGAGAATGGCAACTTCATCAACTCAGATATGAAATTGAAGAGTATGAAAACAATGGACCTTATCACGACTTATTCCAGCTTTCCAGCTCCTGTTTTCCCTATCTTGATAAACATGGTAACTTGAAAACCTTAGTGGCCCGCCAGAACAGTTTATCAATTATTAAACACGCACTTAGTTTTGAGAGATTGGTACATCTGGGATCTAACTTGTTTGCAAACTTAAGAGGAAAACACTTTGACGTATACTCCATGTCTGAGTCTTACGTCTATTGTGTGACAAAGTTTGAGCTTGATGAAATTGTTGAAAGAGTGATACCAGCTGCCGAAATGCTTGTGTGTTACTCTATGGCCTCTTTCAATATCAAGAAAGGTCCTATTTGTTATATTGTCACCACTACTGGCAGAGTAAAAAGGCTGTCGTTCACAGAGGATAAATCGTTTGATATTCGGGAGATCAAAGAATGTATGTTCGAACACCTGGACCACATATAGACTATTTAATAAAGATGTATAACTTTTTTTCAGGTGTCAAATAAAATGAGTTAGCCTGACAGTCTATATCCTCTGGCAAAGGGATGGTCAGTTCAGTACTCGCGTATGATTTGTTGTATGAGAGCAAATGTAAGGCTTTAGTTGCTTTGTTCAACTCAACAGTAAACTCTAGATTAGAATCACTATCAGATGTAACGGTGATTAATATTTTATAATGTTCTTCAGTATCATCAAATAGCATTTTCCTCATGTTAGTATGCAGTATTATTTTGGGCTTTGTGCTAGCTTCTTTATTATCGGAAAGCGGTTCCGTTACCTTTTGTTCAATCCTCGATTGTTCAGGCACGATTGAGGGAATTTCCTCAATCAGAGGCCTTTCGGTAACTGAATCAGATGGTGCACTGTGTTTGATGGAAATTCTAGGGTTTAAAGACATCTGCAGATCAGCAATGCCTGACTCATCATCATCGTATCTCTTAGCTTCTAGAATACTCAGAGGCTCATTCTCACGATATGACTCATTGATTTTGAGGATTTTCTTCCTGTCAGTTTCCAAAGCATCGACATCAACCTCCAAATCGAGAGGTGTTCCCATATACGCTCTTTTGGGAATAACCATTTTCTGTCTATCTATCATAAAGTTTTCCCCAACTCTGAATTCAACGGCATCAAAGCACCACTCAATGAGTATCATTTTCAAATCCTTATTAGCAAGACACCACTTCATAGACAAGTCATTGATCACACAGTCAATGACCAATGACTTTGTCCCTTTTTTGTCTTTGCATTCCCTTAGCCCAGGGGAAGTTAGTATTGGGATCTCCCATTTGTTTTCCATGATAAGTGGAAACACCTCCTGAGGATTGAAGGATGTATCCTCTCCATCTCCTTCCAGTTTCAAAGGAAGCGGAACTATGGAATCGGAACAGATGTTCAGAAACAGCTTTGCTCCAGGAGAGTAGTTTTGATATCCTGTGAATACTCTGCTTTTTACTACAAACACAGGAGTAGGGGCGATTTTTCGGACGCTTCTTTCATCGTTAGTAGCATTATGAAATGGTAGAGCCCTTCGGGATTTAGTGGAGATGGTCTCCAGCGGCTTTAAGAAGGACATTCTCACTATCTTTCTCGAAGACTGGGATGCTATCCCTAAAAGATTAGATTGTCAAGAACTTCGATTTTATACTGACTGTTTTAATTTTTTTATGCGGATACAGTAATAAAAAGTTACGTGTATGTGCTCTTATCATTAAATCCCGCTGTTTACTCCATGCCAAGGTGCTACGACTAAAGGGCGTCAGCGAGCTCAAGGTTGATAAACTTTACAGCATCAAACGATCTCATTTATCTTGCCACTGGTACGCGCGTGAAGAGCTCTTCCACCTGTTCGAATTTGGCATTATGTGTGAGCAGAACTCAACAACGCAGCCACTGCAACAACGTGCACTCCTGCCCATATTATCTTCTTCATCCTCGGAAGACAGCCGAAATGTTTCACCTTCGGCTCCAGTGGAAGAAGATCAAAGCGGATTAGATGCTCAGAACGTGCTCTTGGGACCTTTGAGTCATGTCACCGAGGATAAATTAATTTCTCCTCCAGCAATTGGTGATGGAGCAGATCCTAGACGTACGGATGGGGAGTCAAGTGTCGAGTCTCCTGTTAGGAAGGGTCGATTGAGAACTTTGAGTATAAGCCGCTCTCCCTCAGATACTTCTACAATAAAGAATAACGCTGCTCAAACTCAGAATACTAATAAGAAGGCGGGAATAAATCTGGGGTTGAACGTTTTTGGAGGGACAACTTTTGCTCCTATATCTCCGCAGTCCAAGAGGCTGTCTAGCACGAGTACAATACTAGCAGCGAACGAATATACTAGCTTAGAGGAGGTGAGCTCTCCCAAAACGCCAACCGCTGCCTCGCCTACCGCATTGAATTTCGAGCGGTCCAATTTGAGCACACACCGAAAACCCAACGCCTTGTCTGATAAATTGAGATTGTTAGCTTCAAAAGAAATGGAGATCTTAGAATTGAAGGAACAGATTAAAGGTATGAAAGACAAGAAGAGGTTGCTAGAAATGGAGTTACAGGAACTGAAAATATCTGTGGAGGAAGAACTGGTTGACCAAATCAGCGGACCACAAAGCCGTAAGTTGGATTTATCGAGCGATACAGATTCCCCGCTAAAGTCTTCTTCTCATGTGACTGGATTATCAAGTCACCCATTGGAGCAAGGTTTCTCACCAGGTGAAGGAGCATTGGAGGATAGTCCTGGAGGGTTAGGAACTCGCTCTAAGGGGTCTTGGTTTTCGAAGCCGCTGAATTTCATACAACAGTTTGATAATCTTATATATCAGGAGTTTGAAAAACTTCGACTTCCGGGTGTTGCAGACGAGCAAGAGCAACTGGCAGAAGAAGAACTACAGTCAAAGGACCGAGCCGGAATCGATCGGCCACTTCATGTTCAAAAATCTCGACAACAAAATAACGAGTTTTCGGTCAATCCTTCAGACAGCTCTGAATCATTCGATAAGATTGATATCAACGAGGTCAGTATGCCATTGAAAAATTTAGCGAGTACAACCACCCAATCGCGGTCCAATGACTTGGTCCAGTCAGTGTCGAGCCATCTTTGGTCTTTTATGAATGAGGTTAAAAACAACTTGACTTTGAATGAGGAGATCGTCCCAGGGACATCTTCTCCGAAAAAGCATCGGACCCCTTCTCTTTCAAATCGACAATCTTATGGATTACATTCTAGGCAGAAGCGCAAATCCATGATCATAAACCCTGATAAGAAAAGCGAGCCTTTTATGGATATTGCTGTACGTGGTGATGAGGTTTCAGTGGTTTCTTCCATAAGTGCTTTTCCTTCTAGCAATGCTCAAAATGAGGGAAACAGTCCAAGTAAAGATGAAGCGTCCCGAGAATCAAAAGAACAGGAAGCTATGGAAACCAACGAATCTGATCTGTGGGATACGCAGGCTTTCGATAAATGAGTCTTTCTTCCTACAATGAAGATAATTTCAAGTTGTCTTACTTTTTTCCTATCATCCGTCAGTTAGACGATGTATATAGTCGCTTTTTCAAAGATACAATTTCGTCTCTTAACTGATCTCTTTCCTGACCAACAATGAACAAATCTGCCTCCAGGTCCCTTATCTTGAACCCGTATCTAGTATCAAGTTCATACTCATCTTCATCGTCTTGCTTGGGATGCAACTCAGACGTATCGCCATCAGTCTTTGAGACGCTTCGCTTTTTCAGTTTCAGTTCGTCTAGCTCCGAAAGAAGTTTTTTATTCAGTTCTTTTTGCTTTTCTAGCTCTGTTTGCGAGAGAACAAGCGCTCGATGAGTATTGTTCAACGATGACAAGGACTTTTTGTAAGAATCTTCCATGTCTTGTATTTTCAATGTCTTTTCCCTCGACTCTTGCGCGAGCTCTTCAAGCTTCTCGCTTTCCAAATCCTTGATCGACAAAATTTCGTGTACCTCATTTTGCAATTTTTCAATGATGTTTTTAGTGGCTGATCCCTCTTCGTCTTCTCCCCGCGACAGAGAAGCCACATCTTGCGCTGACTTGGCCGACCAAACCAGCAGCATTTCATCAACTTTTTCTGTCAGATCACTAACATTTTTTCCTCTCCTATTGAAATCAAATTTCTCTAGGTCAGTGTCGTCACTCTCTTCATTTCGGGGGATAGAAAATAGGGTTTTGAGACTTTCGTGATCTACCAGTAGTGATTTGTACTTGCTCTCCCATTCATGAACTTGCTTTTGTAGTACGGCTTCACCCACGATTTTGACTTCTAATTCCTTAATAGTATCTTCTTGAGATTTTATCAAAGAATTAAGCCCTGAAAGCCGAGAGACCTGCTCCTTCATGAAAGGCTCAAATGTTGTGATCTGGACCTTCAAATTCTCATTCTCAGACTGTAGGTTCAGTAGTCTATTTTGATAATGATTTTTTAATCGCGGAGTCAGATCTTTCGATAGCTCTTCTTTTGCTTTGCTATTAGTATCCTCATTTCTTGCAGTCGTTGAATCATCCGTGCCCCCATCCGACGACAACAATGTCCTTTCTTGCGAGGAATCGCTCATTTTAGATTGAGATCTCAGCTGCTCTAGCTGCTCATTTAGTCTTTTTTTTTCACTCTCAAGATGGGTGATTCGCTTATTGGCTTCGGACACCTTGTCATTCATTTCCAACCTTAGCTTTTGTAGCATTGCACTCATATTTTTGATCTTCTGCTCACCATGAGTATTAATAATCGGCTGAGAAGAAGAATTAGACACCACTAGATCTGTTGCGTCCCCACAACTAGAGTCACTAGCAAGGTTTGAATCATTCCCGGTCCCAAGAGGTTGTGAAGTAGGTGGTGAGATAAGACGATCAACTGGGATAAGTGAGGCTGCATTATCAGTTACAGCTTGCATCTTCGTGGATGAAGCAATCATCGGAGACCCCAGTTGCTTTTTTCCTTCCGGCCCATTGGAGAACACCCTCAGCGGATGTGTTGGCCTACTGTTGGGCGTCATTTCAGTACTGAGTGCAGGCTTACCAGTGGGGGACGCCGAAAACCTTCCGACTGTACCAAAATCATCAGCTATAGAATTGTCAATGCTGTCATCTTGTTCAGCCAGAGCGTTGCCAATTTTTGTCTCCTTTGGCTCATGTAGCTCACTTTTGATTGGGGTAGAAGCACTAAAAGGCTCATCCGTCGATCCTGTCTCTTTACTCATTAGTTCTTCTTCTTCCTCGCTGACCTGCTCATAAATGCCGTGCTGGCTAACACGAGTCGGGGCTTGCCCCAAAATGGTAGTCTCACTGGCATCAACGAATTCGTCGTCCTTAGTACCACCTACAATCACTGGTTCCCTGGGTGTTGATGAACGTGATTCCCCGTGTGATTTTTCCATATATCTTGAAATGAGCAGGAGATCAAGCTCGTAAATTACGGTGCTCGGGTATTCAAACTGAGACTCTGTGATCAGAGGATTAGCAGATTCCGAAACATTGCTAAAATCGTTGTCAGGTTGATCTCCCCCCATTATTATGAGCTTATCGTTGACTGAATCAACGGTCAGCGAATGTCCATATCTTGGGCTGGGACTGCTAGGCAAGTTGGAGGCAATTTTGAAGCACCGGAGGCTATTCAAGTCTATGACAAACAAATCGCTGGAGGTATCACCGTTTGCAGTTCTACCTCCAAAGATGAAAAGAAGATTTTGATAGATTGCCGCGGAATGGTCCTGTAATGGGGGAGGCAAAAACGCACCCCTTAGCTTGCACCGAGACCAAGATTCTGTTGAAGCTTCAAAACAGAGCAATTCATCATAGACCTTGGTGCCATCTGTTCCTCCAAAAACAAAAAGCCTATCATTGTAACTAGTCATAGTATGATTGGAAAGCGCATGGGGATGGAAATGGTTTGGCTTTGGTACAAGTTTGACCCAATGGGTCTCAGGATTTCTGAAATTTGACAAATCGTATCTCCAAATATCATTGAAATATTCGTCCTCGAGTTGTCCTCCAAAAACATACAGATAGCTAAGCCACCTAGAAGGTTCATCCGTGGTCTCAAAGTTGAGAACAGAAATTTGATGACCGTATCGACCCTCCGGCTTTGGGCCTTCAGGAGACGCGATTGTCCACTTTAATGATGTTATATTGAAAAAATATAGTCTATTGTCCAAGATCTGAGTTGAACTGGTGACTGTATCACCCGCAAAGACAATAAACGCATTTCCAATCAACACAGAAGAATGACCAATTCTTGGCGCCGGTATTTGCTCAAAATTCTCGATTGGCGAAGCAATATAGGGATAATCACTTATGGAGTCTTTCTCAATTTTAACGGGCTCAATAATCCACATATCACCAAAAACATTCTTACCACAGAGGCCACCCATCAAATAAAGGGCACCTGTTTCAGAGGTGGTAGATGACGCTGCGTGACTGAATCTCGGAAACGGCGAGTTATATAATGTCTTTTTCTTCCATGGCGTATCATATATCTTTGCCTGTTGTTCAGGAAGACGGGATGGATGTTGAGGAACGCTAGAAGCAACTTCGTTCAAGTGACTATCAGCAGGGCTTTCTTGATGAGCACGATTCTGAGAAACAGCTGCATGAGGCGTGACAGGAGGGTATTTGTAGTCAGAAAGTCTTGTTTTCGGGGTACCATTGCTAGAAGGAGGTTGCTTAAGATGTTGTTCTTGCTGTAACTGAGGGGTGACTTGTCTGCTTGTAGTGTGACCAGCTGAGTGGTTCGACGGGGTCACCTGGTTACTACCAGTAGTACCATTTCCATAACGGAGAGGTGAACTTGAGCCTTGCGAAGCATTATAAAGCTGCTGAACAGGTGTCTGTAGTCTGTCTGAGCCATTCGAGGGTTGACGAGTGTCCGTTTGTTTTGGAGTTACCCCAACAGCAGACTCTGAATCTTGTGAGGGGGATTTCGAGTGTTTGTTTTTCTTCTTGAAGAATGGAGGCATTTTGATTGAAATTTGATTTCACTCAATACCTTCTAGCGAAGATCCACAAAGAATGTTCCTGAGAACCTATTCAGCTTCCTTATAACCTCTGACTCAGATAAAAAGAACTCAAAGGAGTGATCTGCTCTTAAACACCAAAGCTGGAACGAAGAATTCAGAATCGCGCTTGTGGATTTAGCCATGCCCTCCGCCACATAAGTTGGCCACATTGTTTCTTCAGCCACAAATGGTTTTCTTCCTGCTTTATATGAAGACGAAATCATTTTGACATTAGTTGTTAAAGGAGTCAGATCCAAACCAATAAAGAAAGGTAAAATAACATCAAAAGCACACAAGTATTCATATTAGTATCACAAAAAGAGAGACTTGAGATGTTGATTGAACTGCTTGCTGTAATAGGGTCTGTTACCGGTTTCGTTTCGGTAACTTTAGCTATCGCGTCGGGGCTGTACTACCTGTCGGAGTTGGTGGAGGAAAACACAGAGCTCACCGGAAGATTACTGAACAGAACAATAAAGTCGATATGCCTATATTTGATATTGCTATGGCTAGTGGATGGTTTTCCTTTCAAACTAACCTTGTTCTCGCTATTTTCTCATTTAATTTACTTCCAGAACTTGAGGAGGTTTCCTAACATAAATCTGACTGGCCCTATTTTTATTTCCACTTGCATTCTGGCCCTTTTGAATCACTATTTGTGGTTCCAGAACTTCAATAACCCTTATGTCCCGTCCATTGATGAAAGATTAAGTCCTGAATTCAAAATGCCCCACTATCCTTCTTTCACAGAAATCGCCTCATTTTTTGGATTGTGCATATGGCTGGTTCCCTTTGCTTTGTTTATATCTTTGAGTGCGAATGAGAATACATTACCCTATAACTTGACTGATGTTCAGGAAGGTTCATCAAAAAAGAACGATGAGAATGTTCAGCGATCCGTTAACCTGGTAAAGTACTTGATTCGACTTTTGATTGACAAGCTGAATGGATTATCAAAGGCTCTGGGTTTCAATGTTAAATTTGGTAGATCTGCTTCGAGCAATCCAAATGAGCTGTACATTTGAGAGCAATACTTCTTCTGTGTCCCTTGCTGCTGCTGTTTATCCGTCGCACTGGTCGACTTTTTACTCAAACCTGGCTTATATACAGCACACATGAACATAGTGCTTGTCAAAATTTCGAGGATATACTGACTGAATCAAGCTGGATCGTCTATTCTCGGACCGTATGTGAATTCCTCCTTGTCGTTGAATTATATCATGGTGGCTGAAATCTTTATAGAAGTGGGTCCATATATGCTTCCATCTGAATGTCTTCATGGTCCCACAGTGAGTTGCACTGACCTGATTTGAATGCCATCGGCAACTCGAGCAAAACTGAGGCTAAACTCGATGCTGTTGAGTCTTGAGCCAAAATGGTCGAAAAGTGTGAGACTGATTCCTGTGAATCTTGACAAGCTGATCATCATTTTCCCGAAAGCATTGTAAAAACGTTTCGCACTTTGAGATACAACACAACTGTTTATGAAATGTAAAACAGGAAGGTCAGGTTTGAATATGAGGTATATACAACAAATCTTCCCCGATTGATCTTGTCCTTGTTTGAAAGAGTCCGGAGCATGTTGACAAAGTAAAGGCAAGCTTTGTTTTTTCATTCATAGGCATAGCCACTTTCATGCAATAGCTTATTGTAGCTGCATGATTTCATTCCATCTTGTATTATTGTGAAATATATATATCCCTGATTTCGTTCACGTCAATACGCTGAATACGCCTGTAGCCCCGAGCTTTGGAGTTGTTGAGAGGTTTCATCCGTCACAAGTCGAAATGTGCTCTAAACAAAATATGGCGAAAACTCTAGCTTTTTGATCGGTTCTTCTCCTCTAATATCTCGTCTCCCAACAGTGATATGCAGAGAGAGGTCGTTATTCAACGGCATGATCAGCTTACTTAGCTTCGGACCTTAGCTCTTCAGCATTAAGCCTGCTCAAGAAGTCCAAATTCATCGAATTGGAGAGACAGATCATCCCAATCATATGCCGTTAATGGGGTCATGAAGCTCGTCTAGCTTGCTCTCATGGATGATATTTGTGAAAGATTGAGCAAAGTGGTCAATTGTGACACCCACTCGCATCGAACAATTGAAAAATAATGTAACGAGAGTTTTGTTTGGGGGTTGGGTTCATTCAGTCTCCTATTTTGCAAAAACTATTCATCTGGTGTAGGTTCATATCCAAAAACCCCTTTTCTTCAAACGCTTATGACAGAGCGACAGGAACCTCGAATACTTTCAAACCCAGCCTCACGTTCTTCAGTGCGATCAACAACATTGGGGAATGATGCCTGAGAGTTGGAAGGAGTAAAGTCTAGAGAGGGGGTCCTACTTTTCCTCGTTGATATAAAAATAGTTAGTCTCAGCAGCTTTAGACCATGTGTTTGCTTTGGCTCACAAGCCCCATTTTTAATCCGTTTGAGGTCCTTTCTCTTCAGTTTGGTATAGATGAAAATATGAATTTTCAATCTTTGAGGATTCTACCTCGTATCGTTGAAAGAGGTGATAGCATATAACGGAAAGTCCACTGAGAACAGGTATCGGCATCCTCTATTTTCAATTGACAGAACATCGCAGCTACCTTCTAGATAAATAATCAGTTTATTGATCGTAGAAACTTCAAAGAGGTTAATTGAAACAAAACTCTTGCATCCTAGGTAGATATCTCCCCTCAACCCATTGTATTCTAGAGTGAGTGGCAAATATGTCTTTTGAAATTCTAAAATAGGCCTAAAATGAGCTTCATATCCAGACATGTTCGGCGCCAAAGTAAATAAACCCAAATAAGCCTCTTTATATATCTTCACCTAATCATCATTAAAGAGAATACAGAATCACCTTCGACTTCTCTGGGTTCGTACCCCCAGGATTTTGAGCCTGCTCCTCAAATGATGAGTTTGCAGAGTACTAGAGAACAAAAGAGTTGATAGCGGTCGATCCAACTCGTCATAGTTGTAATAGGTAACAACGGGAGATACTTGATAATCTTTAATAATGGTATCTCGAGAACGTTTGCTAAAGGACTTGTAGTTCCATGGATTGAACCCAGGTATAACTTTGTAGTCACAATACCAACTTGAACTTTAACCGACCATCTAATGTCGCTTGAATAAGCAAATCAATTGAAAACTGGTAAGACCTAGTCGGAGAATTATACTACAACTTCATTGAGAATCCAGGTCTGTTATTTTGCGTGAGGTCTTTATCAGCAGCTGCAGATACAATTGACGTCAGCAAAAGTCATCAAGTACCGGAAAAACCGGGGGATCCAACTCGAAACTTGGAATGCCTATAAATAATAAAGTGTTCAACATGATATGCTTATCTAATTATATGAAGCTGGTCTGACATTGCAAAAAGCCGGGCAGTGAAATACGTGAAAATGCAACATCAAGTAGAGGGTTGGCTGAGGGACAACATCGCAGAATGTTTCACGGGGTAGCTTCGGAGCTTACAAATTTTGCTAACAATCAATCAAAAGTACTTATTGCGTGGCTGAAACTGAATCCCATATATGTGGAATATGAATAAAGAATCATGAAATCGGGTATGGAGCTATCTGTTGAATTAGATAACTCTGCCACGGGTGCGACCTTCACAAACCTTGAAACTATTAGTGGACTAGTGCATCTGAAAGTGAACACTGATACTGCCTTGAGTATGATCCAAGTCAAGCTAGAGGGTTTAAGCAAGACGGTGATTGATGTTCCGAAAGACCGGAAGAACTCAGGAAAATCTAAGCCTGTAGCCGAGGTTCATAAAGTGCTTTATCTCACGGAAGTTGTATTTCCCTCAAGGGATGTACGCAATGTGTCAAGAGCGAAAGAGTTTACCCTGATACCTGGTGACTATACTTATCCGTTTCAGTTCAAGATTCCCTTGAGGAATAGGTGCGTGAAGCCTACTGGTATTACAAATAAAGTACAGATATACCAAAGTTCAACCAACATGGGTATAGAGCTACTTGTTAATCCAGAGCAACATGTTGACCTCGTTCTGCCACCGTCCTTGAGTGGATTAGACGGCCAGGCAAGTATAAAGTACTTCGTCAAAGCTACTGCGAAGCGGCCCAGTTTTCTCAAGATGAATGCACGGAGCTACGAGCCGTTTATATTTCTACCAATTGATAATGTGAGCATGCTGACGTTTGATGATCGTCAAGTCTTCACACGAAGAGCCTTTGTGATGAAGAACAAATATCCTGAAGTTGTGGCCGTGTACGAAAAGTCGGATTATGTCTTTCATCGAACGTCAAGTCAGGAATTGCCTCATGGTAGTTCCCCCAAGACACCTTCTATCAATAAATCTTCAAGTTTCTTGGAATTCTTCGTGAGATCGGATCGACATCTATCGAGATCTCCGAGTCCGGCATTTTTACCGAGTACATCGAGACGATCGTCTGCTACAAGCAGTTCTCATTCACAACCACTTGTGATGCAGTCCCAATATAAGCAACAGCAACAACACTGGGCTAAAGATGTACCGCCGGCCTCTCCTTCCTATTCTTCAGTCAAGCCTAAAGATCTGCATGTCAAGCCACTTGACCTCAGCTTGGCTTTTGAAATACGATTCAGATACCCTGCATATGTGATTCCAACCAAACCACCTAACTACAAACTTTATCTACTGACCAAGCTTCCTGCCACAAAGTTTCAGCTTTTCAATGGTGATAGCTCAGGACTGGGTAGCATCTACTTGAAGTACTTCAAAATTGAATTGATTGCTGTGACAAAAATCAGAGCATTGTCACATAAGCGCAAAATAGTCACGACCGAAGATATAATTGAGCGTTCAGACTTGCATTGCCGCCTCGATTTAGCGAGCTCGAAAATATCTCACGTTAAGGATTCTTCAGGTGATCCTTTTTATGAACTCGAAGTACCGAAAGAAGTGTACAGTCATGCAATTTTGCCAGACAACATAGCTCCTTCGTTTCATGCTTGCAATATTGTGCGCAACTACAAGATGATAGTCACGATGGGTGTTACAGACTCCAAAGATTCAAATAAGCTTCAGACAGTATCTTTGGAAACAAATATAGAAGTTTTGAGTGGCATGGAGCCGCAGGTTCAATACGACGAGATGCCTCTAAGCGCCTCATCTGGTCCTTCTGATTCGCATCTATTGTCAGCTTCTGAAGACCCTGCTGACCAGCTTCCTACGTACGAGCAGGTGGTTAACGAGACACTCTCGCGTCGAACATTTCAACAATCAGACCAGTACTATCTGGATTTAGAGGCTTAAGATAATGGGAGATGTTATATATATATACCAAAGAGAATGCACCGCTATTTGATCGTCATAGATAACTAACTTGCACTGAAATTGTCAGATATCTTGTGTCTAATGCATGTAAGGAGACGTGTAGTAGTGTACTAATTAAGTACTGGATATAGAGGCCCAGACCCAAACCCGAGATTTCACTCTAGCGAAAACTTTACACTGGACTTTTTTGGCCTGAATAGATGGGAAAAACCAAAAAAAAAACAGTGGCACCGTCAAAACACAAGCTTTTCCCATAGCGAGACCACGTAAAAGAGTAATAAACAAACATTGTTGGAGAAATCCCTGATATTGATTGAGGAGGTCTAATCAGGAGCCAACCGTCTGATAAAAAATATACAGATTTACTCAACTATTGTGAACCCATTCACCGCTACAATCAAAATAGGTAGATTCTGTTTCGTGTTTGAATGCTATCATAAAGACGAAGGTATCATATCTTAAGTTAGATTATTAGCCCCTGCTTGAACAAGAGGGTCTTTTACCTATCGACCATTATGACTCCTTCAAGTACTACACAGAGTGGTGGATATGGGCAAATGTTTTCTGTCATCAAAGAGTTCAACGCCAGACTGGGTGACGAGCTCAACCTCAAACCTGGAGATACAATTGAACTTATTAGTGATGATAGTGAGTTCGATGATGGTTGGTATTTGGGCAGAAATTTGACTACTAATAGTGTGGGACTGTATCCCAAAGCTTTTACGAAAGCTCTGGATCAAGGTACAGCAAAACCCTTGTTATTAAGATCGCGATCGAGACGTTTGACCCCACAGGGAAGTCCTGTGAACGCTGTTCCTTCTACTGCTTCAACCCATTTTTCTCCGTTGAATGAACAACAGATGGCCGAAGGTGCTAGCACTGTTGATACTACAGTTGACTCTCGTGAAGCTGCGCAAACCTCGAAAGGCCCCAGATATGTCTCTGTTAATCGTACTCTTAGTGATATAGACAAGGCCTTAGAGGAGCTGGAGGTTGATTCTCATGGACATAAGGCTCTGGCTGCAGCTATTGTACCTCTGGATCCATCGAGTGTTGAGTCCTGGTCTCCAGAACAGGTGACTCAATACTTCTCATATCTTAATTTCGACATAGAGAGCGCAGGAAAGTTTGCGAGACACAAAATCAGCGGAGCCATCTTACTCCAGCTGGAACTATCTTATTTGAAGGAATTGGATATCGCTTCTTTTGGTACACGATTTGAAATTTTCAAGGAAATTGAAGAGTTGCGTCTCGCAGCCAAAAAGAATAATCACAAGAGACAGACACCCCTCTCACATAATGTCGCAGAGAATTCACCGCAGCTACCGCAAGCTCAAAAGTTTGGAAATCATACAAGAACAAGATCTCAATCAATGGATGATGTCCAAGGCCTACTTCAGAAGCATCTATTGAATAATCCAAATAACTCTTCTACGATGCGTCCTATGTCTGTCGTACCTTCTCTTCCAAAACGCAACGGAGCTTCTTCGCCCTCTAGAACACCGAGTGAGAATAGTAGTGACACCGAGGAGGAATTCAGTACGCCAAGTGGTTTGTTTGAGTCTCCCAGAAGAGCTCCAAGACCTCCAAGTTTCCCAAGTCCAGTTCAAAGCCAAGGGTTCAAATTTGGTTCTGGCTCTTCAAACCAGGTTTCTCCGGCGGTGGCTGCTAGCAGTGCTGCTTACAAGAGACATTCCACGATAGAGGATGGCCATAGTCGTGGCTCATCTTATGGAAATAGTTCTTCAGTTTATGTTGAGGTACGTCATTCAAGAACAAACTCTTCTCTGTCTTTTGCTCCCTCCAGCGGCAGAACCTTGGCGCCACCGTCGCATACGAGAGGCCACAGCAGAAATGCTTCTGATGTTAGTTATAATAGGAGAGATACAAACGGTGTCAGCCAGGATAAGTCACATAGGCGGTACTCTTCTATTATGTCCTATGGTGCCTCTGAACGAGAACACGTTTACGAGAGATCGCCTGCTCGTTCACCTTTGAGGAAAAAAGATTTGAACTCCCAGGAAAGAAACTACGGTAACGGCGACCAGAGTCCTGTCAGACTGAATAACACAAAGCAGACAGTTTTATCACCAGAGCGTAGATCTATCTCCGCCAAGGAGGTAAGTGTCAGCCCGAAAACAAAAGATCCAAAGCGAATTGCCTCTGCTGCTGTTTCTTCCAGCAATAAGCAGCCTACTCAGTCTTCCTCGACGCTGAGGTCTTTTACGACTCGGCGTTCTGGTAAATCAAGCACCTCTGCTTTCCAGGAGGGTATTCGAACAATTTCGTCGGATGACGCTATCAGAACAGCTGATTACTCGGGGTGGATGAGTAAAAGAGGAAACATGACCCTAGGGTCTTGGAAGCAGCGGTATTTTACATTACATAAGACGCGGCTTTCATATTTTGCGTCACTCAAGGATAAGAAGGAAAAGGGTCTTATTGACATAACATCACATCGAGTTCTTCCTGCCATTGAGACGGAGGATAAGTTGTCTGCCGTTTATGCGGCTACAATGGGGTCAGGACGGTTTTGTTTCAAGCTTGTTCCCCCAGCGCCAGGCTCCAGAAAAGGGTTAACCTTCACTCAACAAAAGGTTCATTATTTTGCGGTAGAAACCAAGGAAGCGATGAGAGGGTGGATGGCTGCCCTGATGAAGGCTACAATTGAACTTGATGAGTCTGTACCCGTTATATCCTCCTGTGTGACACCAACTATCCCTTTGCAGAAAGCTCAAGAGCTCATGGTCCAGGCTAGAGAAAACGCGCGTATTCATCTGGAGAGTCTCCAAAAGGAAGCTCAACAACAACATGATTTACAAACCGGTCAATCACAGGATTCGGTCACTGAAGACGAATCGATTGCTTCGTACTCCAACTCCAACGCCCCGACTCCTATCACGCAACCCTCTGGACAGTTTCAGAATTCTTCCACTCCTACCTCGACAAATTCATTCAATAGAAAGCAATCTATGAAGCTTGATACTTTGGCTTCTCACAGTGTTGATTCAGCCTATACGAACGGATTATCTACACCTTACTTGGTTACTTCAGGCTTGATGTCTCCGAACTCTGCCTCCAATTTCGAACTCGGCTCTCCCAACACATCAAACGGAGAACGTAAAACCGTTAGGAGAGTTTCTACTGCCACCACAAACCCAGTACCAATGATCACTAGGTTAGATACTTCTGGAAGCGATAGTACTACTCCATCCTCACCCATCTCAACTTCAAATCTCTCTGCCGCTGTTGGGGCGGTAGGAGCTGTCGGAAAGAGAGTCTTATCACTGAGAAAAACAGGAAAGAGCTGAGTTATCTGTTCAACATTGTTATTTGTATGATTATTTTTTGAGTAATGTTCTTCATTAAGCTAGTATCTTATAACTCTAACCAAAAGTGGTTTCTGAGAGGTTTATTATAGAGCATGTTCAATCGCTCTTCATAAAGGTTTTTGAGAGGGTTCGCTTTTTACAGAGAAGTCTAGGGCAGGGAACTATAACATTCTTTCAGAGTTATATTTAAGACACGTGACCCGTCTTATATCTCCAATAACGTGTCCGAAGAGCTTCAAAAAAAAACCATGATATATAATTCTAGCTAGCGCTGCATTGTTGACGGTACACCTGTACACCGGGATCTTGGAGGAGTTATGACTGGGGAAGACGAGGGGTATTTAAAAAAAAGAGACTAGTTGACTTACTTCTTTTAGGCTCCACTTAACAGCTCAAAGGGTGTGACGTCTAACACTATAGACCACAACTCTACCAAGAATGCCTCACTATATCACTCTTGCTACATGTTCCTTGAATCAATGGGCTCTTGACTTTGAGGGGAATAGAGACAGAATTTTAGAGTCTATTTTAGAGGCTAAAAAGCGACATGCACATTTGAGAGTAGGACCTGAGCTGGAGATACCGGGATACGGCTGCTTGGATCACTTTCTAGAGAATGACATCTACCTTCACTCCTGGGAGATGTATGCAACAATATTGTCTAATAAAGAGACTTACGGTATCGTTTTGGATATAGGTATGCCTATAATCCATAAAAACAGAAGATATAATTGTCGCATATTATCATATGATGGAAAGATTTTGCTTATTAGGCCCAAGCTTGTTCTTGCCAATGATGGAAATTATAGGGAGATGCGATTTTTCACTCCTTGGCTAAAGGCACAGTACGTAGAAGAGTACATTCTTCCACGAATGATCCAAAGGATCTCCAACCAGGTGACTGTTGATTTCGGTGATGCTGTTATAAGCACTTTAGATACTTGTATAGGTGCTGAGACATGTGAGGAGCTATTTACACCACAGGCACCTCATGTTTCTATGTCGTTAGACGGAATTGAGATCATCACGAACTCTTCTGGATCTCATCACGAGCTGCGGAAGCTGGACACTAGAATGGCCATGATTACTGAGGCAACAAGAAAATGTGGAGGGATATATCTGTATGCTAATCAGAAGGGCTGCGATGGGGATCGTCTATACTACGACGGCTGTGCACTAATAGTTTTGAATGGTAAGGTCTTGGCTCAAGGTTCGCAGTTTTCACTGGATGATGTTGAGGTTTTGACGGCCACTGTAGACCTGGAGGATGTGAGGTCTTATAGAGCATTGATATCTCACGGCTTGCAGAGCCGGATGACTCCTGTCTATAAGAGGGTTCATGTTGCTGTCGAACTGAGTCCTGACTCTTTGAACTTTGATTTGAACGTCAAGCCTTCAGCTTTCAGGGAGATTCATTATTACAAACCCGAAGAAGAAATTGCATACGGCCCCGCGTGCTGGCTATGGGATTATGTTCGCCGCTGCAAAGGCTCTGGATATTTCATTCCATTGAGTGGCGGTATAGATAGCTGTGCTACTTCTGTGATTGTTCATTCGATGTGCAGATTAGTTGTTCAAAACTGTGGATCTGGCAACAAACAGGTAATAAAAGATGCACAGCTTGTAGCGAACATGCCTGATACATGGATACCAGGGACACCACAAGAACTGGCAGATAAGATTTTCCACACTTGCTATATGGGAACAGAGAACTCGTCGAAGGAGACGAGATCGAGGGCCAAAGATCTTGCCGCCAAAATTGGCTCATATCACGTCGATTTGAATATGGATTCCATTGTTTCTGCGGTTGTAAGACTTTTTGAGGTAACGACCGGAAAGAGACCGATTTTCAAGATATTTGGAGGATCTAATATAGAAAACTTGGCTTTACAAAATATACAGGCTAGACTTAGAATGGTCTTAGCATATTTATTTGCTCAGCTTTTGCCATGGACTAGAGGTCGTACCAATACGGGCGGGTTACTTGTTTTGGGCTCAGCAAATGTTGATGAACAGCTAAGGGGGTACTTGACAAAATATGATTGCTCGTCAGCGGATGTCAATCCTATCGGAGGGATCTCGAAATCGGATTTGATCAGATTCATCTCTTGGGCGGAGGAGAACTTTGAGCTTCCAATTCTCAAGGAGTTTATTGATGCTACTCCAACAGCTGAGCTGGAGCCGATCACTGATACGCATATACAGTCTGATGAGGCGGATATGGGATTCACTTATGAAGAGCTTAGCGTTCTCGGTCGACTACGGAAGGTTGAAAAATGCGGTCCGTATTCAATGTTTATTAAGCTCTTACACATCTGGAATGGGACAAAAACACCGGAGCAGACAGCAGATAAGGTGAAAAGCTTTTTTTGGTACTACAGTATAAACAGACATAAACAGACTGTTAGTACACCGTCGTACCACGCGGAGCAATATTCCCCAGACGACAATCGGTTTGACTTGAGACCGTTTTTGATTGATCCTAGCTTTGCCTGGGCTAGGCACAAGATCGATGATGTGATTCTGAAACTGAATACGGACGAAAGAATAGATACGATGACAGTGGATTGACTGAAAGACGACATCAGTCTATACGGAGTTCTTTAGTGCTTGGATCGATATATACCTTCAAATATATGTTTTATGTGTTACTTTTTCACACCCCATCTGGCGTTGATCTTATTGAGGTACTCCATCTGAGAACTGGATGTCAAAGAGGATGATGTATCTGTTCTTTGCACGAACTCTAAGAGCGTTATAGCCACCTTATCAGGCATATCTTCATGCACAAAATGACCCAGATTTGTCGAATCAGCGCTCTCAACCATTTGAGTGGCCGTCGCCAGTGTCTGTTTTGAACCTACACTATTGTTGTGGAACACCACCAGCTGATACTTGCCCTGCATTTGCCCAATCATGAGGCTTTTGTCCAGATAGTCATTATTAGCCAATATCAGCATCTTGGAGACTTTACCCGATAGCGCAACGAACTCAGAAGAAAGATTTTTGAACCAATCTACCCAGCAGCTTTCTGTTTGCTGCAGATCAAGAATCCAACGATAGCTCGAATCAGAACTCTGCTTGACAAGTAAAGCAGGCACAGAAATCAACGCACTCTGATAACTATTGATCAACCTGGAATTTATGTGCCAGTCTACGGCACTTTTCAAGCTCTTGAATCTTTTGGGCATGGCCCTCAAGTAGCCATTCATTGAGGCAAGGGCCTGAATCGCTGTGTCTTCAACTATATCTATCATTATCAAACCCTTGATGCAGCTTCTGATTTCATCCCTTAGCTGGACAGAGGCTCCTTCTGGATGCTGGGATTTATATAGCACTTTTGTCAAAACGGAGCCTCCAAGAGAATGGCCTATCAGGTGTATGCTTGGTTGAATAGATGAGTCGCTGGTGAAGTGCTTATTGTAGAACTGAGTCAAAATGAAAATGAAATCCTCGCATAAAACGTCAATTGAAAGGTCAATGTTTGCCTGATGATTTTGGGAGTTGAGGAGGTTACTATTTGCGTGACCTCTCATATCAAATGTTAAGAATGCAGGACTGAAGGGGAGAGATTGAGCTCTGCATTTCCTGTTCAGAGAATCATTCAGCTTAGCAAACGTCAAGCCCGACGACCCAGCTCCATGATGAGCTATAAAAAGAACAGGAGAGCGGTCTTCCTGATTGGCGGAGTATGTCCCTGTACTTTTTGGCGCCGAGTAGTATGTTTGGAAACAGTAACCAGACTCCGTGTTCCGATAAACATCATTGGTATCAAAATAATCCGACCATTTGGGTACCTTCAGTGTCGAGTTCCCGCTTTCTATATTGCGGGGTTTGTGAGCCCCCAAACGTGGCAACTCACCCATCCCTGACTCCGATTCATCTTGTTCCTCATTTGAATCATCTGCTGATGGCTCTGTCAACAACAATCCGAGCTCCTGCTGAACACGCTTCAGACGGTTCTGAAAGATTTGGCCCTGTAGACTCGACATACAATAGGCAACTCAGTGAGCCAACTCCGTACATAATATAAGGCTGTTTCGAGCAGCAGATGTCTATTGTTCCTGAGACTTTTTCGTATTCAGATTATTTCGCTATCTACCAAAACGAACGGATTCAGTAGGACTTGGAATCATTATCTATCTCAAAAGCAAATTTAAAGGCACGTGAACACTCTCTCTTATATATTTATTCACGTGTCAAACGTTTTTCTTTTATTTTGTAATAGAACATACAGTATCTCCAGGTCTGGATAATTTTGAATGGGGAAGCTGTGGCATCTTTACACCAAGAAGAGCACGATAAAGAATCCAGAGTGCGTCTGTATTTTCTGGGGCAAAGGCATAAGCGATTTGATAAAGGGATATCTTTCGCTGCTTTGGGTCGATCGAGAATGCTGTTCTATCACTTCATAGCTTCCTCATCCAAAGATCTAGAACTCAAGGATGCAGCAACACATGATGCCTACGTCTCCGAGATGTGGGATTTGCAAGGAGTTCAAAAGGAGTTCTTCATCAAACACCTACCGGAACACGTTCCTTTGTCCTGCTTGTATCAACTTCAGGACACTGAAGCTGAAACTAAGTATCTTGAGTTTGGAATACTTCAATGACAATTCAGGGGAACAAATCAACAAAGTGCTTCAAGATTGTATCAATGGCCATTCCTCAGTTTTTCTGGAGCAGTATCTATCTGGATCCTTAGGACCGGAATATCATTTAGAGAATTCTGGAGCAGGTCGACCAGCACCATCACTAGAATCTGTCGCGAGACTAGCACATGTGCTTTTAAGTGTGGAAATTTCCCAGTTCCGAACCAATTTGGGCTCTTTGAAAGCTGAGCTCCAGGATATTCTTCGAAGTAATCGTGAACTTCATGACAAAATACGAAACACTAAGGAGGAAATTAGTTCAAAGCAGCGTCTATTGTCCGATAAGATAAAGGCTTTGAGAAACAAACACAGAGCTGAAACTGAAGCTCTTCAAAGAAATATACAGGAATCAACAGGAAATAAGCTGAGTAAGATTCAGAAACTTGCTGCACTGGCCCAAAAAAAGCACTTCAATCTTCTGATCTGGCTCAGTGACTTCCAAACGGTAGATGAAGTGGAACATGTCAGCCACTACTATTCTCCTTTATCGGATAGCAATGCGAGCCTCATTGAAACATCAGCACGGACGGAAAAAATAGCTAAGAAAACTGACGGGAGCTCGTCATCTGCTGCTCAAGGCCTAGGAGACTCCCCTAAACAACTTGACTTCACCGCTGCAGTGTTTTTCAGTCCTGTTATACCCATTAACCAGTATCTGAAATACTCATCAAGATTGATAAATGCATCTTTGGAGAGCATTACCTCGTTTGTTCGACTAGCTTCAATATATTTGGATGTGAACATTCCATATCCTCTTGTTACAACTGAACAGTATGACGATTTGGTTGAAAGAAAGAATGACAAATCAATGGAAGAAAATTCAGATGAGCCACTCAGGCCTGCTGCTGGTGATAGAATCGACCGTCGAGTATATCCACTTTATATAGACGAGATAAACGAGCAACATGACAAAATAGACTGTCTTGTGGAGTTGAATAACCGTCAATTGAGATGCTTTAGTTCAGGATTAGCAAGACTGATTGTTAATCTTTTGGTGCTGTTGTCACATACAGCATTCAGTCCTCACATGAGTCAGATCAAATTCCATGATATATTACACTTAGATAGCTTGCTGGGACACCTTGTCAAGAGCCTGATCCCTTTGTCGAACGATAGAGGCTGGGAACGAAACCGTGGTGAGGCATATCGTCAGGTTTTGTCATTTTCAGAACCTTTTAAAGTGAACTCAGACGTCGCTACCGCTAGACGGACTTCTCTGCCTGCGTCTGTTTTCAGCTTTTTGCGAAGAGGAAAAAGTCTTGAGGGGCTGCCATCAGACTCCCCTAACAAGACAGAGCATCATGTTGAAGGCAAGGAAAAAGAAATCAGCAATATAGACTACCCTGAGGAGCTGAAGTACTCTCGAAACAAGCAATTCTTATCACAGTTTGATTACACGAAAGAAGAAAGAATCGATCTGCTCTCGAAGCTCTCCAATAGCGGCATCAATGTTTTCTCGTCTGTCTCCTCGTCCATGATAGGCATATCTCCCATCCGGAAACCTGGGATTAGCGCCAGTTCTTCTACCATCAATAACGCACAGAGTCAAAACTCACTATCGTCTGATAATGGACATTTCTATTTGAATCCCTACAATATTGAGTTGTTCTCGAATACTCTCTTCGAATATTTCAAATCAGAAGTCGCTAAATTATACAATAACGATTCACTGAACGCTACTACTGCCACAGCGGGGCTTTCTTTATCAGGTATAAATACTTTTGCTTATCAACAGGTTACCAACCAAAGCGACGTTTCCATTGATAGCAGAATCAACAATGCGGCAATACCTGATAATGAGTACAGTGGTTATAATACCAGAACTGCACATGTGCTAAACTCAAGTTTGGGTATATCGAATACACAGCTCCATTCAGGTGATTCTCATCCATCTGAGGGAGTAAATATTAATAGCTGGGAGACAAAAATCAACAGCAGTGGTATTTCGTCACCACACCCCCCCGCTGGTCAGCGACAAGGACTAAGACCAAACAGGTTTCAGGCGATAAGCGTAAACGGATCACTTCCTCATAGTTCTGAAAATCACCGATCCCTTCCAAAGGCCAGAATCAAGACCGGCAACAGAAAGTTCACCTTAGATAACTGGGAGGTGATATGATAACGCATATGGGTATATGCATGCAGGTTCTGATGAGGAGGGCCTATCATAATCGAACGAAATATCTCCTTTAGGTCATTTAATTTTCAACACTAGCAGAACGCAAGATCCAGAATTGGACAAAGCCAGCGATGGAAATAATCGCTATATACAGGTGCTACTCTGTATTTCCAGGATCACTGATTATCCCTACTCAACAACTTGATGGGGTGGATAGCGGAGCTTTTTCCGTCGTATCTTACTCTTTTGAAATATAGGGAAAGACTTCAATCGACTGATGCTGTGTATATTGGACGAGATCAGCTAGTCTGCCTCAATTCCATTCTTCCAGTCATCAGACTCCTGACTAGTTGCGTCAGTACATCTGTGGGCAAATGGTAAGCTCAGATAATCACGCAATCCAGGGATCCGAGCCGTGTATATTATTAGCTGTAGATAGTTTTTATCTGATGTATGAGACGGCTATTAGACAGCTCTAGTTGATAAGATTCAGGTTAATAAAGAGATTAGACTCTGTTTCGCATGAGTAGGAGGCAAATGGAAGAGGGGACGATCATCCATTCTGTACCTTGTCTTTCAAAGGGGAGGCGATAACTCTTCATAACTGGTGATGTGCAGCGGCTGACGGTTCCTGAGTTTAATGAAGGACAGACCAACTCATAAAATCCTTACACAGGGCTCGAGACATTTATTTTCTTGGGGGTCGTGGCTTGCAAACTAGAATTTTGTGCTGCTTCAAATTGTCCAGGCGTTGTCTTTTAATAGAGCTTTTTTGACTGTATTATATAGTTAGATTCCAAAGCCGTTGAGAAAAAGATTCATTGACCCTGGACTTGATAGCAGGAGTTGAGATAGACTTGACTCAATTGGAACTCGACTCAGGATCTAGAAAAATCACCTCTGCTGTGTTATTGTTGTGTCTCAAATTGCTGAGGTCAAAATAGTGCCACAAAGAAAGAAACCTCTTAACTATAAATCACCCTGATTTTTTGCTGAGCCGCTATAAAAGCTGATTGCTTCCCTTCAGATTTGTGCCATCAATAATGCTATCTGATAAGGAACTATGTACGTATATGCTGAACTCGAAGAATTCTGGCTGTTGCATTTCGAGACCCAACATACTAACCAGTTATTTTTCACAATATAGTTGAACTGAACAAAAAGGCCGTCGTGCAAGGGTTCAATATCAACCCACGTATCAGCTACAATACCGTGGGGGGTGTCAACGGTCCTCTTGTTATTTTAGAGAACGTGAAGTTTCCAAGATACAATGAAATTGTGAATCTCACTTTGCCTGACGGTACTGTCAGAGCCGGTCAGGTATTGGAAGTAAAAGGAGATAGAGCCATCGTCCAGGTATTTGAAGGGACGTCTGGCATTGATGTTAAAAAGACCAAAATCGAGCTGACAGGTGAGAATTTGAAGATTCCCGTCTCGGAAGATATGCTGGGAAGAGTTTTCGATGGATCCGGAAGACCTATTGACAATGGTCCAAGAGTATTTGCCGAGGACTATCTCGATATCAACGGTTCTCCCATCAATCCATATGCTCGTATCTACCCTGAGGAGATGATTTCCACGGGTATTTCGGCCATTGATACAATGAACTCAATTGCCAGAGGACAAAAGATTCCAATCTTCTCCGCTTCGGGTCTGCCACACAATGAAATTGCTGCTCAGATCTGTAGACAAGCTGGCCTAGTGAGACCAACCAAAGACGTTCATGATGGGCATGAGGAAAACTTCTCCATCGTGTTTGCAGCTATGGGTGTTAACTTAGAGACATCGAGATTCTTCAAACAGGACTTTGAAGAAAATGGATCTTTAGAAAGAACGTCATTGTTCTTGAACTTGGCAAATGATCCAACTATCGAAAGAATTATCACCCCAAGACTGGCTCTGACGACAGCCGAATACTTGGCATACCAAACGGAGAGACATGTTTTAACAATTCTTACTGATATGTCCTCTTACGCAGATGCGTTGAGAGAGGTCTCTGCTGCTAGAGAAGAAGTCCCAGGTAGAAGAGGTTACCCCGGTTACATGTACACTGATTTGTCTACCATTTACGAAAGAGCTGGTAGAGTGGAAGGCAGAAACGGATCTATCACACAAATCCCTATTTTGACTATGCCTAATGACGATATCACGCACCCTATTCCTGACTTGACAGGATATATTACCGAAGGGCAGATTTCTGTCGATAGACAGTTGCACAATAGAGGTATTTATCCACCAATCAATGTGCTACCTTCATTGTCGAGATTGATGAAAAGTGCTATTGGTGAGGGTATGACAAGAAAAGATCACGGCGATGTTTCAAATCAATTGTATGCCAAGTATGCTATTGGAAGGGATGCAGCAGCGATGAAAGCCGTTGTTGGTGAGGAGGCCCTATCGACAGAAGACAAGCTATCGTTAGAATTCCTGGAGAAGTTTGAAAAAACTTTCATTGCCCAAGGAGCGTACGAGAACAGAACAGTGTTCGAATCTTTGGATCAAGCATGGTCATTGTTGAGAATTTATCCAAAGGAGATGTTGAATAGAATTTCTCCAAAGATTATTGCGGAGTTCTATGATAGAGAAAGATCAAACGGTGAGGCAGAAGCTCCTTTGGTCGAGGCTTAACTTGTTGCTTGCAGAGAAAAAATGTATAAACTCTCAGCGGATTAATTGTGGACTCTACTTTCTCATCCCCTACTGGAGCATAGGGCTCCGATTCCTCATCTAGGAACAGTGCCGACCTGTTCGTTCAACATTGATCTGATAGCATCCTTCTTATATTTGGTAACGTTCTTTTCTCCCTCTAGGTCTTCGAGACTATCTGTAACTGGATTTTCGAAACTGATTATTTCTTTTTGGAAGTGATTTGTGAGATAACTAATCCCTATAACTTCTTATCGTGATACAATCTCCTTTCAATTCCAGCCTTGCCGGTACTGTGATTTCCTTAGCGATTTGAAGCAACCTAAAGATACAATAATATTTTAGGAGAACCGGTGTAATGATGTTTACCTATGACGTAATATTAGGTAGCTAGGGTAAAATCTCTATTGTTTTTAGTTGTGTTTTATTGAGGAGGTTTGCCGACAGAGATATACTGTCAAAAATACGTTTGATCCTCTGTTATATTTGCAGTCATATCGCGCTAGATGCTGTGATTTACCAGAAAGGCTCAAACAGGTTTTTACTGAATCACTGATGGAGGTTCGTTTCAAGTCTCAGTATGATCGACAACGTGCTGTCTCGATAAGGAATACGAAGTCTCTTCTTGATCTTCCACCCGAGATTGTGTACAAAATATTTAAGTTTGTACCGAATGAGCTGAAGAGCACATGTAAAACGTGCTTTCTGCTTTACAATGAGTACTATTGTGAAAAGCTAGTTCAGGAACTAGGTGAAACCATTATCTACAACATTGCTATGTACAATCTTCCTTATCTTGTTGAGTACATAAGATCTTTTGACTATTGGCGATATGATGTCCGTGAGATTATATCAAAGCATTACAATCTAGCGGATTATGAAAATAACTTTAGCTTGCGACGAGACATGAGTCCGAAAGAGGTAGTTAATTGTAAGTATGTGAGAGACTCGTGGAAGCTTGTGTATGGGATATTCAAGAATAGGCGGCTTTTTGTCGAGTATCAAGATTATGAGATCGATGAACCGCAATCGCATCTTTCAGGAAGTATTTTGCATGTGAATAAGACATATCTTGTCAAGTACAAAAAGACAATCAGACTCTCAAAGGACCTGTATAACCTTTCGTGTGGTATAATTGTCCAGAACGCGTTGGGTCTTGGAAGTATGAACTTCAAGGTGCTGAACTCCGAAACCCAGGAAGAGCTATTGAGCTTTTTTCCTCCCACCAATATCAATGATTTAGTACCACATGGGACATTTGTACTTCTTGATTTAGGGCATTTTGTTGTGTCTCGAAACACCTCAAAATCACAGAAACGAGAAGACTCCACCGACAGTTCGACTGGTATGGATATTGAGAAGCTAATTAACATAGACATATTGATGGAGGAGACAGGCTTATATTTGAAGTCAGGATTTATCATCTGCTACATTGATGTTAATGCATATCCCAAGGATGAGCAGATAATCGATCCAAATACCAGCTTGCCGGCCCCCGCAGCTGAAAACGAATGGATAGCTTGGTCGATTGATAACCAGTCACCATCCCCAGAGACGGTGGTCAACAAACTCTTGAAACGTCTTTACAGATCCATCAACGAGTCTATGTTGCTTGATCCGATCCCTTCACCTTTTCAGCGGATCGGAAGCTTTGCTGAAATCTCTAGTCGAAGATCATCTCTTATCAACGTTGCAGAAAAGGATCATGCTGCCACTGTCAGCAACTTTCAAGGCAAAGAGCTTCGAGCCCTCTCTTCTGACCAATCAGGAAACACATACTTCAATGTGCCAAGTTCCACGCAGAGAGAGGGTATTGCTTTCTCTGAAAATGATGAAGAGACTGTTTCTGATATTGAGAATTACAACAAAAAGTTCTTTTCCAAATTCAATGAGAACGGGGAGCTGATAACCAGAACCTTCAGGTTCAAGAGTATTACTACTCGGAGAAGTTATGAGAGTCGCCATCATGCTCACGCCTCGCCGTCAAAGACAGACAATGAGCCTCTCAAATGGAAGCTCTCGACCGTATTTGAGAAATGAGTTTACAGTGTTGCTCCATGTTCCATCTGTTCAGCTTTCACGTACATCACTTTATTCTACTCTCTGATCATCAGTAACACGATTGAGCTAAAAGCCCAGTTTTATTGCAACGTAAATGATTTCTAGCGTACCAAGAGGTTGAAGGAGCTTATCTTGAAATGAAAAAAAATTGATCACGCCCAGGATCGAACTGGGGACGTTCTGCGTGTTAAGCAGATGCCATAACCAACTAGACCACGCGACCAAATTCGCAATATTTAGCGTGAATGTTAGCCTAGAAACTGATCAGCACGGGCTAGCTAAGAGCTAACGCTGAAAGAACCTGAGACGAACACAAGTGCACGAAGGGTAAAGGTTGTGCTCTTTTATCTACAGAGCAGATCGTTTAGAACTAGTGTGACAAGCAAGATACGTCCTTTCTGAAACGTCGTAGAAACGGTATATTCAAGGAGAGAAAATCGACCCGCCGGGTGCTTCGTCAATCTGACCGCTAGCATTGAGGAGAATGCTGATTGTTTGTGGGGCTTACATTGTATATAAATGTGGCGGTTCTCAAACAACTCAGCGAGTAGTGAGCAGACAGAGTCCGAATAATATGTACCCAATTCATTTCCTGTCTTGAACGATGGCATTTTTGTGAGAAAAATTAATAAGTAGATGGCAAAGGATTTTCAATCTGGATGTGTGCTATACATCTAACCGTGTAAAGAAAGTACGGGGAAGACATCGTTCATGGAATATCAACACAGTTTGAAATCTGACGACTTGTATTGATATGGTAGGTAGATTGTTGCGATTTCCTGACACGCTTGAAATAGAGAAGAACATAAAGCTAACACTATGGTGACGCAGTCTTCAAACGCTTCTACCGGATTGCCATTAGGTTGGAAAGTAAAGATGTCAAGAACTCACGGACAGGAGTATTTCTTCAATACCGAAACCAAAGAGTCTGTGTGGTCTCCTCCCGAAGGAACAGACAAGGCTACATTGGAGGCCTATCTATCGAAAAAGGCGTCAAAGCCCAAGACTGTTCGAGTCAGACACCTCCTTGTGAAACATCGCGATTCCCGGAGACCGGCTTCATGGAAACAAGCTAACATCACAAGAACCAAAGAAGAAGCAACCGAAATACTGAAAGGTTTTAGAGACAAGATACAGAGAGGAGAGGCTACTTTGGAGGAGCTGGTCGTGGATAACAGTGATTGCAACTCGCATTCTAAGGGGGGAGATATAGGGTTTTTTGGGCCGGGACAAATGCAGCCTAGCTTTGAGAAGGTCAGCATGGGGCTCCAGGTTGGGGAGCTGAGCGATGTAGTGGAGACCGATAGTGGGGTTCACCTCATCGAGAGAACTGGCTAGTTAGACCAGTATATCTAGTTATATACATTACGAGGGATAAGGAGGAAAGGACTGCCGGTGTTTTCAGCTACGGCCCAACTGCTCTCCAGTTGGGATCGCTGTTCGAACGATACGTGGGGATCTGCTGCTGGGTTGACTCGAGCGATAACGGCCATACAAAACACCTCAAACCACATCTGAATTGACCAAAACTTTCAACCGTATGTAGAAAATCTTTAACATTACCATCAAGGTCGTTTTCCACTTCCACTCGAGTATGGCTGTAGAGAAAGCGTGCTAAATTTGTGGACTTTACACTCCTTTACATGTACATCACCCCACTCAGCCGCCCTGGTATGATTTTAAGGACATCAAGGACTGCTCCTGAGCTTCTTTCACAACGCATCCCGTCTCATGTTCGGACTTCGATTTCTTGCACTGCCATTAAAAGTCTGTCATTCAGACGTCGGTTCAGTTCTGTCACCATCAGGAGCCACTTGCCGAAGAAAATCAGTTTGCCCTTGACATCGAGAGACACGGTCAAGAAGTGCAATTCAAAGTATTCAAACAGCACACGATTTCACCATTGCTGTTCGAGAGTCGCCAAGCAACTAGAAACAATGAGCGGCAGCACCCCTGTACCAGGAAGACAGGTGCTCCCTACAAATGTCAAACCCAATCACTACGATTTGACGCTGGAGCCTGATTTCAGCACCTTCAAGTTCAAAGGAGAAACTACTATTGACCTTACAGTGCAGGAAACCAGTGATTTTATATCTCTACACACTCTGGAGCTGGAGCTGAGTAATATCAAGCTGACAGTAGCTTCTGGTGAAGAGTATGAACCTACTGGCGTAACTTACAATGAAGACGACCAGGCTTCAACCCTCAAGTTTGAAAAAGAAGTTCTGGCTGCTGGAGAGTCCGCCAGACTCCACATTGAGTTTGTTGGTGAGCTCAATGATAAAATGGCTGGATTTTACCGCTCCACATATGAGGAGAACGGTGAAACGAAATACCTTGCTACCACTCAGATGGAGCCCACCGATTGCAGACGTGCTTTTCCATCATTTGATGAGCCTAACTTAAAGGCTAGTTTTTCCATTTCATTGATCGCAGACAAAAAACTCACTTGTTTGTCTAATATGGATGTCAAGGAAGAAGTTGAGGTCAGTGATTCTACTAAAAAGGTCACTTTCAATACCACTCCATTGATGTCTACATATCTTGTTGCTTTTATTGTGGGGGAGCTCAGTTACGTGGAATCGGATTATAAATTCAGAGATGTACCTGTTAGAGTCTACACAACTCCGGGATATGAAGCGAACGGAAAGTACTCTGTTGAATTAGCTGCTAAATCTTTGGAGTATTACGAGAAAGTGTTTGACATTCCATATCCTTTACCAAAAATGGATATGGTGGGTATTCACGATTTTTCTGCAGGTGCTATGGAAAACTGGGGTCTGATCACGTATCGTATGGTTGACTTGCTTTTTGATGAAAAGAACTCGAACCTGGCTACTAAACTAAGGGTCTCCGAGGTTGTTGCTCACGAATTGGCCCACCAGTGGTTTGGAAATATCTGCACTATGGACTTCTGGGATTCTTTGTGGCTAAATGAGAGTTTTGCCACCTACATGTCATGGAAATGCTGCAACCATTTTGAGCCGGATTGGAAGGTGTGGGAGAATTTCGTAGGTGATTCTTTACAATCCGCTCTATCGCTTGATAGTTTGAGATCGTCTCATCCTATTGAGGTTCCGGTAAAGAGAGCCGACGAGATTAATCAAATTTTTGATGCTATATCTTATGAGAAGGGTTCATCAGTACTAAGAATGCTGGCCAACTGGCTGGGAGAAGATGACTTCATAAAGGGTGTATCAAATTATTTGAAGAAGCATTCATATGCTAATGCCACAACTGAGGATTTGTGGGCATCCTTATCGGATGTGTCTGGAAAGGATGTTGAGACCACCATGAAAATTTGGACAAAGAAGGTTGGATTTCCTCTTGTCAAAGTCGAAGAAGACGGAGATTCAATCAAAGTCACCCAACACAGATACCTTACTACTGGAGATGTTAAGCCTGAGGATGACGAAACAGTTTATCCTATATTCCTTGGACTGAGAACAGACACCGGATTGGACGAAGAGGTGGTTTTCCAAAGTAGAGAGATGGAATTGAATGTGAAGAAATCTCAGTTTTTCAAAATCAATGGAAACTCCACCGGTGTTTATAGGGTGGGCTATGATCCTGAAAGATGGGTCCAGCTTGGTTCCGCCAGCAGCAAACTTTCTGTTGAAGATCGAATAGGACTGGTTGCTGATGCAGGGGCTCTCTCTGTTTCTGGCTTTTCCAAGACCACCAACTTGCTTTCATTAGTTTCAGCTTGGAAGGAAGAGTCCTCGTTCTTTGTTTGGGATGAAATTATCAGTCGTGTATCCGCTCTGAGATCTGCATGGATGTTTGAAGACGAAGCAGTGAGAACTGCACTGAAATCTTTCACTGCTGATTTGGTGGCGAAAAAGTGTCACGAGGGAGGATGGGCGTTCACAGCTGATGAATCGTTTTTGGACCAGCGGCTAAAGGCACTATTATTTGGTGCTGCTGCTGCTTCTGGAGATGCAGAAGTCTTGAATGCCATATCACTAATGTTTGCCGATTACTCGAAGGGTAAAAAAGATTCCATCCATCCAAATATTAGGGCATCTGTTTTCAATGCTATAGCTGCGAAAGGTGGAGAAAATGAGTTTGAGGCCCTGCTTGATATTTACAACAATCCTCAATCTATTGATGAGAAGATTTTGGCTTTGAGATCGCTAGGAAGATTTGAGAATAGCGCAATTTTGGCCAGGGTTCTGAGTTTATTGCTTGATGGCACCATCAGATCTCAGGATATCTATATCCCTATGCAGGGCATGATTGCCCACCGGTTGGGCGTAGAGACTTTGTACTCCTGGGTAACCGTGAATTGGGATAGAATTTTCAAGCTACTCCCTCCCGGACTTTCGATGCTTGGATCTGTTGTAAAACTGGCAACATCTGGATTTACATCTATGGAAAAATACAAGGAAATCCAAGCATTTTTTGCAACTAAGAACACCAAGGGATTCAACCAGGGACTTGCACAGTCACTGGAGACTATAGAAAGTAAGGCCAACTGGGTCAAGAGAGACTCCAAAGAAGTGGAGCTGTGGCTCAAAGAGCATGGGTTTCAGAAATAGGTATTTCTCGGACGTAAAGCTGTGAACTAAAGTAACTTCAATAAGTCTGATATATATATGAAGTAGCTGAGCGGAGAACAATATTCTGACGCGAGACAAAATTTAAAAATCGAAAAAACAACAAAATAGTTCGAATTCAGTTCCTTGTTTCTCTTTTGTTTTCTTCCAAGCAGATTTGTGACTCCCATAGAGTATAAGGAAGGTACTTGTGTAACGAAAGTCATGGAAGAAACCAAGTTAGAGAATGAGTCCAAATTGTTCACCAGTTGCTCAAAGTCTACTCCGACATCGGCTCGAAGTTGGGAGGAGAAAGGGGGAAAAAAGGATCCCTCACATGAAACTGAGGCCTCTTCAGGGTCCGAACCATCTCCGAAACTGCAACAGGTCAAAACACCACTCCCCTCTAAGGAATCAGCAGCGACTGGTCAAGTTGTAACACCCAAACCAAACAAGGTTGTTGAGAGGAAATCATCTGAGATCACAGGCCACGGTCATAATTATAAACTCAACAGCTTTTTTGTCAATTTACCAGAAGGATCCTCGACTCCTGAAGACAAGCAAAATCTTTTCACGACTACCGCTGGCACAGCTACCACTGGTGCCACCATGTCCAGTAAGCTGGATTCAAACGATTTAGAAGACTTTGGCTCAATCTCCTGTTTGACGAACTCCTCGACTTCTACTCCATGTAATCCCAAACGGAGAAAAATTGACGAATTTCAAGAGCCGCTTGATCTTCTGGGCTTCCTCAGTCGCGGGGAAGAGAATGAGGATATGGTGCAAGCAGGAAAGGAAAATAGGGTTTCCCCAGTTTGTGTAAGCCCTGAAGGAAACGGTGCGACGACACCATCAAAATATACCATAAACCACGAATCAATTTTTACAAAGCCACCGGGCGAAAAAGGAGAAGATTGTTTGAATCTCGCGAGGCCTTCGATTTCATCCTTGTTGCTACAGGAGCGGCCTTTACCAAGGTTTGTTGATTCCAGCTTGACAGAATGGGCAGAGGAATCAATGAACATGAATAGGAAGCACGACGAGCTAATGAAGAGATTCATCGCGGCCCGGCTCAAGTTCAACAACAGGTTTCTCAAGCTCGTCAACAGCGCCGATTTGTTTGCCATCAAGCTGGAAAACTATGGAACTGAGCTTGACCAAAGATCTGCTATTTTGAAGGATTACTGTATCAGGATTATCAATGATCTGAAATGAGTCACGCTCAGGGGACACAATATAAAGCTTGTTTCTTTGCTTGAATCTCAATTACACAAGATTAAATAAAAGAAAACCCAAACGTAAAGGATGTAGATATTACAGAAGTAAAGTGAGCAGGATGAACAGATATAGTGGCGTGTCATCTATACCATTACTTTCTGAATCTTCTTAAACCTCTGTTTGATGAGACAGAAATGACGTTGGTTGGGAGTTTGAAGCCCAAAGACTTGATCATGTCATCGGTGTCAGCATCAACGTGGAGTTGGCCCTTGTTTTTCTTGAGGTCAAGAGCAGAAACTTCTGGAACGTACTGGTCCTTTCTCTCTCTCTCTTCTTCCTGAAGCTTGAAAGAAATACCTCTAACTGGACCTTTCTGAATTCTCTTCATGAGGTGAGTGGTGTATCCAGCAATCTTGTTTCTGAGTCTCTTGGACTGGATTTCAGCAATTTCAGAGGTAAGTCTCTTGTTGACCTCAAAGTCCAACGTGAGCTTTGGGTAGTACTTCTCAATGAGTACCTTAGAGGCTCTCTTAACTGTCTTAGTTCTAACTCTACCCTAAAATAATAGCAAAAGCAAAATGTTAGTTACTCAGTATTCAGACTGATTCTGGGACACGTGTCCGACTATACATGCAGACCTCCTCACCTGCAATATCTTGAGAGTTTTGAACAGAGCCCTGAGAGTCATAGGACAGGCACCGGCTCGTAGACTCTTGTGCTTGTGTTTCTCATAAGCTTGAATGATTGCGGGTTGCGGAAGCTTGATGGAAGTCCCGTTCTTCTATCCCAGTTCTCCTCTCCAAATATACATACCATTTTGTATCGACGTCTCTTAAGATGATTGTTCTTGTGCTAGACACGGTATTAAAGACTAAAGTAGATCTAAAGGTATATCTTTTCAACGTTGTACTCTAAAGCTCACTACTATACTCTGAATAAATTTTTCAAGATGCCCAAAAAGGTAGTGTACCAAATACCTTGGATAACTAGGAAGGGTTTTGGAACAGGAAGGGCTAGGAGGGCATCAAGCGCTACATGTCGGACCATTGAGCCAGCTGGATGTGAGTACTATGAAGTACACACTACTTCTTTCAAGACTGTCACAACTGAGATCCGATCCGGGTAGGATTTCAGGGGGGGGGGGGTAAAAAAGGATCACACATGTAATGGAAAACTCGCCAAAGTGAGAATAGGGGGGCTGAACCCTTACTGGAGTCACGTGCCAAATTGAAAAGTAGAAGTTCATTTTTGACGGCTCTGCAAAGCTGTCCTGTCCCAGAGTTACCCGGCCTGGGAGGCGTCTCCTTTTTTTTTTTTTGCTTTTTTTTACTGCATCATTGCGGCAAAAAGCCAACAAAGAAAAAGACGAGAAAAAGCGAGTGGCCCCTACTAGGAGAATTGAGGACGCTAATTGAAGCGAGAAACTGGGTTTGCAGAACCCGGGATTATATCGGATTACTACATACCACATATCCGGAGCTTGCACGTCTTATCTGCGTGGAGAACCTCCCCCTGCGTGGCGTCTTCTGTCCTTCCTAAAAGCCTATTAGACTCGGCTGGGGCATAATATAACACGAGGGCATCTTGGGACATACACGACCCCCAGATTGCTGGTTTGTGGATAGCGATAACGGTAGTGTGGGGTAGCGAGCCGAGATCCAGGATAAAATAGTTGTGGAATCTTAGGCATTGTCAGTCGCTATCTAGCTAGTAGAACCAGCATGGCAAAATTCCATTGCGATGTGTGCTCTTCTGACTGTACTAGACGAATCCGAATTCGATGTGCAGTTTGCTCCGACTACGATCTTTGCGTTCCATGTTTTGCGAAAGGGGAAGCTTCTGGAAAGCACAAACCGTATCATGACTACAAGGTGATTGAGCAACATCAGTACCCCACCTTTGATGAGGACTGGGGCGCCGATGAAGAGTTGCTACTGATTGAGGGTTGTCAGACGCTAGGTCTAGGCAATTGGCAGGATGTAAGTGATTTTATCGGAGGCAGATCAAAGGAAGAGGTTGGGAAACATTACGAACAATACTACATCAACTCTCCATACTATCCCATTCCGGATCTGAACAAGACGTTCGAGGATGTTCCTACATCCAAGTTTCTGAAGAGTAGGAAATTGAGACTTGAGTCAAGAAAACATCTTCCTCTTCCTCCGCCGAAAAAAGTGCTCACCTCGCATCCGCTTTGCTCAGATATACAGAAATATATGCCGGGCCGGCTGGAGTTCGAAGAAGAAGCAGATGACGAGGCAGAGAAAGTGATTCAAGATATGGTTTTCGAACCCGACGAGTCCAAACAAGATATCGAGCTGAAACTCACAATTCTGGATATTTACAATTCCAGATTGACTATGAGAGCTGAGAGAAAAAGACTTATCTTCAAGGACAACCTTCTTGATTACCGAAACAACATAGCGATTGATAAGAAACGAACTAAGGAAGAGAGAGATCTTTTCAATAAGCTCAAGGCGTTCGCCCGAGTGATGACACCTGAAGACTTCAGAGATTTTTCAGAAGACTGCCTGAATGAATTAAAGGCGCGCAACAGAATACAGCAACTTCAAGAATGGAGAAGAAATGGAATCACTAGCTTTGAGCAGGGAAACAAGTATGAGAAAGAGAAGATCAACAGGCTCACCAGAGCTTCTCTGGCAATGACTACTGCCTCTGCTGCTTCCGTGAGAGAGAGACACACTCTCAACTCTGTTAGATCCAACTCGAGACATCAAACTCCGGCATACGATGCCAAGAAGAAGAGCCATCAGCCTCTCGACATTACCCAGGCTGCAGACTACGATCTTTTGTCAGACGAAGAGAAGCACTTATGCTCTACTTTGAGAATACTGCCAAAACCATATCTGGCTATAAAGGAGATTCTTTTCAGAGAACTTCTAAGAACAGGGGGTGTTTTAAAGAGAAAGATGGCTAACGAATTGTTGAGGATTGACAACAGCAAAACCGCCAAGATTTACGATTTTTTTGTTCAACAGCGATGGTGCACTGCCAGTTAAGACTTGTTTATTCTTTTCACCATTATTGAGAGGTTATATTCTCCATTGTACCATATATATATGACTAATAGCATCAGACTTAGAGAGTTACAACTAGGACATATTTCACAGGATCGGAGATGGCCCATTTTTGTGGAAGAGATCATCTGCGGTGTAAAGATGTCTTGGACCAGAAAAAAAAAAAAATGAAAAATCTTTTTTGATATGCACTTAAAGCAAATATAACTGTAGCACTTGATAAGTGTACTAGAATCGTAAAGCATACCACATCTTCGAAACCTATAGCGTTTGATTCAACTGTATAGAGCAGGTCCATTTCAAGGCTTATCTGAGATAAAATTTCAAGCATGTCCGAAAAAGCGAGGTATTTTTTAGAGCGATCTATACCTGAGCTTCAGGATCTCGAACGTAAGGGTCTCTTTACCAAAAAGGAGATCACCATGATCATGAGAAGAAGAACGGACTTTGAGCAGCGAATATCTGGAAGAGGTGCAAGAGCCTCTGATTTCTTGGGATATGTGAAATTCGAGAAGAATCTGGACAGATTGAGAAGGAAAAGATACAACAGAATGAAGGCTATCATTGATACAAAACCTTCAATTTCCGATTGGGCTTCTCAAAGACGTATATTTTTCATATTTGAGAGAGCTACAAACAGATTTCCCAAGAACATGGCCCTGTGGGCCTCGTACTTGAAATATGTCAAGAAGTTTGGGTCGGTTAAGGTTGCCTATGATGTTTACTCCAAGCTAATGAAACTGCAACCAGGAAACTATAATGTATGGCTTTCAGCAGCCAAATACGAGTTTGAACGCAATAAGAATGTCAGCAATGCCAGAAATATATTCAGACGGTGTGTGAGGTTCAATGGAGAGATTCCCGACGTATGGCTGGAATTCATCAAGCTAGAACTCTCATATGTATCTCAATTACTGACAAGAAGAAAGTTGCTGAACTTGCTCACTGAGCGGCAGCAACTCAACGACTTGAAGGAAAACGAGGGAACCGGCTTTGAGGGTGATGACGTTATAAGTCTGATTCCTGATAGCGAGATCAATGATGAGCTCAACAAGCTGCCTGAGCTGGACCCAAGTACCTTGGGTACTGTGGACTCGAACCCAGTTCTAAGAGGAGATCTTGCCCTTACTGTATTTGATGTTGGAATTGGCATGATTACCAAACACATGGATTCAGCAGAAAAGCGTTTCAAGAAGGCCTGGGACTTCAGTACGAGTGTGGTTTCTCTGATTGATCAGTTTTCGAATCTGGATAGAAGACATCTGTGCAACCACGTTGTCAGCAAGCTTTCACACGATTACCCTGACAAAGATACTGTTTGCTCGCTACAAATCACTGTTCCGCTGAGGTATGTGGAAATTTCTGACCCCGATTTTGTGTCAAGTCTACAGAACTCAATCAAGATGTATCAGGCATGGGCAGGCAAAGCCGGTAGAGATTTGACCCTGAAAGACAGCGTCAAGCATCTGTTTGTGGAATTTTTGACCGACAACTATGTAACAAAGTCAAATGGGGACCAGAGAGATCTGCTGGAGATGTTGGTCAGAAAGATTAAATAGAGAAATGTGTTTCAGTCCACTTTGCTTAGTTCTGTGAGCTGGATTCTTCTCGATAATCGCTTGTAACTGAGTACTAGCGAAGCCACAAATCCCAGCACTGTGAATCCCAAGCAGTACATAACGATAACAAACTTGTGATGAAGCTTTGGGATGCTGTAAAACACTAATCCATCACCGACAGTTTCAGGCTCGATTGCAGCGGCCCACCTAACGTTATACACGAACTCAACGGTATCTCCAATGATCACCTTCGTGGTGTTGAGAGAGCTCGACCATGCTGATCCCGAGACGAGCTCGTTTTGAGAGTTGGAAACCAAGAACACGTTTAAATTCGGATCCAGATCGAAATGCGACTCATCCACTATTCCCCGGACGTGGAAGTTGACAGGAACATGGACACCCGATCCTGGTCTCATTTCCAGCTGGCAAGATAAGGGAGAGTCCTGGTGAACGTATAGCTGGAACAGGTGATACAATTCGTCATCAAAGGTTAAAGTACACCTCACTTGCTCGTCTTGCCCGTATTTGAAGACCAGAGACTGTCCTGTCTCTTTGCATTTAGGAAACGCCGTGTATATGATATTACCATTGGAGTCAAATTTGTGTTCTCCGTTGTCGATCTGTCTGGATATACACTGGAGCGTGACAGGATCGTGATTCGAATAGGCTTTCAAGTTTGCGAGCAGTGTTTCAGTTTTTGGGTAGGGGTTAATTTTAGAGCTCTCTGTTAGCTCCAGCAAACAAACCAGTCCTGTCAAAAGGCTTGATATCGATGGTTTCATGGCTGTATCTGTCTCTTTAGAGTAGCCTGAGTCTCTTTGCGGGGGTTCACACTCTAAAATGACGACACTGAATATGGCTTCTACGGACTGATTCCATAAAATATTTTTTTGTATGCGGATTAAGTCGTGTTAGCTGTCAATCCAGAAACATCTGGCTGTGCTTATTTTTAGCACAGGCAGGTTTCAAGGAGTATATTCAGGCACGACAGAATGTAATTTTGTCTTAGACTTCTTTGAGCGGTGACAAAAATATCAACTGTGAAAACAAATAATTTTTTCCTGTGACAAATCCGGTTTTCAAGAGTTGCTGACCGCATGTATGATTAGCACTGGGGGTTATCATAACTTCCCTGAACGGCTACCACCAAAAAAATGAATTTTTTCATGATAAAACTTGGGAAGTGACAGCCTTTGTTTTCAGCTATAGAGGAGTTAGTAAATATACTGATTGTGCTGTGTAGGCAACAGAGAAGTCTAAGTAAATCGAGAAGTGTCTGGGTTTACCCTGGAGGCTGGTGTGTTGTAGAAAGGTACAACCAGTGGTATAGAGAAGCTGTATGTCTGACTGTTTAGAGACTACAACACTGTGAGGAAAAGGGAGCCTATATAGGCTAGAGACTACTAAGAAGGGCGGTACTTATACTCGCACTATGATTTACAGGAGATTGGGACTGATTGCAAGAGTGCCGCGTGACTGCTGCAGCGGCAGAAGGCTGTTCTCCACAAAAGGGCTCAGCCTTTCAGCATACCCGGATCCCGGACAGTCTCCTAACGAGAAGCTGCGAGCGCAGCATCAGATTCGTTCTTCGCTGGGAAACCTCATTCAGCGAGTGGCATTACGGCCGCTTCCAACCGTTTCCTTGAACGACCTGTTGAAGTTCAATTCCGCGTCCTCTCACCACAGCAAGTCGCTGATGCTGATTGAGAATGCCAATGAGACTCTTGACGACCTGTTTGTACTGGTAGCCAAGCGGCTAGACCGGTTCATGCGGCTGCCTTATATTGTGGTTCTCAACCCTAAGATTGGCGAGATCTATGACGCGTATCTGGAAACGCTGAAGCTGCTGCTGGGATTCATCAACAAATGCGATCCGTCGTTCGAAGTGAAATCGTACGACGAGGGCCCGTTTTTGGAGAAATTCAAGATCAAAACCCTGGAGGAAAACGACGAGCTGATCCATGCTCTCACGAGAACCATAGACTTGCACACAGACAACTTGACAGTCTTGAGTGACGGGTTTGAGGAGATTTCAGGTCTCAATCTCGTGGAGGAGAAGGCTTTCCTGAATGATCATTTGAAAGAGCGAATCCTGATGCGGCTTTTGGCAAACCACCACATCCAGCTGAGCTCGCAGCTGATACATGAGGGTGGCGACTTCAACAAGCTCAACAGTATAGGGATCATCGATAAGAACGTTGATGTCCTGGAGATACTGCAGAGATCATTCAACTTTGTCAACGACATGGCTTCTTTAAAATACGACGAGAGGATCCGGATGACTGTGGACGCGGTAGTGCTTAACAGCGATGAGACCACCACAAGTTTGCGAATCGACGACTTTGAGAAGATGCAGGACCATGAGCCGCTGGTATTCCCGTATATTTCTGCACATCTGGAATACGTTTTCAACGAGATCCTGAAAAACTCCACGAGAGCGCATATTGAGAACGGGGTCAAGGATCCAGTGGAAGTTTTGGTGCTGGTCAACAAACCGAATGTCGACAAGCCGGGGCCACAGTTCTTCAAGCTTGAGGTGAGAATCACTGATAAGGGAAAAGGTATCAAGCCTGACATCATGGACAAACTTTTCGACTACTCGTTTACTACTTTTGATTCGGGAGCAGTTGAGGAGGATTCTTATAAAACGTTGAACAGTACAGGTGCCAACCAGGCAAATATAATCGCAGGAATGGGATATGGCCTGCCGCTTAGTCTCACATACAATCAGTTGTTCCATGGTGAGATAAATCTCAAATCCATTTACGGATACGGAACCTCGGCGTATCTGAAATGGCACGGGATCGATGCTAAAAAGCTACTAAGTTGAGTACTCAGCGGATTTTCCTATTATTCATATATACAAGAGCAGAATGCATCCCAGAATTACAGCGTGTTGCCTCTTCTCGCTATGAACGATACATCCTGAGATACAGAGCTCAACAATCCTGCAGCCCTGGATCGTTTGATAGCTTTGGCCATCTGCTTCTGTTTGTGGCTTTTGAGCCCGCTCACAGACCCATGTAGTATTTTACCCGAAGTAGACAGGTATTTGGAGAGTAGGTGTGGAAGACAGTAGAAATCCAGGGGGTTGATTTCTGGTGCATTGAATGAAGACTCCTTCATCAGTTTGACCTTATTCAGGTCATACACTTTTCTGTCATAGCGCAGTTTTGCGATAGAGAAATCGAATGGGTCATACGTTTTCTGAGCATCGAACTGACCTATGAATCTGCGGTCTACTGTTGATTGCTGCAACACCTTTTGCTCTGCTTGCTGGTCCTTCAGCTTCGCGAAAGCAGACTTCAGAGGTCCTTCCTCATTCAGCTTTGAGCTGCTGGACATCAGCCGAACGCTGCTGCGGCTCAGTCCGACTCTTTGCGCAGGCCCCAGCATTTTCCGGACTGAATCAAACCACGGGTGCTTGCCTTGAGTGCTGTATCTCGTTCAGGGTATGGATCTGTGACGGCCTCCGATAGAAGTTTAACCAAACATAGAACTCCAGAAGTGTTTTTTTTTTTCCATCACCTCAAAATTTCGAAAAAAAACCGTTACCCGGCCTTTCAAAGAGAAAGGGGGAGATTCCCCCCCCACTAGTGACAAATATTGTGTTTAAATAAACAGTGATCTCAAGCAGCACTAAGAGATACTACGTCGAATAGCTAGATTTTGCGCGAAACAACCAGCGAATGGGATCAGGATGCGCTGCTGCTGACGCAGAGGAGGACGTGTGTCCAGCCTGTAAGAAAAACCAGGACTCCAAAGAAGCCCTTGAGGTGAGCTGGATCGGGTGCGAAATCTGCAAGAGATGGTACCATACAACGTGTCTTGGACTGAAAAGGTCTGAGATCAGCATAATAAACGCTTTCCATTGTTCCGAATGCGAGATTCAGCATGGACCATCAGTGTTGAAAAGAAAGTCCCTGAGGCACACCAAGAAAATTGATTATATCGCACTAAACCAGGGAGAAGAGCTCCGAGAATTAGATAAGCACCCCCACATCTCGAAATTCATTGAGTTCGAAAACGACAGGCCAATCGAGGACCTGATATACTTAGTGGATCCCGCCAGAGATCACAATGATAGGGGAGTTGTTGATGATGAGTGCATCTCGAAAATCATATCCGAAACCAAGATGAGGCGGCCGATCTTGATTCCATCCTGCAACCCTGAAGTCTGCGGGTCCAAATCTTACTACGATCTGAAGTTCAAATTCCCCAAACTTTCAGTTAATGAAATCTCGCATCACGTCGGCTCCGACAAACCTATCCCTGTAATGGACGTGTTAACTCAAAATAACGCTCCAAACTGGACCATCGGCAAGTGGAACGATTACTTCAATCTCACACCGCAAGATAGAGATAGAATTCGCAATGTGATCAGTCTGGAAGTCTCACAGACACCGTTGAATGACATGATTGAGCTACCGAAGTGCGTGATGGACATTGATATCGTCCGCCGCCTTTTCAGCTCCGAGAAGGTGTCAGCCTCCCTGGAAGACCATGGGATCGAAATGCCCAAGGTCAGCAAATATATCTTGATGTCTGTGAAAGATTCTTACACAGACTTCCATATTGATTTTGGTGGAACCTCCGTGTACTATGCCCTTCTTCGCGGCCATAAGCAGTTTCTGATGTTCCCGCCTACTGAAAGAAACCTGCACATCTACGAGCAGTGGAGTCTTTCTGATGCGCAAAACTCGACATGGTTTGGGGATCTCATTCCCAAGCTGTCAAAGTCGAAGCTCAGCACTCCCGCTGATTCTAAGGATCCTGTTGACCCTTCATATTTGAATAATGGTCTGAAAGTTGATATCAACGAGGGAGATGTACTTTTGCTCCCATCGGGGTGGATACATGCTGTTTATACGCCCTGCGATTCCGTCATCATAGGAGGAAATTTTTTGAACCTGCTCAGTTTACACAATCATCTGAAAATATACGATATTGAGACGAAAACACGGGTCCCGGAGAGGTTCAAATTCCCCAACTTTATCAAGATTATATGGCTGATCGGATGGTACTTTATGAAGTCCAAGCCAAGTAGCAGCACTTTGACGAAGTTAGAAGTTCAGTGTATCAACAATCTGATACCTTTCTATAAGAGCCAGTTGCAACAGATTCAGGGAATAAACAAGTCACGTGACAAGAAACTCCGCGGAGTGACTTTGAAAATCAAGATCTCACTACCATCTGGCATAATAGGAAAGCCAGAGACGTTTGTAGAGAACTTTGAGCTATGGTTCAAACAAGGTCAGTCCTCATCTGATATACCACAGAAACTGGAGAACGGGTATCAGGAAATCCCCTCTGTCAAGAGACAGAAGGTCTCCATTTGAATGATGAACGTGAGATGTAAGCTAAGTAGTTACGACCTATATAAAATTGTATAAGATTGACACAGAAATTGCAATTGAAACGAACACTAGATAAAAGATAGAAGTATTCTAAATCAAGAGAAAAAGATGGAGAGAGTATTCGCATTAACCCTAAGCTACTATCCGCAAACCAGATGCAGGAGAACCCACAAGACTGATCTTTGTGATTGAACAAATCTTGCCCTTTTCGCTGGCATGGTATTTGGCGTTCGTCAAAGGCTCAGATACTGAAGGACTTCCCTCATAAATTGGTGTGAATGTTCCACTGCAGATGTCGAAGTCAGCATAAGGATCAAAATCAATTTCAATAGCATCAGTGGAAATCAAATCAGACTTTGTCTTTATCTTCTTCGCTTGATCAGCCCTTGGTCCCGAAGGCATAATGTCAAGGAACTCTCCCGCGAAATATGACGCCTGGGCATAATTCTTGTTCTTGAACGATTGAGTCATGGCAACCTGCAAGGCGTTAACTCTATGAGCAGATTGAAGGTTGACCTTGGTGAAATAAGCAGCGAGCTCCAGGTTGCGCTTGACATTGTCAGCCGGAAGAGCTCTTCTCGCAAGCTCGATCGAAAGGCCAAGGATATACTCTCTGCAGACTGCTAATATCTCTTTGCACTTGTCCTCATCATCTTTGGAGTACACAGTCAACGTCACTGTAATGTATATTATTTTACGGAAAAGCGAGATTGCTTCTTCCAACTTGTTACCCTTGAATAGCTTGAAAGCCTCATGAAGATGGGACTCAAGCTGATCATAACCTGGAATATAAGGCAGCGCTTTGTTTGATACCGCTTCCTCCGGGTCCGATCTCACATATGCTTTCAAGGACGGTAATCCATCCACGGCAGGGAACGATAACTTATTAGCCTGATATATCTCCAAAAATCTTTCTCTCAGAGGCTCAAAATTGACAATTCCCAGTTGCTTGTTGAGCATCTGGGCAGCAGGCTCAAATGCTCCAGCTGCGATATAACCTGCAGCACACTTAGAGTTGCGTAACCAAGTGCCCAGCTCCGTCGACAGTCCTCCAACTTCTTCAACATCTACATTTTCAACCTCTTCATCAATGTCAACTTCGAGATCTTCATCGTCAAGGTCCCAGCCTTCATCATCTTCCACAGGCTCGGTATCTTCAAACAAGTTCTCGTCGTCAACCGAAGATGAGGCTCCCTCATCTTCCCTCGTTGCATGGGAATCGTCAATTGACAAATTCTCAAAGTTTCCCATTAGAGCTTGCTCAAAGTAGGAGAGATCGGCTTTCTCTAGTGGCCATGGTTTTGAGCTTTCAGTCTTCACCTGTGGAACAGGGATGAACTCTCCCAACTCAGGGATTTCAACATCTTTTTCAGTTAATCCTGACTCAGACAACACAGATTCAGCAACTTCATCAAGACCATTAGCTTTGGCAGTAGCATAAGCTAACGGTGCTAGTCCGGCTTCAACAAACATGTTCACCTTTTTCTCAACGGAGTTCAAATATAACGAATTTTGAAACAAAGAGGACAAGTTACCTCTATGTTCAGCAATCTGCTCCATCTTGGACAGTTTTTCTAGATCACCTGAAACGAGGTAGACAAATGAAAGCTTCTCGAGCTGTTTGAGCTGTTGGTAAACAAGTTCCACAACAGGCACATTACCTTGAAGAAGGGCTTCCTTTCCCAGCTTTTCCCATATAACCTTATTGTCCAACTTCTTCGCTTCAGCAAGCGCAATATCTAGATTGTTACACTCTATGGCCAATTCGAATCTTGTTTCTGAGTCCTCGACAAACTGTAACGCAATTTCTGGATATCCTTTTTGTTGCAAGTAGCCAATGATATTCTGACCAACAAGGTTGGATGCTTTGATTATTCTAAGGACTTCGTTGAAGTTCTTGTTCACCAAAGCCTTCTTGAATCTGTACTCAGTAGGATCAATGGCAACAATCTCAATTTCCCCCTTCCGGTTCAGACAGTAGCAATTCTTACCTGATACTTTGGCAATATACAAGGTGTTTTCCAAAGTTTTGATAGTGCCGCAATCACCATTGAGCAACGCATATCTGATATGGTTCAAAGTCGAGTAAATCAGAACACCGCTGTCATCCCAAGCAGCGCTCTTAACTCTAATCGTCTCATGCATGGACATGACTGTTTCAAGTTTTTTGTTTGCGATAACAATAGTGTGCTTTGACAGCAAAGCAACAAATTGTCCATCTGATGACCATAAGGCATATTTAGCATTGCTGATTTGGATTTTTGTCAATTCCTTCTTTTGCTGGACATCATAGTGTATGACCTCGGAAGTTTTCATGAGAAGAACGGTTCCGGGACCGGCATATATAACGTCTTTAACTGTTGGATCCAGCTCTATTGTCTTGGTGACAGAATTCTTCAAATCTCTTACCTGCAATTTATGAGTTATCTTGGAGAAGGTGACGTATCTATTACGGGCAATAAAGCAGGCAGATGTTGCTTCGCCTTCACCCTTTGGACTTGGTTCTAGAGCGCCAACGATTTCTTTTGGAGCATCCACATAAGCATAAACACCACTTTCGTTTTCACCAGCTTGAATCAAAAATGAGTGTTCTGCGGGATTGTAAGATATGCTTTTTATCTTAGTCCATGGTTTGCCCACCTTATTGAGGGACAGCATAGGTAGAGACACTTGATGTTTATCAAATTGATACTGTTGAATTTGGCTTTCGTTGTTGACAAAAAACATTGAGTTGTGAGTGATCGTGCTCGCCGGTCTCTCTCTGTCCAACTTGAAGACCATAACACCGGAATCATGACAAGATGCAAACAGGTTGATGTTTGGATGGGCCGCGATCAACCAAAATCTATCATTCTCACGCTTAAATTGCTTCACAGGGGTTCTTTTGTTCAAATCCCAAGTTCTTATAGTTCTGTCTTCTCCCACAGAAATGATCAAGTCCTCTGTTGGATGAAATAGAACGCAAGGAACATTGTTTGTATGTCCTCTGCAACTATCAACCTCCCAGGCTCTAGTATCGCTCATTCTCCATAATTTCACTACTCTGTCATCACCACCAGATACGATCAAAGGTAAAGATGGATGGAAGGACGCCCAGTTCACTCCTTTGTCGTGTCCCTCCAGAACATACTTCACAACCGCATCGGTGTTGCCGAAAATGTCCTGCTGAGGAATCTGTTGTCTTGTGTACTGATCATCAAAAGATCTCAATCCTCGACCATTCTGAGGCGCAGAATGCTTCTTTCTTAACCCTGAAATATCCCAAACCCTCACAGTTTGATCGAGAGAGGCTGAAACAATCAGATCTTGAGAAGGGTGAAACTGAGCGCACATAACGTAGTGATTATGGCCGGTTAAACAAGCAACTTCCTGACGGTTTTGCCAATTCCAAATTCTGATGGTCTGATCATCTGAGCAGGATATAATCCAAGGTAAGTCATGGTGGAAAAAAACAGTTCTCACGTAGTCAAGATGCCCGTTTAAAGTGAACAGACACTTCCGCGTTTGTAGGGACCAAACCTTAATGGTGTAATCGTCACCTCCCGAAACAAAAATCGGTTGTGTTGGGTGAAAGTCCACCGCTCTGACAGGTCCATCATGCTCCTCAAACCTGTCAATGAGGGTTCCCATTCGGTAATCCCAGAGTTGGATTGTAGAGGAGTGAAGAGACACCAAAATCCACGGTCTCTTAGGATGGAAAGCCACGCCCTTAGCCCTGGAAGACTTAGACTCAAACTAAATTTGACCGTATTGAAACGGTTTAGGTGTTAGATTCTTTCATTCAGGAGCACAAAACATCAATACGACAAGTGAATCAGCTAGATCCGACTACATATAGAGGAGAATTAAAACATACCTTAGTTAGCATCTTCATTTTGGCTAGTGGGATCCAGCGTGCTGCGGAGGTTCACGATCAATTGACTTCACCAACCACTGACACGTATTCCACTGCTTTGAGCTGCGAATTTTGCTCTGCAGAGTTTAGTTTCTTCGTACTACTAGCCGGGCTATTTTGTTGTTCTTTTTTGTTTGTGTATGCTGGCCTTTCACGAACTTTTCATGAAATTGTCCACTACACCATAATTTTTGCAGTGAGATAATATATTACATAACCAAATCCTGTTTGCACACGGTTATCAAATTACCCGGCTAAAGGGAGCATGAAAGGTAAGTCGCCAGAGGAACGGCTTCTGCTCATGCAGATGGTGGCTACCTTAGACATGTGCAGAGAGCTCTTGTGACCCTGTGTAGGATTCAGAGTCAGCAAGTGCTACAACTGAATGTTTGCGCAACCATATCCGTTGAAAGGTACATCATAGACAGCAGTTTGGTTTATTGGTAAACCGGGTAAGTCTGACTCTACCCGTGTCTCTACCAAGAAAAAAAGATGTTATACGAAAATCTTATATTATGACATTTTACACATGAGCGCAGTAACGCATAGTAGTATATTGTGATTTGCAGTCTTCATTGAGTCTTTGAAACTTGCTTGACATTAGCAATGGTATATAGAGTATAGGATATTTCGCGTTTTTCCACTCTAGGCTATAAATCGAAGCTGATAATACTCTCCCTTTCCCATTTCCTAAGAAATCAAAGTGAAGGGAGAGTATAGAGGTAGTGTCCCCGCGAATATTCTAAAAATTTTTCTCAGCTGGATTTTAGAGGTTTGTCCATAATCCAAGAGAACTCATGAGACATGTAAGTGTTTGTAATTGAAACAACGTCAGTAGAGTACTGTTGTAGGACTCCGAAAGATCACAGAGCCGTGTATTGTGACGGAGAATCTTGGGAAGATGTCCAAATTTTTTGCAGCTACCTACGAATCGGACGATTCATCTGATGAACTTCTCTCATCTGAAGACGAGCTCTTGTCTTCTTCCGAGTCAGAGGCTGGAGTGAAGGCTGAGGAGTCGTCAGAAGAAGAAGAGGAACTCGAGGATGATGATGACGAAGATGAAGAGTGGGACTCGGATTCAGGTTTGGGATCCGATTCGGACGACGACGACTATACTTCCGGTAAGGTGAGAGGACCTTCATACTTTCTAAAAAAGGATTTCCTCAAGGGTGGTGCTGCTACGGGTTCCGATAGTGGTTCAGATAGCGAAGATGAGGAGAAAAGAGTAGTCAAGAGTGCTAAAGAGAAGTACCTTGATGAAATAGCCAGCTCGGTGGACCAGATTGAAAACTTCACGATGGTTGAGGACTGGATCAAGATTGCTAGCGAGTTTGACAGATTGAGCAAAGTGGTATCAAGATATCCTCAGTACCATATGAGCGTCCCAAGATTATACATCAAGTCATTGGCTATCTTAGAGGATGCTATTGCAGGTTTGCAGAATCAGGATATCAAGAAGAAGCTCAATTCTTCTGAGTCCAAGTCTCTCAATATTGTTAAGCAGAGAGTTAAGAAGACTTCAAAAGAATTTGTAGCTGAGCTAGAAGAGTACAGAAAGGATCCAGAAGCCTACGAGAATCTGAATACAGAGGCCAATGAGGGCAGACAACTTGCTCTGGTTGAGGAATCAATAAAAGTGAAAACCGTTGCCACGACTGAAACAGGTATTTTCCCAACACTTCGTACAGTTATTGAGTCCAGAGGAAAGAAGAATGTTGACCATGCAGAGCAAATTCAGGAGCTTGAGGAATTGATAAAGATTTGCGAGACCCCTTTCCAACTGATTTCTGTCTACTTGCTGCTGGTTCCTGTTAGATTTGATTTGTACTCAAGGGCCTCGTCCATGCCTGTTGAGCAATGGAAGCTTTCTTTGAGAGATATCAACGCATTATTTGATATTTTGGAGAAGAATCCAACATATGCCATTAGTGAGACTGCCGCGCCGTTGGACGATGTGGAAATCGAGCCTGAGGCTGATAGCAATGGACTCAAACAAATGATTGGGTCTATGGTTTCACTTGTTGAAAGGTTGGCTGATGAACTTACCTCCCATTTGTTAATAATCGATCCTCATTCGACTGAGTACGTGTCGAGATTAAAGGATGAGAGTTCAGTTTACACATTGCTTCTTCGTGCGCAGATATATTACGAGAGAATCATTCCAGATGAGGAGTTCACAACGGAGAAGGGAGATCAGCTCTCCAGAGTTTTGCTCAAAAGGCTGGATCACATATACTACAAGCCATCCAAGCTGATTCTTTTTGCGGAATCAGTCGCCTGGAGATCTTTTGATGAAAATCTCAACTCGAAGATTCTCCCAAAACTCTCTCAGGATAACCGCTCTCAAGAAGTTGAATACACTAATGCATTGATGGATGCTTTGTGTCTCAACATCTATGAACAGTCTAACTCTGTTTTCAGAAAGAAGGCAGTTCTTTACCACATTTACTACTATGCCTTCAACGATCAATACTATAAGGCACGTGATATGTTGTTGCTTTCGCATTTGCAGGCAACAATCCACACAGCTGACCAGCAGCTACAGGTTCTTTTCAACAGATCTCTTGTTCAACTTGGGCTAAGTGCACTCAGACGTGGTCTGATATATGAGGCTCAACAGTGTCTGTACGAAATTGCCACTTCACCAAGACAGAAGGAACTTTTGGGTCAGGGAGTGCAGAGACAACAGCTTCAACAGTCGCAGGCAGACAGACAAAGACTGCTTCCATTCCACATGCATATCAATCTTGAGCTTTTAGAGTGTTCATTTTATACTGCTTCAATGCTAGTTGAGATACCAATCATGGCCAACAATCCTGAATATGCGAAGAGAAGAACGGCGTCTTCCAAATCTTTCAGAAGAGTTCTAGAATACAGAGAGAGACAGATGTTTACAGGGCCTCCAGAATATACCAGGGATTATATCATGCTGGCTTCTAGATCGCTGGCCAACTCCGACTGGCAGAAGGCAGGAGAGCTGATTTGCTCTATCAAGATCTGGGAGCTTTTCAACAATGCTGAGCAATTGAAGAAAATGCTTCTAGATAAATTACAAAGAGAGGCTTTGAGAACATATCTGTTCACCAACAGACTCTACTATTCCAGACTATCGATTTCTACTCTGTCTGACATTTTCAAGCTCGAGGAGAGCACTGTGAAATCCCTTATTTTCAAGATGATTCACAGCGAGGAATTGAGTGCTCTTGTTAATCAGCCTGCTAACACTGTTGAGTTCTTAGAGGACGAGAAGCTCATTCCGTCAAAACTCCAGACTTTGGCCTTGGGGTTGAGTGACAAGGTGAACCAACTGGTTGAAAGAAACGAGAGACTGAGTCTTGCAGGATTCCAGTTTGTTGGAGAGAGAAAACAGGGTCCCAAGAGTGCTACAGCCATAGTGGGGTCTAAATGAGGTGTTAATCTTACGAAACGGGGTATATATTTGACATTTGACCAATACTGCAGCTTATAATACGTAGCTATCCAAAGCATGTTGTCTGTTCACACTGTAGATCTGTCAGCTGATGATGTTTGTGATATTGTATGTGTGATATTATTTTCCTTATGGGCTAGGCTGAAAAAGTAATATTCATCTACATAAAAAAAAATAGGAAAACAAATACAGCAGACAAGAACGTGAGACGCAGGAAGAGTATCATATTGGAACATGTTACTCCTAGAGCGGTTCTGCCCAATTCTCTCGTTGAAAGATCTCCATGAGTCAGCTCATGTGTAAGCAGTGACACAATACTCAACTTCAAAGGCAGAGGGAGGGGACAAAATGAGGTCATTTATGAAATCACACAGAAGAAACTCATCTTCTTCCGACAAAACAGAACAGCAGCAACCGACACTCAGAAACATACAGACTTCTCCTCGCCAGCAGCTCAAGAATGTGGGGGAACAGCCGGTTCCTTCCTCTTCAACTTCTCCTAGCAAGAGGCTCCGAAATCCCATCAAGAGCTTTCTGAAGCAAAAAGTACCCTCATCCAGTCTTACGAGCAATCAACACGTCACCATGGCTTCTCCAAAGCTCAAGCAGAAATCCAGCTTCAACACCCTGATACATACAGCGTCTGTTACCCGGACTTCTTTCGAGTCGGAAGATCTTGTTACCACGCCTACTATCTACGGCACAAGAACATATGACTGGAGTGCTAATGCTAGTCCAAGATCTCTACTGTACTCCCACGAAAATGCCAACTCTTCTGACGTTTCCATAACAAGCCAGAGTGGCATGCCGAACAGGCGACCGGGTGCTCTCAAGGAAGAGCTTTCATTGCGACCATCCATATCAAGTGAGAGTGGGTCCAGCGATGATTTTTCTATTGTCGTGGTGAAAAAACACGAAGGGGGAAGAACGATCAGTGACAAGAATGAACAAGCTGGTGGTAGTGATGCTAGTTACAATGCACAGGAATCTAGCCTACCGCTTCGAAAGGCAAGAAAAGCTTCGCGTAACCTCGAGGATGAGTTGCATCACGACAGAGATTCACAGAGCTCTTCATCATCATCTTCTAGGTTCTCGTTTCAAGCTACAGGTCGGCATTCTTCTTTCAAGTACTACAAGTCTCTGGATCAACTGACGCTTGAACATTCAAAAGCACAGACGAAGCAAAATCATGAGCAATTCAAGGAGTTCATCAATGATGACGAGTCCTTACATGATCTTAACGATGATATGAACTATTACGACCTGCAAGAGGAGGATGATACAGAGGAGCTATTCAATAGAAAGCTTTTCTCAAGCGATGAGGATGACGGCGGCTTGAGTGATGACGAGATTGCAGCTCCCAAATTTGGAGGCCCAGCAGATCATCCTCTAAGTGATGAGCATAGTAGCTCCGACAAAGACACATTTGAGAATGAAGATGAACAACAAGGTGAAGGGAATACGTCCGACTACTACAAAGAGGAAGCTTTGCTCAAGCCTGACGGTGAATATATATTCAATGCATCTGATCAAGACACCACAAACGGAGAGCTGAGTCCGGGATTGCTACCTCATGTCATTGCTAGTGATAATGATTCCAGGCCTCATGTTTCATGGTTAGCTTCTTCTGACCCAAATAAGCTTCATTCATGTATTCCTGGTCATATTGATCACTTAGATCTGAGACAGGTTCCGGAGCTACCTGCACCTCAGGAATTCAACTTGGAGAAAACTAATTTGTTTTATGACTCTCCAGAGGATATGAAAAAGACAACGCATCATCATATCCGACCTGTGGAACTACAGTCAAGGAACAGCATTAAGCTTCATCATCTGAATGCAGAGTCTAAAACTGATGAGTTGGAGTTTCTACAGAAAAAATACTCATGGTTTCCGGATAAAGAGTTAGGCCCCAGCTGTCGCTTGGACAACAACGAGATTGAGTCAAGACTCGATGGGACACTTCACCAGTCTTCAAGAACGATGAATAACGATCATGATTTGAATAGCAAGTCAGTAAATATTTCGGATAATGGCTACAACGATGACGACGATTACGATTATGAGTCCATGTTGGATGACATCAATCAGGTTCCAGAAGATTTCGAGTTTGACGAGCTGGAAATGAAACAACTCATGAGCGCCTCCACTCAGTCACAGGCAAGAAGACGGAGATGGAAAACTTTGAAGTCGTTGTCTACATCCCATCTTCCTCAAAAACCTACAACTAGAGGTCAAGAGTTCACTAGCAAGGGAACTGTTGGCCACAATGGAAACAGGATTCAATTGAACGAAAAGACAATAACTCTGTATGAGCCAATTTCTAAGACACATTCTAGGCAGTACTATGCGATTGATAAGCCACTCCCACAAGTACCACCATCCATCAAGCAGTCCCATGAGGAGTTGAAATATGCTGCTGGTGTAGATGAGTCCGAGAACGAGCACTATCACGAACGCTCAAGCACTAGAAGCAGCCTAACAGAATACCTCCACGAGGAGAGTGACGCGTTACAGGATAAAACGGGGGACACCTTGAACTATGCCATTGATGATATGTTCTCCTTTGTTACCCCTTCCAGCTCACGAATAATACCTGCTATCAATAATGGAAAGGACTCTCCACTAACAACGATTAGCGAGGAATCAGTCAATGGGAGCTATACTGGTAGACGAGCGATTCGCTGAGCTGACAATTCTCGAGTATGATCAAGCATTGTGCTGGAGTGATGGTGCCAAAGCAGGATCAGAAGTAGGAGCCTGGGCGCGATGTATGCTCATAGGTTGATCTCAATGCCGGAAAACTTGAAGATGCCATTGAAGAGTAATACTTCGAGTTCCAATCATTACTTGTGCTCTGTGGTAGACCAGAAAGCTCTGAAGATGCAGTTCTTGGGTACCCAAGATAGTAGTCGTAAATAGAATCAGCGAAGTCATAACTAGTGCTTCTGTAATTGGAACCATTCGAGTCGGCGAATGAACCTTTTCTGACATATGTAGCTCTTCTATCGTCATCGAGAATAGAGAATGCGGTTGAAAAGCTGCTCTGTTTTGTCCTGCTTTTCTCGGAGTCCTCTCTTCTGGCCGATCTTTTGGTCTTAGCGACTCTGATTTTTGGATGCCGCGCTGTATTATTTCCGATTGAAGGTCGTCTCATCGTGTAATCTTCATGAGGGTCAATTTCAAGCACTGTTGACAGTGATCTAGAATCCTGTTTTGTATGTAAACCTTTATTGCTAGAAAGGGTAGAAGCTTTCTTTTCACCAGAAGCCTTGCCAGCCATGTTCTCGTGCAGATCGCAGTCAGTCGATAAAGCAGCATTATTCTCCTTTGAATATTCGGTTTTCGGGTGTGATATAGGCCGTCTATGTTCTCGGCCATCCACAAGTTCACTCATCGGATAGCTTATAGAGCCCGGTTCTCGCGTGCTGGATATTTGCTGGTTTTTGTGCAGCTCTCGCTCCTGTCCTTTGGCAGATATCTTCTGAGGAAACACAATCTCTAGAGGATACGGAAGCCCGTTGATGATGACATAGGAAGAATGAGACATGTTGCTCCGTGCTCTTTCAGATTGTGACTGTGGCAGACTGAAGGCCGAATCCGATGAACTAGGGTACTTTAGAGGCGACAGACTTCTACTCTGGGTATGCCAGTTAGTATCTCTCACTCTGAGCTGTTCTGATCGGCCTCTTCTGTGGCCCAATCCATATTCATGCCCGCTTGTTCTGCACAACCTGTAGAGTCTCTGTGCACTGAAACTGGGTACCTTAACGCCTGAAGACTCCATGGAGCTACAGTCTGAAGAAATGGTGGACTCAATTGTTGATTTGGGTCGCTGATTACCCTGCAACTGTAAATCATTAGGTCCGCTTGCTGATTTGAGCATTCTGAGCCCTGAGGTTACAGCTTGTGCTAGCTGTAGTCTCAGCAGCACTACTTGTCCTCTTGAATCAAGCAGATAATCCTTGGTTTAGACGCACACTTTTCGAGAGAACGTCTGCTTTTGATGGCTGACATCTTCTAAATCAGAAAATATTACCGCATCGGGAAAAACAAAAACACGCTCACCCACTAAAAATATCTGCGTTTAACTTAACATATTAGGAAACACAGAGTATTCAAGAGATGATCTGTTATCTGCTAGTCTCAGACTCGGACAACAACTGTCTCTCCTTTTGAGACAGTACCGATACGGTTAACACAGTCCACAGAAACTTTCAATTGCTCAGTTGTGACTCGGCTATCAGGGTGAATTTTGGACTCGTGCTCTTCACCAAGAAACTTTTCAGTGTTTGGCAGATACATCTTTGATATTAGCGAAACACCGACAAACACATCGTTGACATAGATGATGTAATAGAGTAGCATGATTGAGTCTTCATGACCGGTTTTCCAGCTCAAAAGGACTCCTTTCTCACCTTGCCGTTTACAGCAAACAGACTTTACTGGCTCTAACTGGAGAAATCCTTCCGTTTTTGGATAATCGTTAGCATTGATAACCCCAAGTTCTCCTATCAGTAAAACAGGAGGATGTCGAGTAGTAGGGTTGAGACTGTGCTCTTTACTTGATCCAAATGAGCTAGAAAATCCTCCTGATACCTTTTTTCCATTTTCTGATGACCTGAATAAGGGGTCTGCAGGAATAAGAATCCAGTCCTCGTCCTTATCGTCGCTGTATATTTCGTCATCCATCAGTCTTTCGTATTCTTCATTATCAATTATAGAAGATATTGTAGCATCTTCAATAATATAGGGCTCAAATAGCTCATTACCTGCTTTATCTTCCTCATACACGACTTCGGCTGAGTCCAATACTATGAACTCTCTTGTGTGCTGCAAGCTGATCTGGAAAGCTTTTTCAATAGTAAACCACTTATTGGATGTCGACAAAAGGGGCACAGTGAGCCATCCTGTTCTGACAGTGCTAACAGATCGAAATCGCCTCTCAATGCGATACTTGATCTTCAGCTTGAAAATGGACGCCGTTTTGTGGTTTAGCATGTAAGATATCTTGACACCAACGGTTGGAAAATGGCAATCCTGTAGAATACTAAATAGAGTAATTTTGTTGAGCGTCTGGTTGTTGAACACCTGATACCCAGTTTCATCGATAAGCTCATCGTATTTAATCTCCAGAGAAGACCCACCATGGAAAGAAACTGCTTTATTCAAGCTCACTTGCATACCATATTTGTTTTTCTTGTGTGTGGTTATGGGATTCTCGGATTGTAGGTTTCCATTGACCCAATTCGCACCGTAAATTTGTGAACCGCTCTGTGAGAACTGGGTTCCTTGGCCATTGCAAAAGTTTGTATAAAATGTAAAGCTTGAGTCATTGATGCGGAACACAGAGGAGTTGTATGGCTCTATCGCGGAGGCAACAGATGACTCTCCATCAAGCATACCCACCCAAAACCTAGTATCGTTTTGGATAAAAGAGTTGCGATCTAAGTATTCATACGTCCACGCAGGCGCAAAAAGCGCGACATTTGAGCGGTACTTTTTTATCATTTGGCAGGCCAGAGCAGAGTCAAAGCCACCCTTTCCAACCAAACTGCCTCTTCCCCAAACATCATAACCTACAAAGGTCTTATCTCCAACCCCTAGAGCGCCGACGTTTTTGATATTTTCTTGAAGGTTCTTGAAATTCCACCAGTAATTTGTTAGAATGCGGTCCGAGACAGAGAAGAAGTTGTAGTTCTGCTCTGTTACCCCATTGACATAGTGCACACGATTTCCAGGGTATATATATGAATCGTACCAAATGAGCTCGTTTTTGCCGTCTAAATTATGGAGTCGAGACTTCAAGTTGTCGACAAATGGATGTAGTGATGCCGCGATCTTACTGTTACTGAAAACAGTTTCAACATTCAGCAAGTAACCATCAAACCCATAGTGCTGCACCAGTGTGGTTAGCATAGGTATATACTTGAACTCTCCGTTATCATCTTTTGAGACAACTTTATCCAGTTCATGGGAATCTGCCGGCGAGTTTCCCTCAAACAGTATAGTACCGAGACACTTGATACTATTCCTATGGCAAAAATTTATCCAATTGACAGGCGGGATGCTGACACGATGATGGCTGAAGTAGACAAAGTGATCTATAAGTTGAGGATACTGGAGAAAGTAGCGGGATGCGCTCGGGTGGGGAAAATATCCCAGGGGACAGTCGTCTTCATTCACGTTATACCCATCTTTGTAATCGTGGCACACAAGAAGCTTGGGTACCGCACCCGAAGTCAGGGAGGGGGGGCCTGGTTCAGAGGTGGAATGTAGTGGTCTTGATCTGGTGTAGGATGAAAGCGAATCTGTGCCCTTTTTGAAGTCGTCAAGGTCGAGATTGGTCGACAGTGAGCCCAGTGTAGCAAACCACGAGTCAAGCGCTTTGAGCGAGCTGAAGTAAATGGAGTTAATGTAGTTGTCGAGTGTACCAGGCTCCGGTTCTGAGGACTGTCCCATTATGGTATGGTTGCTTGCGACCTCCAGAGGGTCAGCGCGCGGTGCAACAAGTCCAGAATAGCTGTGTCTGTATGTATTATGCTTTTGACGGTTTGAATGATGGGGGATTCTGCTGCCGCAGACTAACAGCGGGGCCAGGGGATAGAGCGAGTTATGGGGTAAATCTCGAAGGTCAGACAAAGTGCGGCGGCGTAGAGAGACGGCGTCGTGTGGCCTAAGTGTGCAACGTGGAGAAGCGGTGCAAAGCAGCGTACTTCAAAGCTCTTATATAAGCAAACAGGACAGGATCTGTGTCACAATCTAGTCGGTCTGTCTTATAATTTTTATTGCATTTTGTTTATGTGTGAGTAGTGTTCTTTGATAGATAGTTAGTGAGACTCTTCCCCCCCCACCCCACAATTTCTATTTAAAAAAAAAAAGAACAGATAGTTGAGTCAGCGCTTACGTCATCCATGCAAAAAGACTGGGGCGCGGGGGGGGGGGGTGGTGGTAAAAACTTAATAAAACTGTCAAGAAAGTTTATCGTATCTGTTGTCTCTGTGTGTATAGACAGGCATAGCTTGAGAATTCCGGATCGTGACTGAAGATGGTGCACGGGTGTGCATCACGTGGTTCGACGAGAAAAGATGAAAAGGAAAGGAGGTTGGTGTGTAGTGGTGAGAGGCAGGCTAGAGGTGAGCGGGGGTGAGGCGCGGGCAGGAGTTACAGGATGTGGGTGGAGAGTGGGGCTGGCCACTCGGGGGCACCGTGGCGGTTTGCACCCCCACGGTTGGGGGGCGGAGGAGGAGAGATTCTCCTCTGGGGGTAAATTCTCCTAGTGAGACGAGCCGGAGGAGAGAAAAAAAAAAAACTCGCCAAAAGAAAATATTTATTTATAGTTAGTTCTATGTCGCTGCTTTATGAGACTGTTACAAGGCTTGTATTCCCGCAAAAGCAGACCAGGACACTTGCTATAGATATCGAGGATGGGTTTATTCAAGAGAAACTCGCAGTCTTCCGGCGACAAGGTGAAGTTGAAGATCACGCACGATGACGAGAAACGGCTCAAGATGAGATCAGCAAACGTTCACGACCCGATCCTGAACGCGGTCAACGAGGCCCAACCCTTCGAGCAGTCAGCGAACGAGCATCAGAGACAATCGTCACTGGGATTAGGAGAGAGTCTCAAGGATATATTCGGCAACCCGATCATAAACCCGGACATATCGAACCCTTCACGTTCGCGAGACGAGAGACCGATGGACACTATACGATCATTTGAGTACGCTATTACGGGCGACACGACCTACAAACAGCAGCTGGAGACTCCTACCCTGGGATGGAACGTACGCAACAACTTCCCGCTGTTCACTGGGAATCCGTACGGCCAAGGGGCCCAGCCGAGAGCGCAGCAGTACGACGAGTACGGGCAGCCTCTCGATGACGGAAGCGGGTTCCAAGCCCAGACCAGCACTTACCAGGGGGCACAGCAGGGCGTATATACTGCTCCTCCTCCGAAGGAAGAGAAGAAGAAGAAGCGTGGTTTGTTTGGCAGAAAGAAGAACTGAGGAGTGAGAAAGCTGACCGGCTCCGGGAGGGACGGTGTCCGGGTTCGGCGGCCACGGAAACCAGCGGCTAGGCTGTGGCATCCAAGTGGTGGGTGGACGGCCTGTGTGGTATTTGGGATGTGTTTTATAGTCTTTGATACAAGTTATGTTATGTTTGCACCCCCTCCTGTAGTGACGAATGCTTGAGTGTGGTGGAGGGTCTTCTATTTAACCCGTGCACCAGCCCCAAACAGTACACTGAAAATAAAAAAATAAAATAATGAAAAATTTCACTAGCTGTACGCTAAGCAGATGAGAAGTAGAAGTGCATCTAGGTAGGTTCGAGAAGCTGACAAGGAACGTCGAGCGCTACAGCATGCTCAGAAAACAGGCTAGAGAGAGGAAAGAGTACCTCTACAGAAAAGCACAGCAGTTGCAGGAGCAGGCTGTGATACAGAAGCGACAGCAGATAAGTCATGCTCTGGCTACAGGAAAACCGCTAGCGAAAGAGGTGGCAGATGACGAGAAGCTCCAGCGTGACTATTTGTATGACGAGTCGGCCCAGCAGGCAGTAGACGACGAGTACTCGGCGCTGTCCGGGCTGGTAGAACCCAAGATCATCATAACCACGTCTCGAAGCCCGTCTTCAAGGCTGGCTCAGTTCACCAAAGAAATAAAATTACTGATTCCCAACTCGATGCGACTGAATCGAGGAACCTACGTGATGAGAGATCTAGTGGAGACATGCAAGCGCTCAGGGGTCACGGATATTGTGGTAGTGCATGAACATAGGGGTATTCCCACTACATTGACCATCTCGCATCTTCCTCATGGTCCTACAGCGATTTTCACCTTACATAATGTATTACTGCGACATGATATGCTCAACATAGGCACACAATCCGAGGCCTACCCACATCTCATATTCAACAACTTCACCTCCAGCCTTGGAGAGAGAACAGTTCAGATGCTGAAACATCTCTTTCCGGCTGGGGTGAAGTCCAGCTCTCCAAGAGTTATCTCTTTCATCAATACTGAAGATTTCATCTCTGTCAGACAACATGTGTATGTGAAAACTAGAGATGATGTTGAGCTGAGCGAGGTGGGGCCCCGGTTTGAAATGAGACTGTTCGAGGTCAAGCTGGGAACCCTGGACGATAAGGAAGCTGAAACCGAATGGAGACTGCGCACGTTTGTGAGAACTGCCAATCGGAAAAACTACCTCTAAAGTTACTAGATTAGAATTTTATAGTGAATCACAGGTATTTTCAATGAGAGACAGAAAAGCCAGACCAAAACCAAACCAAAAAGCAGCATGCCCTGTGTGGCCAGGGCAAATAGTCAAACAACAAGCAAACACACCGTCACAATAAGTCATAGAATACAGTCATCCGGGTCCTTCTTGAAAGAGGCCGGCGGAGGACATTGAAAACATTTTTTTGGAAGATCAGCTCTTGATCGAGTATTTTCTCACACTATCGCTAACATTCGAGCTCACGTAGCTCTGTATACTCTCTTGGTCTGAAGAAAACGACCTCGAGTCAGCAGCTAGAGGAACCTGGGGCTGCTCGATAAGCACATCGTCAATATTTTGGCCGCCGCGTGTGAGAGACGCTTGACCCGTGCTCACCGCACTAGCTCTACCCCCCTGGGACAGCTTTCTGGAGAGTCCGACAAGTTTCAAGGGAGCGGATACCGACCCACTCGCAGACTCTACGTCAGCATCCGAGTCCGAAGATGGGGACCCTACACTGAACTTCTTCGGTTGCTGATAGTTGACAGACTTGAAAGCGGTGGCGCTGTTGTTGCGCGCAAAAGAGTCAGAAGGTCTTTGAGCTCCATTAGGCGAGCTAGGGTTACCTGCAGAAACCGAAGACATGAAAGGGTTAGGCGCTGCAGGGATCTGACACGGGCGGCTCGATACAGGAGATCTCTGGCCCACCGAATTAGTGGAGTTTGTCCTCAACAGCTTGGGATTGCCGGAGAACGAGGTGGATATCGAGGGTCTTCTGATGGTGAACTTGGACTCCTGATCTTCCTGATTGATCATGTCAGCATAGGAGAAAAAAGACAGCGTAGACTTGTTTTGTCTGAGCGGAGCAGGGACCTGGGAGTTGTAACCAGCCGAACCAGCCGAGGCAGGGTTCAATGGCTGTCTTACACCTGGTCTTACTTGTTGGTCTTGCAAGCCAGACGTGGCTCTGCTGATGGTCCTAGATAGAGTATTAGAACTCACAGACATGGCGCGGGAGCTAGGAGAAGCAAACGCGGCTTGTAGACTGGCGGTGGAGGATCTTCGAGGACTGTATGTCATACTGACATCTTCGAGATCCCTGGAGGTGATGTCAGAAGCTGAGTCCAGGGAGGCCGGCACAAAGTTCTCAGTGGAAAAGTGTCTTGGCAGCGAGTTTGGCACCGGAACAGTGTCAATCATCTGGTCCTGCACCAGTCTCTCGAAAATGAGAGAGTCGTTCCGCAAGAGACTTTCTCTGTTGGAGAGAGAGGGGGATAGATGGGAAGGGGAGGAGGAGGCCGAGGACCGTTGTGTGGAGGCTGTTTTCTGGGAGTGGAGGGAGACGGAGTCATCCTGGAGGCCCTTGTGGAGCTCGGGCTCCTCAGACAGCGACAGAGGCGAATTGAGAGCGACCGAATCTGGGGCAGCAGAGGTTCTCTCGGAAGGGTCGACGACGGAGTCGGTTTTTCGCAGCTGATTGGGGTCCTGTTGCTTCGACTCCGCAAAGCTGAACGACGACAGCCTGTTCCTGTGAGCAGCAGCAGACGACGAGTCCTTACTGGAGGGCGACAGCATCGCTGCTAGTTAAAGTAAAGATAAAGGAAAGATATCAGGACACAGAGGTCACAAAGTCCATAGAAAAGGCCGCCACTTGCGATGGGGAAAAAGCAGGGATTGTTGGAAGCGCCAGCAGACGTAGCAGAGCGTCTGGAGGAGAGTTGTGCAGGGAAGAGCGAGGAGCGAGGTGGGTGGAGGAGGGGTTGGTTGTCGTTGCAAGTGTTTTGGGGGGACAAAATGGACAAATCTATCTTGCCTACCATATATATATATTTCTGGTCGGTCCAGACAGCCACTCTCTGTGCGTTTCCCAATAACATACAAGGTTATTGTTATTGACGCTATCGAAGACGCGGCGGTGGACGCACTACCTTTTTTTTTCGTGGAGAGTAGGGGAGGGGTGGGCCGGGTAACGTGGCGATCTTGGTACGGAACGCAAAGCGGGGCGGTGAGTGACGAAGAAAAGAAAATATACGGGTAGAAAAGCAAAGAAAAAAAAAACAAAAAAAAAGGCTCGGATCTGACTGGAGGAGGAATGTGGCAGAAGCCCGTGCCACTAAGGATGACGGAAGAAATCTCGACAAGACAAAAAGAGCAAAGCGAGACGAGACGAGACGAGACGGGACGCGCACCCGTGCTGGGGGATGGCAGACGAGGCAGACAGACCCGTGCACTTGACTGGCAGCGTTTGCCAGCCTGTGCGCCGCAGCGCCCCGGAGCCGCCGGACTCGATGGCCCAGCGCGTAAGAAGAAGAAGTTCTCCGTCCCGAAGAGCAAGCAGCTGTGTTTTCTGGCAGGAAGTGAAAAGCTCTTGCTCATACTGGGGAGACGTGACGCTGAAAAGAAAGGGAGGGGCCACCACGAGCAGCACTCCGCACAGAGCGGGGCCGAGCATACGAGCTGTTGCTATAAAGAGGTGTCTCCGTACGCGTTGCATCTCGCTTGCTTATTTTCTTTTCTGCTGCGTCTGACAGCTCTGATCTCGAGAGATGAATCTGCCTGTCGCTGCCCCGCTGGCTCCCGCAGCTAGAAAACGCCCCTTCGACTGGCACGAGCATCTGTGCGGCGCAAAGAGACCGCGGTCTCGCCAGACCGCCGTTGTACCGCGCCCTGTCTCGCACTCCCGCATCAAAACGCCCGACGTGCTCATCAAACAGGCACACCTGTCTAAGTCCAACCTCTTTGATCTGCTGCGGACCGCAGCGCGCCTCAATCACCTTGATCCGATCCCGCTCATCGAACCCAACTCGTCCGAGGTGCTGTACGTGGACATCGCGAGCTCGCAGGTTATTCTGCCCAAGCTGCTGGTGCTCTTTGGCCCAGGAGCCCAGGACTTGCGGCTGCTCGAGGCGGTCGACGCTATGACGTCCGAGGCGTCGATTCTTGGCGTGACGGCCAACTTCGAAGGCCCCAACACACACCGGTTCCCCATCCTGCTGGATGCCAAGGGAGTAATTGCTTCCAGCCTGCATTTGATCCACCCGCTCGGAGGAGGAAGCTATCCGCTCGCGTCTGTGGCCGTTTTCGGACCCCGTGGAGAGGAGCTTGTGCGGCTGAGGGTCGGGTACGACCATGGCGTGTACTATGGCCCGGAGTCGGACCTGTGCAGCACTGTCGAGGAGGTGATAAAGTACTCACACGCTGGACCGCAGTCCTGAAACGGAGCGGTGCCAGGTGTGGAAAATGTGGGGGAGGGAAGAGAAGCACCCGTGCTAGCTAGCTAGCTAGCTAGCTAGCAAGCATAAGGGAAAGAAAGAGACAGTTTAATCTACAACAACCTAATAGATATATATATTCACACCTGTATAAAGAACATCAGCATAACACACACACACAGCTACGACGTCACCAGGTCCTGGCGCTCCTTTTCGAGCTGCTTGAACTCGACGGTTTTCTGCTCCACCTGCTGTCTGATCTGGTCCATCGCGTGCTCAATGCGGTCGAGCTCCTCGCGCTCCGCCTGCTTGGTGAACTTGGAGCTGTTGCTCTGGTACGGAAGCGCAGAGCCCGGCTTCAGCGTCAGAAGCTGGAACATGCGCTCCGTGGGCTCGTTGAACACGATCTCGTCGTAGAGAACGCTCTCCACAACCTCCGGATCCTCGCTATCGTGCGTGTCTGCTGTGGTCCTCCCGTCCTCTCCGGCCGCAGCAGCCACACTGTCCTGCGTGGGGGCTGGCTTTTCTTGCTCTTTCCCCGTCTCACCAGAACCGTTTTCTGCGTTCTCCAGCAGCTGTGGCTTGTGATCCAGATCGTCTCCCAGCTCCGTCTTCACTCTGTTGTCACCGTAGGGATGTAGCTTCAGATGGTGGTAGAACGTGATGTTCTTCTCGCCGCAGTCGTTGTTGAAGTACACCTTGATCACAATCTCAAACTCGCCCCACCCTGTTTCTGTCACCTCATACGGAGGCTCTTCAATCGATCTCGTGGGGTTGTTGTAGGTGTCGTGAAGCTTGAAGACAACCTTCCTGACAAACTGGAACAGGTCATCTCCCAGGGGATCGTCTACGAACACCTTCCACGTGTGTGTGTGGTCGCGGGGAGCATCTGGAGGAAGCGGGTTGGACGCCGACACTTTTGTCGCGGTGTTCCCGTATATGATCGGCCTTGATATGGAGATGTTCCTGACGCGCTTGGAGTTGGGTGCTGGCGGGGCCATGATCCGGTGAGTCGCTATGTAAGCCTTGTAACTGCGTTAACCGTGCAATTCACCACCCAGGTGTAATAATAAGCATGTAGTTTCTCTGTAACAAAAAAAAAAAAAATACAGCTATACAATACATATTTTTCAAACATTGACCTTTTTTCCTCTTTCATGGTTTCCCAATCTTAATGTGCTACCAAAATAATCAAGTATACATGTGCCTCTACGTAAGCTCCGAGAAGCCGGTGCCAACGCTCTTCACAAAACCGCCCTCCTTCGCAGCCATCTCGTAGTATCCGTAGATCGTCGTGACAGCCAGCAAGATCGACGTTCCCGACCCGAGACACCCTGAGAGATCACTCACCACGGAAAGTGCACCGATGGTGGCCCCCCCAAAAGCAGCAGCCGTGGGAATCACCTTCTTGAGCTCCTTGTAAACAGACGTTTCTCTGTGACCGGCAATCACCAGGCCCTGAGTCTTGAACTGCTTCGCAACGTCTCTCGGAGAAGACCCCGAAACCTCGATCCAGGTCTTGGAGAAGAATGCACAGGTAGCAAGCACAAACGTGACATACACCACCGTTTTGATTGGGTCCAGCATCGCCTCGGTTATTGAGGAAGGTGGCTGCATGTAGTAGGCTATTCCCGAGGCCGCAAACAGCTGCTGTGACCCCTCGCGTGGCTCCCAAGAGCCCAGCAGCTTGACAACAACGTTCTGGGGAAACTTGGAGTACAACATCTGCGAGATGATGAAGATGTTCGAGGACAGCGCGCTCTGCAGCATGATAGGCATGTTGGACGTGTAGAACAAGCGTACGGGGTACAGCCCGTATGGGCCTCTTTGTCTGGTGGATTTGATAGGAAGTTCCACCTTGAGCGACTGCAGATACACCACTGCAAAGAAAACAACCACAGTAGCAACCACCTGGAACATGTTTGGAGCGTTATCTCTGTAAAATGACTCTAGAAGGGCCACTCTCTTGGATTTTTTGGTGAAAAGTAGGTGGACAAAGGCCAACACCGCACCTTCGAACTCGTCTCCTCTGCCCCGGTTAACAGTGGTAGGAGCAAAACATCTCCAGAATATCTGTTCGCAGATGTTGGTGGCCATGAACAGAGAGATTCCTGACCCGAGACCGTAGCCCTTCTGGAGCAGCTCATCTAACAGGATGACAACCATGGCAGCAAAGACAAGCTGCAGGATGAGCAACAGACAGACACCGGTTCCCAGGTCTCCCGGACGGCCATACATCCCAGTGAGGACATAAACTGTAGCCTGCCCCACAGAAAGTATGATAGCAAAGATCTTCTGGGCAATCTGCAGCAACTCTCGATCCTGCTTGTTCTCCATGTTGAGAGACAGCAGCTGTGTGCCCTGCAGAAGCTGGAACACCATTCCCGATGTCATGATTGGAGAGATTCCCAGTTCCATCAGGGTTCCTCTGTTGGAAGCCAGCATCATACGGAGCCAGTAAAGGGGATCAGAAGTCTCTGAGGAAGTGATCCCGTAGAGCGGGATCTCGCTCATCACCAGGAAAATCAGCAGTGTGATCCCGGTCCACATGAGTCGTTGATTGAACGGCACCTTGCGGTCAGGAGCAATTACCTCTGGCAAGAAAGGTGTGAACGGTTTCACCAAATCTAAAACTCGAACTGTAACATTGCGCGGGGGGGAAAAGGCATTGTTAGTGTTTTGCGCGGGGGGGAACCAGGGGAAAGCTTTCAATACTTACACCCACTCATGATTGGTATGTGGTTGGAGGACTGAGAGTATGGAAATGTGGAGCTGGATGGGTGGCAGCTGTAGACTCTATAGTTGGCACGAAAATGATTTCATGTTACGTTGACAAATTTTTTTTTGTTTTTTCACACGTATCAATTATAAAACGATCGGTTGTTAGCGGGGGGGTGTACAAACGCGACCTGCCAGGAACAAAAAGCAGACAAGACATGATATGGACGCCGATCGACGCGTCGACATCTACAAGACAACACTCACCCCCCTTTTTTCAGGAGGACTAACTAACTAGCTCTAATCAACACAAAATAGCAGATATGACAGATATATTATTGTATTCAAACTCGACTTACTTCTTGATATAACCCAGCAGCTTTCCGATCTCACCGGTACTACCCAGCCAGATACCGCTTCTCTCATGGATCTTCTTAGGAATCAGGTCCAAGATTCTTTCTCCCTTGTCGTTAACAGCCTGGCCTCCTGCCTGCTCCAGCAGAAGGGCCATTGGGAAACATTCGTACAGCACTCTCAGTTTTCCAGTCTTGGATTTGGAGTCTGCAGGGTAGCCGAAAATACCTCCATAAAGTAGCGTTCTGTGGACATCGGCCACCATGGATCCGATGTACCGAGCAGAGTATGGCTTTCCATTGTTGTCGGCCTGAGGCTGCTTGAGCGACGTAACAAAGTCCTGGGCTTCCTTCGCCCAGAAGTACGAGTTTCCCTCGTTGACGGAGTAAATAGCCTTCTTATCAGGAATCCGAAGGTTTGGTTTGGTCAAAATGAACTCACCTAGATGGGTGTCCAGTGTGAATCCGTTAACTCCCTGGCCCGTGGTAAGCACTAGGTGAGCGGATGCACCATACATTGTGTACCCCGCAGCAACCATCTCTGTTCCCCGTCTCAAAACATCCTTGATCGATCCGGTAGATCCAGGAGCAATCTTGTACACCCCGAAAATCGTTCCGACAGACACTCCAGCATCCAGGTTCGACGATCCATCGATAGGGTCGCAACACACAGCGTAGTTTCCCTTACTGCCCTCAAATATGATCAGGTCCTCTTGTTCCTCACTGACAAGAACCCTCACGTTTCCCGAGCCCTTCATAGCGTTGATGAAGATGTCGTCACCAATGACGTCCAACTTCTTCTGGTCATCTCCGGTGGCATTGGTGATTCCAGCAAGTCCGATCAGGTTGACCAGCTCTGCTCTGCGGATCGTATGCGCAATGAACTTGAACGCGTACTGGAGAGCATTCAGCAACAGTGTTAGCTCTCCTGTAGCGGTGGGAGCATGTTTGCTTTGCTCCTCGAGGATAAATCTGGTCAAGGTGACCAGGTCTGTCTTGATAGTCTGAGATTCCGACATGCCAATTGTGATTTTTGATTATGGTGCAATAGACTCCTTCTGCTTGACGGGTGTTGTCACTGTGGCCTTACTGATCCCCTTGTATTTATATAAGCATTCTCCGTCTAAAGCAACCTTTCTCGCTTTTACCATAAATAGTCTATGCGAGTTTGCAATCTGGACCAACAGCCGGCTCATTTGTGGGGGGGGAGCGCAATCTCCGGGGTGAACAGAGCGGTGGCGGGGAAGACCCAAAAAAAAAAAAAACTCACAAGGGCAAAAAAACTCCGGGGCAAGAGAACAGGAAAATAAAAACGCGCCGAAGCAAAGGATGAGGCGGTGCAGGCTTGGGGGCCAGCGGCACTAGCCACTACTGTGGCGCAGCAACGCTGCATAACCCTTCCACGGCCGACTCTCTAGCTGGGGGACTCAGAGGACTGGCTCCACTAAGGTACGACAGGAACAGAAGTCGTCCTATCAGTGGCTCAGAAACAACTCCCATCTCGAACGGCTCGGATGGACCCTTGTTTGTGTGCTGCTGGAACGTGGCACGCAGAGTCCCGTCTTGCAACAACTCCAGTGTTAACACAGAGTTCTTGAATGCAGTCATCTTCCGCGTTCCGAAAACATGCCGCAGCTGATCTAAGCCTTGGATGATCCGCTCGTCTGAGCCATCTTCCGCTCTCACTAGCTCCTTATATTTGGGGTTCGACTTGATCGACTTGATCAGACCATCTCGCAAATGGTTGAAATCAGTGTTTCTGACAGGTACAATGCGGGCTGAAAATCGCACCTGAGCATCCAAAAGTGCACCCACTAGAACAGTGCTCAGTTCCGGGTCCCTCAGGGCTTTTTCCAGCCGCTCTCTATGCGAAGTCTCGCCTTGTTGCTTCCCTTCATATAGGTACTCCAGGAACTTCGAGTTCAGCACCCGATTCACAAGCCCCAGATCTTCCTTACCAACATACAGTCCTAAAGCATACACTTTCATTTTCAGAAAAGTCACAGCCCGTACTCCGTATCCAAGCAGCTGGAACTCGCTAGCCAACAGCCCTTTCTCTGTCCTTATAGGGAAGTCACTAACTGAGGAATCCACAGAAACCACAGAAAGCGGATCACGCAGAGCAGAAGCATCATTCCCGACAAGCGATATTCCCGTAGCCATAGTACATGCTCCAGTAGCTATCAGCGTGCCCCAAAACACTCTGCTTCTTCTCCGATCACCTGTTCCGTGTCCACCGCTTCTAATCAAACGGCTCGACATAGATGCCGCATTTTTGGCGGTCGCAATCGCGGCAGGACTCGCCCTTTTCAAGCGACCAATAAACATCGCTGAGACAATCACCTACCAGGACTTCTATATACAAATGCCTAAGTACTGTTGCACTACTAATACGCTTCAAGATCTCTCTCCTCATCAGTCGTTAGCCATACTGACTTTTTTTTCTACCTCGATGCATGCACACATGAGGATAGAAATGAATTTCTCAGTAGACCTAATCACACGACCTGGTATCACGTGACTCCTGTTACTTTATTCAGAAGCGGAAATTGGTTACTCAAATAAATCTGTAGCAAAAAAAAAAGACTAACATTAATCCGATGGGAGTCTCCCCGCAATTTGGGGTGTGTTTTTTTTTCACGTAGTTTACGGCACCTTGCAGCCAGTCTTTGGACACCACATTATCTGGAAGCCGAACAGTAGTGGTGCGAGCCAATCAGAACGTTTTTTCTGATACACGCCTCTTTAACTCGTTCATGTAGCCTTGATATACGTCGTGGGATAACCACGAGCCCCTTTCCCGATTTTTAAAAGCCGGGATTAAACTTGGAGTTAATTCCCGATGCTATAAAAGGGTGCCAGAAGTAGACTGCGTTGGAGGGTCAATTCAGTGCTTGAAGGCCGCTGGAAGGTTGGTCGGATGGTTGTCAAACTGGAGGGCTACAGCTGAGTTGTCACCGTCTAGAGATGGAGAATGCCAATCCAGAGATTGCAGGAGGACACCATCTGCGTGAGAGTAACAGCATAGTACCAGAAGATATCAGAGGGGTACAAGATAAAAATACCAAAGATGAAAGCGAGCTGCCTTTGAATGGAGACAGCGAGAGCCCTTCTGTGGAGTTCATGACACCAAGTCCCTCCTTTGACGAGATCTCCAATATAAGAAAACTCACCTTTGTAGGACTCATGGCTTTTACACAGCTTCTATCCCAGTCGGTGCTTTCACAGTCCGTTGTCGCTGTTCCTTCGATATCCAAGGCCTTTGGAATTGAGAATAACATCGGAGAAATCTCGTGGATGACAGCAGCGTACTCGCTTACTATGGGGACTTTCATTCTGATATCCGGAAGACTGGGCGACCTTCTTGGCTACAAAAACGTCTTTGTGGCATCATATATCAATCTATCGGTGTGGTCGTTGCTTGCAGGAATCTCAGGTTACTCCGGATCTATTGAGTTCTTTGACGTATGTAGGGCATTTCAGGGTCTTTCGTTTTCAGCATCAATACCCAACGCCCTAGGTCTCTTAGGCCACTACTTTCCTGCTGGTCAGCAGAAAAACCTGGCTTTCGGGGTTTTCGGAGCAGTAGCGCCGGGAGGGTTCGTCGCAGGGGCATTAATGAGCTCTCTGATTAGTGCTCGTGCTTCGTGGAAGTGGTGTTTCTATGTGACAGCAATTGTTTCAGCCGGGATCTCTGTGATCTCGTTGTTCGTCATTCCTAAGAACATACGAACGGTTCAAAGGAAACTTAACTATCGTCATTTCGACATCCCGGGATGTGTCACCGGTGTATGTGGACTGGTTCTGATCAATTTTGCGTTCAACCAGGGTCCTGTTGTAGGGTGGGAGAAGCCGTATGTTTACGTGCTCCTCATAGTAGGAGCCCTTTTCATGGCGGCCTTCGTCTTGGTGGAAAAACGGGCAGAGCATCCTTTAGTTCCAGTCCTCAACTCTGACGTCATATTTACATTGGGATCCATTGCAGCAGGATGGTCCAGTTTCGGGATCTGGATGTTCTATACGTTCCGATTCGCATACGACGTGCTTCATCTGACACCCGTAGTGGCAGCGGTGCAGTTCATCCCCGCGTTATTTGCCGGTCTGGTAGCAGGAATTCTCACCTCAAGACTGATTCCACACTGTCCCTCGTCGTTGGTAATGCTTCTGGCAATGCTTTTCTTTGAGGGCGGGCTACTTCTTATGGGTCTACGACCCGTCAGCCAGATCTACTGGGCGCAAAAGTTCCCATCGCTGATCGTTGCTTCGTGCGGAATGGATATTAGTTTTCCAGCAGGAATTGTGATTCTGTCGACGTCACTGCCTAGACATCACCAGGGGCTGGCTGCATCGCTGGTGTCTACGGTTGTCAACTACTCGATCTCAATTGGTCTAGGACTCGCGGGAACGGTCGAGTACTACAAGCTGAAGCACGGGTCTTCGCTGCTTGAAGGAATCCGATCGGCATTCTACACCGGGATGGGGCTCAGCGGGCTGGGTATAATCGTGGCGCTTCTCTTTGTGTACCACCAGCTGCTGAGTCCGGCGTCGCAATTGAAGCGCCTCAGCTAGTCAGCCAGCTAGTCAGTCAGCCAGCCAGCCACTGGTCAGTGTCTACAGAGCTAACGAGTGCTACCACCAACTCTTTCTGGCTACCGCGACGCGTCGATCGGTTTGCTTCGATAACTTTTTCGCCCCACCTGCCGTTTTCAGTAAACTGTTCCTGAATGGAATCCCCAACCTGAACTGCCACCCCGCTTTGATTGTTGGTTCTGTAGCCTACACGGAAAGCCCAATAATTCGTACAGCCTCATTTGCCCCGAGTGGGCCAATCGGGTGGCAGGACCAGCTCGTCCCGTGACAAACAACAGTTTCCACAGCCACGTTCTGGAGTCTAACCCGCACACCAAGCAATTCAGAGCGCATTGAGCAGAGCCAGATAGTAATTTCTTCAATATATATATATGGCAATTAACATTCCGACTACTCTTTAACTGAACCTTGTTCTTTAGCTGTGTTAAGTAATATTAGTTAACCATCATGTCGTTTGCCACCGAATCCGAGATCCAAAGCTTTGGAGGAAAGCTGCTGAAGCTTTCCCACGAGTCAAAGGTAACTAACACCAAGATGGATGTCAACGTGTACCTGCCTAAACAGTACTTCGACAACCCTTCAGCAAAACTGCCTGTCTTGCTCTATCTCTCAGGACTCACGTGCACTCCTAATAACGCGTCCGAAAAGGCGTTCTGGCAGCCTTATAGCAACAAGTATGGCTTTGCTGTAGTGTTCCCCGACACGTCTCCCAGAGGCGCCAACATTGAAGGAGAGGACGAAGGCTGGGACTTTGGAACAGGAGCTGGATTCTATGTTGATGCTACCGAGGAAAAGTGGTCGAAGCACTATAAAATGAACTCGTACATCTTGGAGGAGCTGCTTCCAAATCTGGCCTCCAGCTATACTCAGCTGGATTTTTCAAACATCTCCATCACAGGCCATTCCATGGGAGGTTACGGAGCACTAATGTTCTACTTCAGAAACCCCGGAAAGTTCAAGTCTGTTTCTGCCTTTTCGCCAATTGCCAATCCCTCTGAATGTCAATGGGGTGAAAAGTGTTTTGGAGGCTACTTGGGTCCAGACAAGTCCAAATGGCTAGAATACGACCCTTCAGAGCTCATAAAAAAATACACTGGCCCTAGAGTGCCAATTCTCATCCATGTTGGTAAAGGAGATCCGTTCTACTACAGAGACCATCAGCTTCTGCCAGAAAACTTCGTCAAGGCCAGCGAGGACTCGACTCTCAAGGGTCTGGTCAATCTCAACCTTGTTGACGGTTATGATCACTCCTATTACTTCATCAGCTCGTTCACTGAGGAACACGCTGCTCATCATGCAAGATACCTTGGACTATCTTCAAAGATCTGAATACTCAGACGCGGACTTTTCTGTCTGTCTCTTTCTCTCGCTTTTTATCTATATCGCAAGACAGAACTTATAATGTTGAGTGAGTGTGATTAGATTATTCGTAAACTACTTACTGCTCGATGCGCATGGGGTGCTGGGTCAGTCTAGCTGTACAAGTTCGAGTCGCAGGGAGGCTGTGTCCACTGTGTTGTCTTCCGAAACCACAACAATCTCTCTGTAGCTGACCAGTGCTATATTTCCTTTGTTGTACTGTGGTCTGTTGTCCCAAAAGACCTCTGTCTGCTGTCCCGATTGTTGTTCGCTCTTTCTGAGATCGTACACGACATGGGCTACTTTGACCAGGGCGTACAAGATCGGAATCAGTAGTAATAGCCCGAGTCTGCGCCGTTTATCCTCGCTAGTCTTTCTCTCTTGGCGAGCCTGCCTTTTCTCTCGCCGGGCCTGCCTTCTCGCTCGTCTAGAGCTCTTCTTATCGCCGTACGTCATGTTATATGGGGGCGGAGGAACAGCGTCCTTCTCGATGTCTACTGACAAGTCGGTCACTTTGCGGTAGACAGGCTCAACCTTGTAAATCTTGGACTCGTATTGATCCATGTTAGAAGGGTCCAGTGAAGGATCGTACTCCACGGGTTTGAACGCCATGAGTTGGTCTTTGGGGCATTCTTCCTCGTTGCTGGCCGGCATCGTGTGTTCCTTCAGGTCGTAGATGTGTTTGGGGTTCTTCATACACATAGCAACGACTGTAGTGAGATACGTGGCGTCTTCTACAGGGCCGTTGTTTCGTAAGAGCAGCTTCTACCTTTGAAGAGAGTGATTGCTTTAGCAAAAAACAACACTAGCAGGTGCAGAACTTACAATCGCCTCATGTCATGCTTTAGGCAGCCGCAACCGGTGTACGGGTGCGCCTGCCTGGATTTTTCTAACCCGCCGCGTCGATCGGCGCCCGCTTTTCTCCTTTTTTTATTTTGGTTAGCCCCAGTATTCGACCCCCTCCTGTCTTCTGCGTTTTCTGTTGCACCATAGCCCCGTTCCGTGTCAGCAAATTGTCATAGTACTTTGATAACCTCGTCATACTGTGTCACTCGAATACAGGTGCAACAGGTCACGGCATTCCCGTGTAGACAGACTGCGTGCATGACATCATAGAAAAGAACCAAAAAACAGCGACATCTCCTGACAGCAAAATGGTACCTAGACCGCTGTTATCAGATCCTTCGTACACAGGATCGGTTTCCTCGATCGAGATCAAGCCAGGCTCATTTCTGGGGGATGACGGTGGAGACATCAGGCTTGTGACGTCACCGGACAAGTCTGTGTCCTGTTTCGGTACGCTAAAGTCTTTTTTTCGATTCCACAGCTCCGATATCGAGTCTGATGATAACTCCAGAATGCTCGATCTAATGTCTTCTGACGACGAAGACTACTCGGACTACCAACTACCACTTTCAGAGGTCCACGAAGAGAAGTTTCACCGGTCCCGAACGGAGGTGTTTGACTCCTCAAGACGGCTGTTTTTATTGCGACAATTGATGGAAAAGAATAAGGTAGGCGTCTACATCGTTCCTTCTGAGGATGAACACCAAAGTGAGTATACTTCGCCAAAAGACCGTAGACGGGCTTTTGTTAGCGGGTTCACAGGCAGCGCTGGCGTGGCTGTGGTTACGCTGGACCAGGCCGCGCTTTCCACGGACGGCAGGTATTTTCTGCAAGCGGGTAGGCAGCTGGATTCAAACTGGGTTCTTTTGAAGCAAGGAGTCAAGGGGGTACCGACTTGGCAGGAATGGGGCCTTTTGAGGGCCCAGTACACAAAGTACAGGAGCTTAGCAGTGGATCCGAGGCTCATCGACTACAGGCTGGGAGAATTTTTTAAGGACAAGTGCTATCACAGCAATATTGAGTTCAAACCCGTGATGGCCAATCTGGTGGACGGCGTGATGGCCGCGGAAGGGTTCAAGCCTGGGACACCCCAAAATGATATGATCTTTGAGCACAAGATGAGATTTGCTGGAGAAACAGCAGAGAGCAAATTGAATCGACTGAGACAGTTCCTAGTTTCGAAAAAAGCGTTCGCCATCATAGTATCCCAGCTGGAAGAAATCGCTTGGCTGCTGAACTTGAGAGGAAATGATATTCCTTTCAATCCGGTGTTCTACTCTTACTCAATTGTGAAATTGAATGAGATTGTGTTATATTTGGACCAGTCGAAGTTGGATTCGAAAGTTCTCAACTATCTCGCCAGAATTCCGGGTTTGAGGATACGCAGTTATCTAAGATTCTGGGATGACCTTCCTGGACTTGCTGACAATCGTGACACCACCAGTGTGTCAAATAAAGTATATCTATCCAATAACCCGAACTATGCGTTATACTTGAATATTCCTTCGACTTTGGAGATTCGAAACAGATCGATAATCACTGAGTTTAAAGGAATCAAAAACAGCACAGAAATCAAGGGCCATCGAAGAGCCCAGCTCAAGGATTCTGTCGCTCTTGCGCGCACGTTTGCGTGGTTGGATCAAGCGTTGAAAGAGAGCGGAACGACTGTCGATGAAATAGAGGCGGCATCTAAGGCTGCTACTTACAGGTCCCGAATGCCCAACTATCGAGGACTTTCGTTTGACACTATATCGAGTTCTGGCGCCAACGCTTCGGTGATACACTATGCTCCTACTCCTGAGGACTACTCTGTTGTCGATCCTAAGAAGATATACCTACTTGATTCGGGGGCACAATATCTGGATGGAACTACAGATATCACGAGGACGTTCCATTTTGGTACACCCACTAAGGACGAGATTGAAAAGTACACCTTGGTGTTGAAAGGGCATCTCAATGTGGCGATGCTCAAGTTTGAGCCAGGGACTTCGTCGATGTACATTGACTCCTTGGCAAGACAGCCCCTGGCAGAAAGAGGACTCTCATACAATCACGGTACAGGTCATGGAATAGACACATTCATTTGTGTTCACTCAGGACCTTGTGGACTCTCACCTGTGGAAACGAGTTACAACTACAAACCCTTGGAGCCAGGAAATTTCATCAGCGACGAGCCTGGATATTACAAGGACAACAAATTCGGAGTTCGTATTGAGAGCGATTTACTGGTTGTTGAAGCCACAGGCGATGGCGGTGGGACGCCGCTGCTGGAATTTGAGTACATGACGTTAGTGCCGTTCTGCAGAGGACTGATTGACAGACAACTTTTAGACTCTGATCAGATTGTTTGGATCAACAGGTTCTACGAGCGTATCAGAAACTCGATTTTACCGTATCTGGAGAAGGTGGGTGACTTTAGAGCAGCGGCGTGGGTAAAGTACGAGACCCAGACAATTTGAGGAGGAGCAATCGAGTATGACTGATTCATTCATTCATTCATTAACTCATAACTATATGAACTATACACAGGATTTTATGACATGTCGTGATTTTCGTGATGTTTGAGGACTTCCAACGGGCTTTCAAACTGCACCAGCCCCTCGGATTGGTTGACGTAATAGTACTGTTGGAGCCCTGGATCGAACCTAACCTCCCAGTCTGCAGGCAGAAGCGAGGAGAGATCAGAACTGTGGGTGACAGGACTCGCGTACTCCGAATGGGACTCAGCAGGATACATGTTGCCTGCAGAGCTTGAGGTTTCCGAGACTGTACTTGCGCAGGGAGAGGAAGGCGAGGATCCCGAACGCTGGGATGAAGTTTTTTTCAGGAATCTTGGTATGCTCAGTCTCAGTGCTTTCTTTGGAGAAGAGGCTGTTTGCTGTTGCTGATTTTGACAGCCAGCGGAGATAATTGTGCGTGCAGAGGTCGGAGGCACATTATAGGGATCCATGGCCGGGCCTGTCTGAGGACCTGGCGGTGATTGGGGCTTTGGAGACACCATCAATAGCGTTGCCATCAAGTAGAGAGAAAGAATAGCAGTTTTCGAACTCTACATCTGTGCACCGCCACAGTACGCACTCGCCACACTCGTTAGGCAAAGCAAAACGGAGCAAACTTCCAAAGTTGCAACTGAACAGGGAACGCAGTCAGTACTGGACGATAAAGAGACTGCTTGGACTCTTGCGAGCGGCATAGCCGCAGCCTTATATACAACTACATATCCAGGGTGCTGTTATGCACAGCCAGCCGCGACTCCCCCGGCCTCGCAGCCCCGTGTATTCCGCACTTTAGCATTTTGTCCGTAGCAGTCCTTACTAATTCCGACACCGATGCTCGGCACCTAATTACTGCTAGATCCCGACACCCGGGATCCGGCTTCGTCCGTCTGCGGCTTTCGCTCGGTCTCCAGAGACCTTTACACGGTAGATGTTATCCTTAGTAAGCGGGGAACGAGCATGCTCTGCTGGTGCTGAAACCAACTTCGGTCTACTGTTTACGGTGTCACGGTCGGTCCTTGACTCAAGTCCGAGATTACTGAGCAGCAAAAGTTAGCGGTCCCAACACAAGAGATAAGACTACTGGCGTTACTGTTGTCGTGTCAATCCTTGCAGCAGACCCCATACGGAAGCACGAAGGCAGATCCTTAGAGAATAGAGACAATCTCGCATGGTCCGCTGCACCCAAGAAAGGCAGCTTCAATCTCCAATTCAGACTTACCGGTAGCAAGAGACTCGCTACCCGGCGATCGGTGTTCTTATGGTCATGGGCCACGGACGCCCTGTTTCCAGGAGACCAGCCTCAGAAGAACGCAGTGATGATCGCCGCTGTCAGATCGTTAATTTGCGTTACCTTTCAACAGTCTTTACTGGATAGATGCTGAGTATCCTGTGGACGAGCTCTAATTTATATGGCTAGAAGAGCTCCTGAAAAAAAAAAAAAAAACTTCCATGCCGGGTAACTAAACACACACACACAGAGATCAAAAAAGGAGCAAAAGGGGGCAAAAAAAAAAGAGAGGGAGCATAAATAAATGTAGAGACAGTAACAATTAAAGCGGATCAGGTGCTGATCGCTTCCTACTGGTTTTCAGCTCGAAGCAGACGCCAGATCGAAATCTCCTGCGACCAATCACGCTGTCTCAGGGGCGGAGAGACAAAGAAAAAGACGGGAGCTGAAAAGTTCTCCACCACCTCCTTTCCGTCCCACCTGGTGCCCGGTACAGCTCGCCATTCCGACGCGCCGACCGACGTCTGTAGATCGAATTTGTCTGGCTGGCTTTTCCAGGACTACGTCGATTACCGTTACCCTACCGCCGTGGTCGATTAGTTTTTCTCGGGCTGTGTGTGGCAGGAATCTGTCTCAACAGGGATAAAGGTGTGGGGTTCCAAAAAGAACTCGGATTTTTTGTACAGCTGATAATATTCAAAGAGTCATATCTTGATCACACCACAAGGATTTACCCTGCACACAAAAGGAGAGCTCGACAAACACCAGCCTATACATTGTATTACCTGTGGACCTGGGGCTGTCCAAATACATCACCGGAAGTGACTGTGCTGTGCTGTGCAGAATGCTAACTTCAGCCACATCTTCCATATCTCGGTCCCCAGCCCTCGCAGCTGCACGCGGACCATTCATATCGAGATTCTGCACGACTGCAGAAAGGAGAGTGATCTCAGTCAAGCCTGTGTCTCTGCTGAAATCTTGTCAATTGCCCCAGTATGTCAAAAACCCGCACTCTTTCTTCAAAACACTGGTCTGGCAAAAACCACCCTCCAATATTCTGATCGTTAAGAAGCCTCTGCAGCCTCAGGTAAAGACAGCCATGACGCAGTTTGTCAAACACTTACACAGCGCGTATCCGAGCTGCAACGTCATTGTTACGGAGGAGGTGGCACAAGAGTTACAAAACGGGCCTTCATGTCTTCTCTCGGATTCTAATAATGAAGCAAAAGCCACCATCTATACAGGCACTACAGAGGAAATAGTGGCTAAAACTGATATGATTGTTTCCTTGGGGGGAGACGGAACCATACTGAGGGGCGTGTCTATGTTCTCCAACACAACTGTTCCTCCAGTGCTATCATTCTCTCTCGGAACTCTTGGGTTCCTGCTTCCTTTCGACTTCAAAGACCATACCGATGCATTCAGGAAGGTGTTCGAGAGTCGTGCATCTATGCTCAACAGAGAGAGACTTGAATGCCATATTGTTAAAAAATCAAAGCCTGCTGTAGCAGATCCCAATTCAGTGTACAAAAGCGAAGCCAGCGGGTCGACCAAGATACACGCCATGAACGACATTGTTTTGCATCGCGGATCGCTCCCAAGCTTGATCAATCTGGACGTCCATGTCAATGGTAATTTTCTCACTACAACGACAGCCGATGGTCTAATATTCGCCACGCCCACCGGCTCAACAGCCTACTCATTGTCTGCAGGAGGATCCATAGTGCATCCCATAGTGTCGTGCATTCTCTTGACCCCCGTGTGTCCACGATCACTTTCCTTTCGACCACTGATTCTACCTTCGACTTCTCATATTGCAATCAAGGTGAGGTCCAAGAACAAACTTCAGGGCCATGATTGTACCGCAAAACTTTCAATTGATGGAGTTCCTCAGCTCAAGTTGTCAGATGGAGACGAGATTCATGTCATTTCAGAGTCAGGTTCCATCATAGATCCTTCGTGGGACTTACCTCTGTCTCTGAGGTATAAGGGAGGGACTACAGCGCGTAAGGACAATGCTGGCATCTGGTGTGTGGCTCGCACTAAGGAGGACTGGGTCACAGGAATCAATAATCTACTGGGTTTCAACTCAGGATTCAGAAGTATCAACGGGGGAACAAATGAACCATAGAAATATCAACAAGTTACTTTGGATTCTATGTCGCTGTAGAAAAAGAGGCACTTGGAGAGGCGTCCGGAGGAGTTTTTGTGGCTGCTGAAGATCCATTATTCTGTGACCCGTTGGACTGCTGCGGCTCGGCGCTGGTGGTTCCAGGTTCTCTTTCTTCTTCTTCAGCATTCAGTTCCTTCACCATTTCGTCAGCCACCTTGCCATAATAGCCGGAAGGAATGATGGTTCTTCTGAACTCCTCGCCGTAATTGGCCGTGTTCTTTGCTCTAACATAGTCTTCATCCTTATCATACAACTCGTTATTCGGAACCACTATCTCATCTCTAGCCTTTTGAGAGCCTCCTCTTGTGTCAATAGCTTCCTTGGTGTCCTCCTCAGGGTCATCATCAAAGTCAGCAAGATCACGGGGCACGTCGTGCATCTGAACAGAAGGGGCGTGTTTGGTGTTTTCCAAGTTGGAGACGATCTGACTCAGTATTCTGTTGAGGTACTCTGGGGAGTTGGCGTTGTGCATGTTGGAAGGGCGAACATCGAGCTTATAGTCCGGGCCGAAGTATTCATAGTAATCGTTGAAAGGAAGCTCTGCGTCCAAAAGAGACTCGTTCAAAAGGCCTGTTTCGAAAGCCCAGGTTCTTGCGACGTTTCTCATAGTGTAACCGCCTCCGCCAACCACCATCATCGGAATACCGAATGACTTGACAAAGTTGACGCAATTGGCGTGTCCTCTCATGGACAGGTTGAAGCACCCCAGTCTATCACCGGACAGAGAGTCCCCGCCACACTGTAGCACTACGGCCGACGGCTGGTACCATTCCATGATTTTCTGGATCACAGGCTCAAAGATCGACCGGTAGGTTGCATCGTCGATTCCGTCTCTCAAAGGAACGTTGACGGCGTGGTGCTTTCCCTTTCCAACTCCAATGTCCCGCAGTTCCCCGGTTCCGGGGAAAAACTCTCCGTATTTGTGGAACGAGCATGTCATCACACGGTCGGTGGTGTAGAAGGCCTCCTCCACCCCGTCTCCGTGGTGGACATCGATATCAATGTACAGAACCCGGGGGTGATATCTCAGGAGCTCTATTATTCCCAGAACTATGTCATTAACGTAGCAGAACCCTGACGCCTCTGACTTTTTGGCGTGATGGAGTCCTCCAGCATAGTTGATGGCAATGTCGCACTTGCCTCGGTTCAGTCTGGCTGCTCCTTCCATTGATCCTCCTCCAGAAATACCGCAGTACTCAAACAGCCCGTCGAAAACAGGACAATCGTCCCCGACATTGAACTTGCCCTGTTCTTTCGAGAACATCTCGAGATTCTCTGGAGTCACCCGGGCCAGAAAGTCAATGTACTCGTCTGTGTGAAACTGGCACATCTCCTGTCGGGTAGCAGGCTTGGCTCTGTAGATCTCCATCTTCTTGTACAGGCCGTAGTTCATGATCAGCGAGTGTGTCATTCTTATTCTGTGGGGCTTCATTGGATGGCCGGCTCCGTACGCGTAGTTTCCGACGTCGGAGTCGTAGAAATAAGCCACGCCTGTGTTGTGTTAGTTTTGGCTCGCTGATGATTCGGGAAAAGAGCTTCTAGATACTCACGCTTTTTGCTGTTGCTGCTGACACGCAGCTCATCAAAGGGTTTCAGTTCGAACAACATGCTGTCTGCAGCTGCAGGCCCTTTCCACGACGGTAAAAGAGGACAAAACGTGGGTCCTCAATTCTGACCATAACTGTGATAGATGCGGGAGATACAAATAGCACGTCTGCGTGCACATATATATAATGCCTGAAAGAAAAAGTTGAGAACCGTTTGGTCTGTTTTCTTCGGCCGGGTAAGTGGCGACAATGATACTATGCCTGCGTAGCTCCAGTGAAGACGATCTGTCACGGCTCCAACAGGTCGAGTCATGTGCTATGATCTGTGTCGACGTTCCGGATCCCAGACAGCGTCCTGAGTGCAGCCTTGGCATTGTCGCAGACTCAGGCTGGTAAGAGACTGGGACGCGGTGAAGACGTGCTTCCAAGAAATGGATGTTGTGACCATTGAGTGGCTACAGGGCAGAGTAACACGATCAAACGTACCGGCTGTGTGTCCATATGCGTGCTGCTGGGGGATGCGGACCGTGGTGGACTACGCGTGCCAGCTTCCGTCCTGCAGCAGCAGCTCGTTGACCCCGTGCTGGCGGACCTGCTTCTGCTGCTGTCGGTAGCTGTTGATTTCCGCAGACAGTCTATGCTGGAGCTCGTTTTCCTGCTGCAGAATGGCGTACAGCTTCTGGTCCACTTCAAAGTGCATTCCCGACCCGACTTCCTGCCGCAGCCTCACAGGAAGGAGCCACTCCAGCCACGAGTGGCCCATGACCGTTTGCCAATTTCTTTTCCATCCGAGATCGAAGATGTTTCCCAGCCCATGAGACGTCTTGTTGGCCTTGTACTGCTGGTACTCGTACAGCTCGAGCGTGGTTCTGTTCTGCAACAGCTGGTACAGAGTGAAGGCGCAGAACACACTCACACAGCACCCCATGATGATCGCCAGCATGAAAACAAAGAATATATGCAGCGAGAACATATCCTCGTCGAGCGACTCCGCGTAGAAGAACTGGTACAGAACGTACCCGCACACCGCACTCACAAGCACAAGATACACCGTGGTGTACAGCAGAAACTGCACAAAGAACTTGTGGTTTCTGAATCCCACGCAGTCCGCAAACCACGGACAGTGGTGATCCATCTTCAACACACATCTGTTGCACGAGGAGCAATGGTGGCATCTGTCCGGCTTCCAGACCTTGCACTTGTTGCAGAAGCGGAACCCTCCGTCCTTCTTCACCATCACCGACCCGGATGTCAGAAACTCCGGGGGCTCAATCTGGTCTCCAGCCTTGTAGCCAAAGAAGCACAGCTCCTCGTAATCGAGTGGGGACCCTGGACCAACAGTCACAACCAGGTAGTACGAGAGCAGACACAGCACCTCCAGTACAGAGACACTGCACAGAAGAGCCACACGGCCCAGCAGGCTGCTGGTTACCCGGAAGTCGATCTTGAAGACCACCGTGTAGTACGACCACAACAACAGAACTGTGCATAGTACCTTTGGAAATGTGGAGAAGAGCGCAGAGAAAAGAGGTGCTATCTTCATTTCGAGGTTGCTGTGTTTGTTGGCGGCATCTGTGACGTCCCTGAGTTGCTCCCTTGACGTATCACCCAAAAGAACATGTATACTATGTGTATTCAGATTTACATGTAACACCTTTTTTATTTATGTCAGAAAATAAATTCTGGGGTGGATTTACCAAGAGATCATCTATTTGACTAACCGTATTATTACTGACGGCTTCCAGAACACAGTCTAGTCCCTGTCGGCCTCGTAGAACTTGCGGAATATAAACCCGACAAGCCCCTCCGTGCTAAACACAACCCGGCGCTCAAAGAGCTCCAGCCTCTCTCGGTGCTCGTACTGAAAGTTTAGCAGCTCGTCCAGCGTCACCTTCTCCACCCCAACAACTCCCACACTATTGTCCGAGATGTCGATCGTAAACTCTCCCTGCTTATCACAGCTAAACACAAAGCTGATCCGATTCAGCTTGGTAAACTCCTCTTTCGTTTTGGCCTTCTCGAGCACCACCTTATGCTCAATCAAGTACCGCGACGAGTACTTGAATGAGCCAAACTTAGGGAGGTACCCCTTCTTCTTCTTCAGCTCCCGCCTGTAGTAGTACTGCTTCGAAAAAAACTTCAGCAACCTTGGCTGCTTCTTGTTCACAGACTGGTTCTGCAACTTGAACATCACCCGGTCAATCTCCCTCATATAATCCGAGTATATTTTAGAACAAGTCCGCTCCTTCTGCTTCAAGGTCGTTAATGTGTCAACCACTAGCTTCATCTCGCGTTCGCGTCCCTCCTTCTGCGCCCTCTTGTACTTTATGTCTCTTGCAACCTCATTCAACAACTCTCGGTATCCACTGTCTCTAGTTATGACCCCCAGATTTTCCAGCTCCAGAATCTTCTCTATCGCATGTTTCTTAACCTGAGGAAACGTCGAGTTGTGAATCTCGTGAAGCGCCCTTCTCTCCATAATAGTGTCGAAAGAAGCGCTCTCGAGTCGAACTTTCTCTTCCTTCACTATCTCCTTAAATCGCAGCTCATCGCTAGGAGAAATCTCGGCAAGAAGAAGATCCAGCAGATCAGACCCAGTTTGAACCTTGATAATGTATATGAGATACCGCTTCGCTTCAAGCATAAGCGTCTTCGCCAATAAATCCTTTGGCTTTGTGCCCTCGCTAACTGGCTGAAGATGTAGCTCCAATACCCCTTTGTTCGTCTCAATCTTGTTATGGAAAGACAGTAACTCTCCGATCTCCAATAGTAAGTACCGAATGTAATCTTCAGTGTTTTGAGCAACAACATCTATGTTGTCGTACAAAATTTCAACGAGGCCTGAGATCTCATCTAGACTCAGTTGCAACATTGGCTTCTCGAATGATGCAACATCATCATACTCAGAGCCCATTTGATAGCTCTTATCGGGGGACTCGACATCTATCAGTTCACGCAAAATAGCTCTCATTCCTTCGATGAACTCCTCAACAAAAGGGTTTAAGGGCTGAAGATAGACACATTCCGAATTGAACGGACGCATCAACACCAGTTGGTTCAATACCTTCGAGACTTCCACGAAATTTCGCATGATTCTGTCAGTTGTTTCTGGATCAACGCATAGACCCATAATATTCACACCATAATTTCCTGGATTCATAAACAAAGGAAGGATAAAGCTCTTCATAAAGATCGATCCAACAAAACTCAGATAAAATCTATCAGACTCTCCGGGGAAACGTGACTTTAGCTGGAAGTATAGCTCTCTGCAGATACACCTTATGTATAAGGGCAATCTTACGATCAGGCTCTCAATCATCTTCATGATATCATAGGATGCTTCACGCAGTTCGCTGAGATTCTTCACAAACTGTTCTCGAGTCTCTTCATTGTTTATTGGATCAATAGAGTCCAGCTCTTTCAAAGATTTGAGAGTTATCTTCTTAAGCTTCTTATCCTTTTCCATTAAGTCGAGATAAATGTTTCTAGGATTCGATTCAAATGAAGCTTCATCCTCTCCTGAAACTCTCAAAACACAATCACTCAACAATGTCTTTACCAGCATCCGCTGCTGTGGTAGATTGATATAACTGGTTAGCAGTACTTCCCAATTGTGAATGTTCTCGTACTTGAGTGACTGGCGCGATTTGACATACTGTTTGAAAGACAACAAAGTTTCAAAGGTGTTGAAGAAAGAAGAACTTGCAAACAAGATCAATTTCATCAGTAAATACTCCTCTCTTGATGGCTTCGTAGAAGAGGAAGCTGATACCATTCCGTAGTTATACGTCAATAGTATCCAGTCTTCAACATTTTTTTCGCCAAAACTCGAGCTCAACACGTTGTTGTCGATTGCTTTTAGGATAGCTCCGAAATATTGAGGGCTCGTTTGTAAAAGGTAGAACAGTTTTGAATATAGACTCACGAGATTTCTCACAGACTTGGGCGCGAGGGAGTCAGATTTAGATTGCAAGCTTTTGTTTAATGACTCGTTCAGCACCCTGGAGTAATCACTTACGCTGAAATGGTCATCCCGGAGCTTTTTGACCTCATCCAACGACACTCTATTTTTCTTCAAAAGCTCGATCTTGATTCCCAGTTGGCCAAGATCTTTTTCCCATTTTTCAATTGTTTTAGTTTCCTTGACTATTTGGTCTCTGTATCTCTGTACTTTAGCCTCCTCTTCAAGGTCAATATCAGAACCATCAAGCAGACCCACAAACTTCTTGATCGCACTCAATGGCGGGCTCTCTTCATTCATCAAAGACTTGTAATCTCCGGCTGCCCGTGAGGCCCGGAAAAAGTTTTGAAGAGTAATGATTTTATTCAAATTTTGTGGCTGCTTGAACCATTCCTCCCTGCTCTTGATCTTACGAGTAACTTGTACACGTCTGATCCAAGACTGCAGAGTCACAACCTCATTGACATGTTCTTCTAAATCATCTAGGAGCAGCTCGTTGTAAAATCTTGTCAACACACCTCTGAAATGAGACTGCAGATACTTGATAGGGTTGACATTGCTTTGCAGTTCCCTTTTGGTCTTATTCATGAAAACTCTGGCTAGCTTTCCCCGTGAAAACGCCGACAGCTCAACAAGAGCAGGCTCGTATTTGTGAATATTGTTCATCAGTTGTTCCAGCTTCGTTTTATCTACGCGCAATGGAACAGAACTCAAAACAGGAGGTAGCGTTTTGACATATGTCATTTGTCTTGGGCTTCTCAGTCTATCACTCACATGACTTGTCAGATGTCTAATTATTGTTCCCCTGATAACACTTTGGAGTCGAATGATTGAGGCTGTCTCTTTCAACAGTTGCTTTCTATTTTTGAAGTTACGTTCACGAAACAGTCCACCCCTGATGATGCTCTGTAACACAACGATAGTACCCTCTTGCAGTAGCAGTCCGGCTCTTGATAATAGTAGTTTATCTTTATGTTTTGAGCCCCTAGCAGTAGCGTGAAGGTTGGTAACAGATCTCGTGCCATCAGGTAGACTCGACTGACGTGTCACGACCTTACGTTTCAATAACCTGCCTCTGATAATTGCTTGGAATCTAGTAATATCAGGTGTGAATACCTTGAGCATGAATCTCGATACAAAAAGATTGTAACGCATCATAGAACCTCTCGCTAGTGACTGAAGTGTCACCAAAGAGTCGAGATAATCTTCGGGGGTGTTGAATTCCATTTGTGAGCTGAGAGATAATCCATTGTCATGTGAGATCATGAACGAGTATTTGCGGTGGATCTCGTCGATATCAACGTCAGTTTTATCGTTCGGGTCTTTGAAAAGAGACCTAGCCTCTGTAGTCTCCAACTGATTTTTAGTAGTCCACGATTTTGGACTTTCTACATTGCGATCGGAGTCATTGCTTGTCTTCTTTGAGGTGTGAAAGTCTTTGTTGGTCAGACCATCAAGATCCCCATCTTCTACCAGCGTAACAGGCTGTATATTCCGACCAATTGAAACTCTGACACCATCACCGAGATTGTCGAAGTTGGGTATTTTAATACCTCTGATTCTCGCCTGAATCATATTCACATCAGCATTGCTGACCTCGAGATCGTGCGGGCTAAGACGTTTCAGGTACGGTGTTAGCCCTTTCTCTGCTAGTATGAAGCTGAGAGCATGTAGACAGAAAATGACCTTTGGCACATTTTTCAGCTCAAAAAGGTCTGTGGTCTCAAATATGAACATTTCAGGAACCTCCAGTCTGCGCAAAAAACGCAAAAAAGCGACAATGTTCTCAGTGAACTTGAAATAAAGCCCACTTTTGCTTTTGTAGTTGGGGTCAGACAGACCGTGTTCTCCATAGTAAATTGAACCTTCAAAGCCTGTATCAAACTTACTTGCCAATTTGGCAAGAATGATTCCGTTTTTGAGATACTCCTCGAAGTCAGCAATCGAATCTTGGCGCAGTTCAATTATTTCCCCCAGACACTCTTCGAGCCAGAGCTTGATTTCAGCTATTCGACACAGGTATTCATTGGCTTGCAAGTTGCGTCTATCCGTATCCATCCATGAAGCCGACAACTGAGCATTCAGCTGTTTGAAAGAGAGATCTTTTTTCAACCTTAGCCGTCCTTGTAACCCTGAAGAAGATTCAGTCCTTGTACCTCTAGTACGCAGCTTATTTTCAATAACTCTTAGTTTGTTCAGGTTCTTAAGAGAAGGAGAAGTAGAAATGGAACCTTGTTTTTGCACCTTTGCAGTTCCTGATCTTCTGAATCCAGCAAACTTCAAGGGAGACGTATCAGGCATTGGGATGAACTCAGTAGCTTCATTATCAATGGTGTCCTTTTCTTTTTGAAGAATCAGCCTTTTGACCGGAGACTCCAAGTTAGATCGCTGTTTTTCAGAAGAAGACTTGAACGGATTCTCATTTTCTTTCAAGTGGGATAGAATCTGTCTCGATCTAGTAGGAGATAAAACTTCGTCATTTTTGAAACTATTTAATGTGGAAGTAGACTTAAGTTGCAATGGAGATGCTGTGGCCTGCGAAGAGCTTATCGCCTCCAGATACTGCGAGGCAAGATTCTTCCTGGGTGAGAAGCTTGCCGACATTGTTAGTGAAGCAAACACTAGAAGCAATTGCTTTCATTTAGTATTCAAATAGATATTTCAACGTTCAAAACTAGCATCATAAAGGAGAAAATGTAAACAAAAAAGTAAACAAATCTAGGTGTACGGATGTACCAATGCACAGCCTGATCAGCTTGGAAACAAGACGCCACTTGTCTTTACAATGTCGAGCTTTAGTATTTCAATGTATATATGTAACCGAAGCTGCAGACTGCTTGTGCTGCTTTTAGTCGGTTGTTATGACATTGCTTGTGTACTGTCGTTCCTTGGAATCTTTTAGAACTAGCCTAAACATGTATGACTCGAGAAAGTTCGAGGGCATTATTTGACATAAATCGACGTCTACCGACGCGACGACGACTGTCTGGTGGAACTTTCTAGATGAAAAATTACAATCGAAATTGTCCATTTTTTTTCGTCGGAGGAGCAAGTTGGTCCACATATTTAAAGAGGTTTCCCATTAAAAGAATCATAACGCCTGCGATTGATCTACAAAATCTTAACTAAAGTGTATTGTCATCAACACTATAACGAGACAGATAGATTAGACAGAGTTAACAATGTCGTCTAAGGCTGAATCATATGAGTTCCAGGCTGAGATTTCTCAGCTGATGTCCTTGTTCATCAATACTGTGTATTCGAACAAGGAGATCTTCTTGAGAGAGCTTATCTCTAACGCCTCAGATGCTCTTGACAAAATAAGATACCAGGCTCTTTCCGACCCTTCAGTGTTGGAGACTGAACCAGAGCTCTTCATTAGAATCACCCCAAAACCAGAGGAAAGAGTTCTTGAAATCAGAGATACCGGTATTGGTATGACAAAGGCTGAGCTTGTGAAGAATCTTGGTACTATTGCCAAGTCCGGTACAAAAGCTTTCATGGAAGCTCTTTCTGCTGGTGCTGATGTATCCATGATTGGTCAATTCGGTGTTGGATTTTACTCGCTTTTCTTGGTTGCTGACCACGTGCAGGTGATATCCAAGAATAATGATGACGAGCAATATATCTGGGAGTCTAATGCTGGTGGTAAGTTCACTGTCACCCTTGATGAAGTTAATGAGAAAATTGGTAGAGGTTCTATTATCAGATTGTTTTTGAAGGAAGACCAGACTGAGTACTTGGAGGAGAAGAGAATCAAGGATGTCGTTAAAAGACATTCCGAGTTTGTTTCGTACCCAATCCAACTAGTTGTGACCAAGGAGGTAGAGAAGGATGTTCCTGTTGAAGGTGAAGAGGAAGAGAAAAAAGAGGACGACTCCGAGTCCAAGGAGGCCAAAGTTGAAGAAATAAAGGATGACGAGGAAGAAGAGAAGAAGACAAAGAAAGTCAAGGAGACCGTTACTGAGACCGAGGAACTAAACAAGACAAAGCCACTGTGGACTAGAAACCCATCTGAGGTGACACAGGAGGAGTACAATACCTTTTACAAGTCTATTTCCAACGATTGGGAAGACCCTCTTGCTGTTAAACATTTCTCTGTGGAGGGACAACTTGAGTTCAAAGCGATCTTGTTCATTCCAAAGAGAGCTCCATTCGACCTATTTGAGTCTAAGAAGAAGAAGAACAACATCAAGCTATATGTTAGAAGAGTGTTTATTACTGACGAGGCTGAGGAGTTGATTCCAGAATGGCTCTCTTTTGTGAGAGGTGTGGTTGACTCTGAAGATCTGCCATTGAACCTTTCGAGAGAGATGTTGCAGCAGAACAAGATCCTAAAGGTTATCAGAAAGAACATTGTTAAGAAGTTAATTGAGACATTCAACGAGATCGCCGAGGATCAGGAGCAGTTTGATAAGTTCTACACTGCTTTCTCCAAGAACATCAAGCTTGGTATCCATGAAGATCAGCAGAACAGAACTGCCTTGGCTAAGCTTTTGAGATACAACTCTACCAAGTCAAGCGATGAGGTCACATCTCTTTCCGATTATGTCACCAGAATGCCAGAACATCAAAAGAACATATACTATATCACCGGTGAGTCATTAAAGGCTGTTGAGAGCTCCCCATTCCTTGATGCTCTTAAGGCCAAGAATTTCGAGGTGTTGTTCCTTGTAGACCCAATTGATGAATACGCCATGACCCAGCTTAAGGAGTTTGAGGATAAGAAATTAGTTGATATCACCAAGGACTTTGAGCTCGAGGAGAGTGACGAGGAGAAGGCTGAGAGAGAGCAGGAAATAAAGGAGTTCGAGCCTTTGACCAAGGCCTTGAAGGATATCTTGGGTGACCAGGTCGAGAAAGTTGTTGTTTCATATAAGCTTGTTGATTCGCCTGCTGCTATCAGAACCGGCCAGTTCGGCTGGTCTGCTAATATGGAGAGAATCATGAAGGCTCAGGCTCTCAGAGATACCTCTATGTCTGCTTATATGGCTTCCAAGAAGGTGTTTGAGATCTCTCCAAAATCTCCGATAGTTAAGGCATTAAAGAAGAAGGTTGAGGAGAGCGGTGCGGAAGACAAGGTTGTCAAGAACTTGACCACGCTGTTGTTTGATACTGCCTTGTTGACCTCTGGCTTCACTCTTGATGAGCCGAACGCTTTTGCTAAGAGAATCAACTCGTTGATCTCCATTGGATTGAACATCGATGAAGAGGCGGAGGCTCCTGAGGAGGAAGCCACCGGGGCTCCATCTGAAGATGCTGTTGCCGAGTCTGCTATGGAAGAGGTTGACTAGTTGTCTTCACCTGTTTTATAACTAGCTTTTTTCATCTGTTCTGTCGTATATAATTGGATTATCTGTGTATGGTGATTGGAATCAATTACACTTCTTAGTAAGACCCCACCTACCATTTTGTTCTATAGTTTTTTTTGGAGAATCCAAGATTACGGAATTCCATGCTATTCTTTATTTTAAATACAATTAGTTTCCTTTGTAAACTATTGTGAGAAATGTTTAGCTTCGGGTTTGAATCTCTTAGTAAACAATCACACAATCGATGTTGAATGTTTTGTGGGGTACTCGCATAACTAATACAACGGGTGCAGGCCTTTTAGCAGAGGTCACACCTCATAATTAGCTGTTGATTTCCCGGTTTCGATTATCCAACATAACTCATCTTCTTGGCCTATGTTCTGAAATTCCTTTTGAGGAGTAAATGAGTATTCAGAAACAATCCTCAAGCCCAATAGACCTCATCATATCTCTTTGGAACTCTCTTGGGTCTCAATCAAAAGCAGGAGTCTCAGTATCAGTTCCTTCCACAATCCCCAGATCGCTCTCCCAAGTCACCCGAGATCTTCTACACAGTTATTTGCTCAATCCAACACGCTTGGTCTACATTGCTTCGGGAGCGATATTCATATACATTGCTCTGCCTACACTTGCTCCGAAATACTATAGTAACACCAAGATGTTTCCTTCCAAAAGGCCAGATAGAACAACTACGGGTCTAATCAACATGACCACGGACTGTTTTGCTAACTCTACATTACAGGCACTAGCATCACTAGCCTCTTTGAACACTTATTTGAGTGAGGTGATGAAGTGCAGAACGGTGGTTATAGAGTCTAGCAGACTGGAACGAAGCACGGAGTCATTGGGGACTCTGGATATGAGACTGCATTTTGCCCTCATAGAGCTTCTCGGTAAGTTGCAAGAGACGATTCATTCCACAAGAGTCGTCTCTGTATGGGGCTTTCTCCATGTCTTGGAGAAAATTTACAATTCTAAAATATCAAGAAATCAACATGATGCCCAGGAGTTGCTCCAACTGATCTTGGAGACCTTGGGAAAGGAGCATACCACCCTGAAGAATTGGATTGACAAGAACAGCTCACTGGAGACGTCTTTGACTGATTCAGGGGCTAGCTTGCCTGTTTTCCCGTTTACTGGGGAGATCTCTTCTACTTTGAGATGTATGAGATGCGGAAAGAACTCGTCAACGAACTACAGCCCGATGATGATTTTCTCATTGCCTGTCCCTCAACGGAGCTCGATTGGTCTTGAATCCCTTCTTAAAGGGGCAGAAAATGATATCATTGATGATTACTCGTGTGCTAGATGCTCGCTTGGCTTTGTTGTTTCATCACTAGAAGCTAAAAGTACACTCTCCCAGCAAGAGACGGTGATGCTCAAAAAGCTCAAGGAAAGGATTGACGACAAAAACCTGCTCATAAATGACGACTTCGAGCCCGAAATCAACTCATTTATTAAGAATTTCCCAGGATCACGGTCTCCAAAGGTGCAATCTGTTGTCCACAAGGAAACTGCAGTTATCATTCCTCCAGAAATTCTCACTATCCACCTTTCCAGATCTATCTTCAACGGTACTCAGGCAACGCGTAACTCTTGTAAGGTTCTATTTCCGGAACGATTGACTCTTAAGGTAGATCCCAAGGACCTAGAATCACTTCACTCTGCCAAGCAAAAGCAAGACCATCCTACTGTGTCCGCCATAGAAAAGTCAGACGATATAGAAAAAGATGCAGTACGTCCTGCCATCACACCAGCGGCCTCCTTCATGCTTGAGTCTAAGCTGTCTGTGGATTTTGTCGAGAACGTTTGTTCAGAGCCTGGTGAAGATGAAGCAAGCGCCGAGTGTCCAGAGGAATACGACATCAGTGATGGAGACGAGGATCTGTCTGAGGACTTGGTCTCTAATGACGCTGCGTCCGTATCAACTGAACCAGAAAATGAGACAGCAACATCTGATCTTTCCAGTGACGGCCAGAGAGCACTCAGTACATACAAGTACAAGCTGTACGCTGTCATTAGACACCAAGGATCTCATACCCTAGGTCACTATGAATGTTACAGAAGAAAACCTGTTTTCTTGAAAGACTCTAGAACTGGCCTCTATTACTCAAATTTCCCTACTTTTGCTGCTACTAAGACCCGAGAGGTTCCACCCACACCATCAGAAATCTCCAAAGAAGACGACCCTGACACTGCTGGGAAGTCTCCAGAAATCCTCACCTCTCCCACTAATGACCATCTAGAAGACAGCAGCGCTATTGATGACTCTTCAGAGTCCAACACAGGTTTTGCAACCCAGGTGACACGCAAGTCATCTCTCTCCAGGTTCAAGTCCCGGGTCTCTTCGTTGGTGAGTCCTAGAACGAAACACCTGTCCTCTATAAATGGATCTTTTCACGATGGAGGTGACTCGCACACTTCTGAAAGTACTCAGGACTCTCCAGATAAAAAGCTGTCCAGCAGTATCAAGACCCCCTTTTGGAGAATCAGTGACACGAAGGTCTCTGAGTATACTGTTCCGGAGGTCCTTCAAGATAATGCTGCTGTTTATATGCTATTCTTCCAAAGAGAAAAATAAAATGTTCGAAATTTAAAGAACTATTGAAGAACTAAATTGATATCGACTTACTGAGCTTCCCTTCACCCCAGCATTAAACTAGGACAACCACTAGATCTCCAGCCTCAACCATGTCGCCATTCACGTGGAGCAACTTCAACACTTTTCCGGCAGTTGGAGCGCTTACAACCATTTCTGTCTTCATTGCTTCAACAACAACCAATCCTTGTCCCTCCTTGACGTCATCTCCCACCTGAACCAATGGTTTCCAGAATCTTCCGGAGTATTCCGAATAAACCAGCTCAGCATCCTCAGGATAGGTTTCCTGTTTTTCTGTTCCAGTCGATCCCGACTTCTGCAACTCGTCATTAGCCACCTGAATCAATCTATTGAACTCAGCCAGTTTCTCTCCTCCTTGATTCTTTTTGAACTCTTCGATCGACTCAGAGTTATCCTGTATCCATGATAGATACTTGGTGTGGTCAAAGACAGATTCTACCATATCCACTTTGAAATGTCCATGTTGGGCATCTTCAACCATTATCTCAAGTTCATCTTCCGAAACAGGGTAAAATTCAACCTGATCAAACGGTGACAACAACCACGGGTTTCCAGAGTTGAAGTCCCTTGTGTGCTGACCCAAGGACAGTTTATCCCAGATTGGAATAGTCCGGCCAACAAGCTGATATCCACCTGGAGACTCCATAGTATAAATACACATAAACATTCCACCAATACCAACAGTACCGTTAGGTGTAAATGTTCTCGATGGGTTGTATTTTGTTCCCAAGAATCGGTGTCTTGGATCCAACGGAACAGCACAAGGAGCTCCCAAGAACACATCGCCAAGTCCCAAAACTAAGAATCTGGCTGCGTAAAGCATATCTTTCACAGAGGATCTCTCAATGCCATTCACCTGGGCAATGAAGTCCACGTTATTCGGAAGCCAGGGAGCAGTTGATCTGATTGTCTCCGAGTATCTCTTGACTGCATCTAAAGTTTTTTGGTCTTCGAAAGCCATTGGTAGCTTGATCAATCTTGAGCTCACAGTCCACTTGTTGGTGAAGGCAACCTCGGACTCATAAGCGATCAACGTCTCAACCAAATCCTTCTGGCTGATCTTTGTACCGTCGAACTCAATCAACACAGACCGGACACCCTGAGACATCTCAATGATACCAACAGTCTTGTGATTTTCAACCATTTCTATCAACTTGTGGACACGGTAAGAGAAGTTCAAGCTCATAATACTATCACCGTACTCGACCAAAATGTATCTGTCACCAGCTTGTCTGTACGTGACCCTTGGAGCATTAGAGGAACCGCTTGGCTGGTATCTAGCTAGAACAGGGTCCTGGGCCTCTGACAACCTTTCCGGAAGGTCATACACCTTCCCCTCCAATGTGTCAATTTGCTTGTCCTGTTTCACTTTCAAAGAGAGGGCGTCCTCAAACGAAATTGGATAAAATGTGATGAGATCACCAGGTTTAACTTGACCAATCTTCCACATCTCAGCTTGAGCAACAACAGCTTGACATACAAATCCTCCTAGTGAAGGTCCATCGCAAGTCAGAATTACGGGTTCGTCACCTGTGAAATTTATAGCACCCAAAGAGTAGACATAGTCGTGAGTGTTTGATGGATGCAATCCACCTTCACCACCGTCAGCTCTGGCCCACTTTGGTTTTGGTCCGATCAAACGAACACCAAATCTGTTAGAGTTGTAATGTATCTTCCACTGGCTCGAAAAAAATTCTTCAACAGATTCCTTCTTGAACAGATCAGGAGATCCATGAGGTCCACATGTGACACCAACGACCCATTCTTTGCCTTCGATTTTCGGAATCAGCGCTGGAGGCACGGCCTGGGGAGCGGAAACTGGACCAGGTAAGGTACACGCAGGGAGGTGAGGCTGTCCTAAAAAGAGAACATCACCGAGCTTAAGGACTCTTCCGTTATATCCACCTAGGTTACCAAGAGCAAACGTAGATCTCGATCCAATATACTCCGTGACATCAATACCTCCTCTGATAGCGAGATAAGCTCTGCATCCAGTAGATAACTTTCCGATTGTTAACCTGTCTCCACCTTTAACCTCTATAGGCTCATACATCTTCTTTGATTCGCCATTGATAGAAACGGGAGCACTGCCACCTGTTATACCGATAACAGTGTCATGGTGAAATAGAATGGAAGGTCCATTCAAAGTGATTTCAATGGATGGTGCCTTATAGTGGTTACCCACGATTCTGTTTGCTAGTCTGAAAGAGTAAGCATCCATTGGGCCAGAAGGAGGCACACCAATTCTCCAATGTCCAACTCTTCCAGGGTAGTCTTGAACTGTGGTGTAAGCACCGGGAGAAGTGATCTCAAAAGCATTAGCCCTGTAGTCAAAGGAATCAAGCACCTTAGTGGCAACCTTGGCTGTCTCAAACATAGTGGAGTTAGCAATGGATCTCAAATAGTCAATGTTAGTCACACACCCGTATACGACAGTCTCATTTAATGCCTGTCTCAGCTTTTTAAGAGCGTCCGCTCTGTCCTTTCCATGAACAATAATCTTCGCCAGAGTAGGATCATATTCCGCTGATACAACAGTACCATTCTTCACCCAGGTATCAACTCTGGCCCACTCAGGGAACCTGACGTCAGTAAGCTGACCTGGAGAAGGCATGAAGTCTTTAACAGGATTCTCTGCGTATAGTCTTGCTTCCATAGATGCCCCCTCAACCTTAATCTCCTGGGAAAAGTCTGGAGGAGTGTCGGCAGCAATATAAAGCATCCATTCTACTAAATCGAGTCCTGTCACCATCTCAGTGATAGGATGCTCAACCTGTAATCTAGCATTCACCTCCAAAAAGTAGAACTCGTCTCTCTTTTCATCATAGATAAATTCCACAGTACCAGCACATTTATAATTCATAGATGCACCCAACTGCTCAGCCGCTTTTCTCATCTTAGCTCTAGTAGAATCTGGGAGATTTGGAGCAGGGGTTTCTTCAATAATCTTTTGATTTCTTCTCTGTAAAGAACAGTCTCTCTCTCCCAAAGCAATAGCCTTTCCGTAACCATCTCCAAACATCTGGATTTCAACATGTCTTGCATTTTCCACAAATCTCTCTAGGAAGACTCCTGCATCCCCAAAGTATGCTTCTCCTTGATGCTGTACTGTTTGGAAAACTCTCTCAATGTCATCAGGGGAATCTACTTTTTGTAGGCCAATTCCTCCACCACCAGCGGTGGATTTTACCATCACAGGATACTCGAGCTTGGCTGCAATCTCTTTAGCCTCCGCAGGGGATGACACCAATCCAGATCCCGGCACAAGCGGAACACCAGCTTTTTCAGCTATCTCTCTAGCGGAATGCTTTAATCCCAGCTTTCTGATGGCATTTCCTGAAGGGCCCACAAAGACAATACCTTCTTTCTCCAACCTGTCAGAAAAGTCGGCGTTTTCAGACAAAAAGCCATACCCAGGAACAACAGCTTGCGATTTGGTGTCTTTGCAAGCCTTTACAATCTTCTCAACATTGATGTAAGTCTCTGCAGCTGAAACACCATGCAAAGGCACAGCAACATCAGCCTGTAAGACATGCTCTGCATACTTATCTGGGTCAGAGTACACAGCAACAGACTTGATACCAAGCTTTTTGAGAGTCTTTATGATTCTCACAGCAATTTCTCCTCTGTTAGCAACAAGCACAATATCAAATGGCTTCTTCTTCTTCCCATCTTGCAGCTGAGACACATAAGCTCTCCACCCCCCAAGCTGGGTTATATCGTTGGCACCTTTTTGCGCGTAACCGATTTCTTCACAGATAAACGATTTAACTATTTCACCATCCTCAGTCTCCACAGACCCGATACCTAATGGTTCTGGAACCATAGAAATAAACGTACCAAACCGTTCGATTGGAACAGCATAGATCTCGATTTCAATTTTAGAGCCACCTTCAGCGACTTTTCTCAATCCAGGTTTGGCAATAGGACCCGATAGCGGTAACGCATAAAGCTTATAGCTTGAAGAAGTTTTGGTCTTTTTGATAAAGGTAGCCTGCACCTTTTCCAGTTGCCAGTGCAATGGCAGTCCCTTCAAATGCGCGCCTACAACAGCAAGTTTTATAGACTTCGATAAATCTGGCACTGGTAGAGAAGAGTCCAGTTCGTCTGTGATACCAGCAAGATTAGAAAGTGCTCCCAACTTTCTTTTTCCATCAGGAGCTAAAACTTTCAAAAGACGGTTAGCCAAATCAAGTAAAGCGTAATCCTCAAAGGCCTGTCCCAATAAAGTGACACCATTTGGTAAACCGTCGGATCTGAAACCTCCAGGGATAGCCAACGCCGACATATCAGCCAAATTGACGAAGTTCGTCCACGTCCCTTGTCTGGAGTTAACAAGGATAGGTTCTTCCTGAACAGATTCAATGGTTGGATTCAAAGGACAAGTTGGGACAAGCATTGCATCAATTCCAGCAAAAGTTGCATTCACCTTTTTTAAGATAGCCATTCTCTTGTACTCATATTCAAAAGCAGTCGCTGCATCTGGAGTTCTCCCTCCTAGGATAATCTTATGGACAGTTGGGTCTAGGTCTTTTTCTGGAGGGTTAGTAGCCAGAAAGTCTTTTGTAGCAGCCCATCTTTCGGCCACCCAAGGTCCCTCATAAAGACATCTAGCAAGATCTAGCAAGGGGGTAAAGTCGCATGGAACAACCTCTGCTCCTATTTTCTTCAAGCCTTCCACTGCGTTAGCGAAGATTTTTGGGTTTTCTTCATCACCAAACCATAGACCGCTCAAATTTACAGGAACAGCGATTCTCGGTTTGGATGGATAGTATTTCAAAGGACTTGACGGCATTTCTCTAGAGTACTCGCAATTAGTGAAATCTGGCTTGGCCATAATGTTGAAACATAGTTGAGCGTCACCCAAATTGGTGGCGAATACTGAGGGACAATCAAGGGATTTACAGGCTGGAACAACTCCAGCTGTAGAAAAGGCACCTTTTGTAGGCTTTAATCCCACCAGGTTGTTGAGAGCAGCAGGAACTCTTCCGGAACCTGCAGTATCAGTTCCAAGAGCTATTGGAACTATTCCCCTTGCAACCACAACAGCGGATCCCGCAGATGATCCTCCAGATACATACTTCTCGTTGAACGCGTTCTTGGTTATTCCATAAGGAGATCTGGTACCAACAAGACCTGTAGCAAATTGGTCCAGGTTGGTCTTACCGACAATGATCGCTCCCTGGTCTCTGAGCAGGCCAACAACGGTGGCGTCCTTCTCCGGGGTATAGGCATAAGAGGGGCAGGCTGCGGTAGTGGCGAACCCCCTAGCGTCAATGTTGTCTTTGACGGCAATAGGTACACCGTAGAGCTTGAGCTCTTTCTTGTTAGATTTCGACTGCAGAATCTTCCACTGGTGTCTGAGGTTGGCTTCTGAGGCCACTGAGATCCATGCGGGATCTTGAGGAGCAGTCTCAAGGGACCCCACAAGACTCTTGAGAGCCTTGAAAGACTCATCTGGTGTGGCCTCCTGGTGAAAATGAACCCACTGAGAAATGGTCCATCCTGTGGTGGAGGGCATTTTTCGTTAGCAAAGAGTTCTGGGTAGCGCTAAACTGCGATTCCTGGTCAAGCGAGGCGAGAGACTGTTTCACGGCCAGAAATCAGGACCACTGGAGCAATAGTGAAAAGAACAGAAGAAAGCAGGAAGAGAAAAAAAAACACTCTGGATAATTTTTCTTAGCTATTCACTTCGCACTGAAATGCTCTTGACAGGATTAGCGGCATAGGGAAGAAGCTGAAGCAAAATGAGTGACGAATGCAGACTCACAGCAGAACAAAGACAGCTCCGAGGGAAACAGTCGACTGGTTACGGCCGTAGGGGGACTTATCCCGCCAGTACGCCCATATTGGGTGAAACAGTAGAAGGCTCTGATAGGCCTGATAAGGGAGGCTGATAGCGAAAATAAGTAATAGAGATTGTCACACACTCGGCATGCCGTAAAAGCAGACCGCGGTGGTGCGGCTCTAAATAAGTTACCCGGCCCTTTTTTAGACTGCCTCGGGTGTATTAAGTTAGCGGGAATATCTTCCAAGCAACTTACTGAGCCGAAAGAAGTTCCCAGTGCACCAACCTAGACTGGCCCGTAATCAACAGAGAGTTGATGGTAGTACACTGACCACCAACTTTGAGTCGACCACCCTTGATATCTTTTTCTTCTAGTTATGGTTTACACCTAGATTATGTCCCAGTTTTACATCTATCACTGATCGCCGCTGATCGCCGACGCAAAAAGTCTATTGTTCGAGAATGCTAGGGGGAGGCACATCTCTACACGGTATGCCCCATATCCCCAGATATACTTAATAGGTAACTGTTCAAGGCACAACATGGACGCCCCTCGGAGTTGGCCGCTTAGCATTGTGATTTGATGTGGATGGCCCAGTGTCGATCCGACAGCTCCCCGAAAACTTATTGTTCATTTGCGACTCCACACTTAGCACTACCTGGAGACTACAAATCAATCCACGGGTTCAACCGAAAAACAATAAGTGACGTCCCCTTTGAGAGGTATACTTTTAGCTTGTGTGAAGGGGAGCCCGAGTTTCGTCTCGCACCCGGTGTCAGACCAGCCTATGTGTCCCAACCGGGACAATCTGATTGTGTCCATGGCACTAATATGGTTGTTAGAACAGAGATTTTGGGGCTATCTGACGCACCCATCAGTCTGCGTCTTGCCAGTACATCGTTGACAAACTTATAGTAAGGCTGATTGTCACGTCTTTGGGAGACATGTGTCGTTGCTGAAAAAGCAGAGAGCCTCTCTTTTCCGTCTTTCTCAAGCTTTGCTCCTGCGCCTTGGTATTACAGAGCTCTACTAGTATTTGGGAGCATGGCATTCCTATGCTTTTGGCATCCATCCCAGTGTATAGTGGCCTGTTACAGCCTCAAGAACCTCAAATGGAAGTCCCTAGCTTTCTGGAGTGCTTGCCCCCGGAACTGAGATGGTATGTCCTTGAGGAGGCGGTCCCTGGCCAGTTTTCAGGGTCGACATTTGAGTTTCAGCTTACCAGCTTTCTAGTGACACAGCTAATGTCAAAAAAGGGTATTGCGATGGCCAATTCTGCTACGATCCAGCTCAAGATGACGGACGCAGACTCTTTCCTCACTCCCCAGGAGTTCGACGCAATGGCAGCAAGGCTCAACCACAACCAGCGAGTTCTCTTGTGCGAGAAGATCAAAATCATCCAGAGCCCAGAATGTCTAGTCTCGTACTTGACGCGCCTGACCAGAGTCACAAACTTCTCACAATTCTTCTCAATCTTTGACATTACATGTAACATCAAGCTGTATGGATTTTACAGTCGCAGCTACTCACTTCCTGTGGAAATTCTGATCAAGCAGGTGAGGAATGGCCTGTTCGTTGTCAAATCATTCAGAGAGTACACGTTCCAGGAAATGAAAAATGAACCCGACTTCCATCTCCCCTATAAGGAATTTCAACGCCTCGATCTCAAAGATGGCAGCTTGGTCGTTGTCAAACTCATGTTCAAGGATGACCATCCATCTATTGATATGGAGCTGATAATGCATCTTCTTCCCAAAATAGACATGCTCCACCTCTCGTTGGAAAACCACGTGAGACTCCAACCTTTTGCAGACATGATTGATTCTCAGGGGTCTCACATGAAGTACCTCAAGTTCGGAGCCAACAAAGGCACATTTCAAAATGTGCCTACTGAGAGCCCCATAGAGATTCTCAAAGTTGTCAATGTTGACAACCTTGATTTTATCAACAGGGTCAAAGGTACAAAATCAATAGACGTATTTTTTGACAACCGGGAACTGAGAACTAGAAACCCAACAGAGCTGAAACCACCACATATGATAGCGCTCAAAATGACCACTATGAACACCAGCTTGACGACGCTCAATATCTTTCACACGTATATGGAGTCTTGGGACCTGGCGAATCTATCGTACTTTCCAAACCTTACATACTCCAAAATCAGCTATGTGAATTTAGGGAACTCTGGGTTTGATATGTCGCAGTGCCTAAACGTGAAGGAGCTCAAGATCCATTTCACGTATATGGATATAAAGCGAAAACACTCCAGAAAGGGTCCTTTGTATTCAATCAAATGGCCTCCTAACGTGCAGAGACTCTCGATTACCACACATAATGTGAAAGGGCTACCTCAAGAGTTCAGTGTGAGATTGAACATTCTGAAGAGGATCTCAAAACCGCTCCCTCCATCTGTTGTTGATTTATGTGTCGATGTAAGCTTCGACACAGGAGAACCAGGCACACAATCAGACATTTTGACAAGAGAAGATGTGCACAAGATGGCCCTACTAATCAGTCAGCTTCTAACCCAGAATATTAAATCTTTCAAGTTGAAGGGCATTTCGCGAAACAAACAAAAACACGCAAAACCGATAATATTTTCAGAGTTGAGGTTTCCCCCGCGTTTGGAATTTCTCTCGCTCAATGATATTGTCTTGGATCACAATGAATCACGTCTACCGCGGTTGAAAAAGCTGCATTTCGAGCATTCGCTATTCGATTCAGAATTCAGGCTTCCAGAAGCCCGCGAGATACGCATAGAAAAATGCACCTTCAAAGACCTCACGCATATTCCACCCAATTGCGGGAGAATAGAGTTCATAATGTGTACTTTTAGAAAAACCCCCTCCTACAACGGGGATGTCTCCAATATAGTGGTTCATGATTGCAGGGTAATTGAACAGCCATCGTCCGTATCGACCTACAGCCTAGATCGGCAGCGCCATCAACATCTTCAAAAGCTCGATCCTTCAATCCCTCCTTCGTTTGACACTGGTTCCTCCCTCTTCGTCCCATTTCCCTCCTCGTCATCTAAAATCAACATCTCTGCAGCAGATCTTAGCTACCAAATGGCTGGCGTATCACTAAACGGTTCCATAGGCAAATCTCACCTGCCGCCGCATGATGCGCCAGCGTTAATGCCGACTACAATGGAGGAATACAGAAAGGCACTATATAACTGGCAATCAAGCATGGGCCACACAGACTCCCGATTTAGTGAGCCTATCCTTCTGAGATCGCAGTTCCACTACCATGCACACCAAAATCAGCAGGGTACGCCATAGAACACCAGTAAATCTAATACTATATATACATTTCTATTAGTAGTACATAAATCGCAGACACTATAAGTGGATATTGAGCAGATCATAGTTACTGAACTGCTTATTGCACGATGGACACTTTCGCATTCTGGAGCTTAATCTATCGGTAATGCAATCAAGACAAAAACAGTGTCCACAGACCTTCAGGGTAACGTTTTTGAAGTTCTTGTTGCACAACTGACATTTGGTCATCACTAAAAGAGCTCTACTAATCTCTTCATCTTCTGCGCTCGCTGAAGGATTATTGGTTCTATATTTGTTCAGAAGCGATTCGAGATTTGATACTTTGGCCATGGCAGACTTGCAATCCACTTCGAGAATGGACATTTCCTTTTCCTTCTGAGAAAGAGTCTCTTGTTTCTTCACGAGTTTCGTCTGCATCTCAATAGAACTCTGCTGTAGCGTTTTGAGCTTTAGTTCAAGATCCTTAGCCTTGTTGGTTTGAACGTTGAGATCATTCTTGTAAGTCATCTCAAGGTTCTTCAGTTTATCAAACAATGACTGTTCAATATCCAGCTTCTTCAAGAGGTTCTTTTCATTGTTTTTGAGGATCTCGATCAACTCTGTCTGCTTTGCGATGTTTGCAGTCATGAGCTTGTTTTGTGTGATCAATGAATCTTTTGATCTCATAGCCTGAAAATACTTCTGATCGGCTTTGTTTTTCTCAACCGTTAACTTGTTCAAATACGAGTCTGATTCCACATACTTTAACAGTTTCGAGCATGCAGATTGTCGTGTAGATTTGAATGCTTGTTCCAATTGTTTCAGTTCAGATGCAAGAATCCCATTGTGTTTTTTCAAGGTTTCCAAGTCGTTACCTTCATCAGGCTCTGCGATATCAACTCCATTGGAACTCTTATTATTCTCTATGTCATCAAGCCTTCTCTGTAGTGATTCATTTAGGTGTGTAATCTCTTCCATCAACTCACTTCTTCCCTTCTCAGCCTCAAGAATTGAAACTTTGGCTTGCAATTCATCCCTATCGGCTCTGATACGATTGAGGTCTATTTCTAACTTAGTCACATATTCACTATTGGATTTGTATTCATCCTGAAGTCTTTGCTCCAAATTAGCCTGTGTTTGACTTAACCCCGCTTCAAGCTGCAGAATTTGTGACTCAACTTTGGAGCTCTCCGACTTGAGCTTACTCAATTCCGAGCTCAGCTCCGCATTTCTAACCATGAGTGATTGATGTGATGATGATTTGAGTAAATCTTGTTCGGGAAGATTTAGCAAACGGCTGGAAAGCAGAGTCACCTCCTTTTCAAGCTCAGTAATTTTTGCAGACTTCTCATCCAGCTGCTCAAACAAAACGTTGTTTTTGGTCTTGAAGTCAGAAACCTCGAGTTTCAAATCTTCCAACTTAGTGATGTCCGCAGTGTCAAGAGTGAGGTTACCGTTCTCTTGCTTAACGTCAGGTATTTCCTCTTTCACATCTGGCTCCTCTTTCTTAACGTCACTTATTCTGCACAGAGTTTTAGACATGGAACGGTCGTTCTGAATGATAAACTGATCCAACTCTTGGTTTAGTTCTTCAATTTTTTCTTTCAGCAGTCTGTTCTCATCTTCAAGTTGAGACTTAAACACATTGAGATTGGCTAGAGACTCCTCCAAAGTAACCACTTTCTCTTCCCGATTGGATATTGGCTGTGAAAGTAAAGGCTGGATGAGTTTGATCAACTGCAGTCGCTTCTGTTTCAGCGACAATCCTACTTCCTCATCTGCTAAGGAGTCGTCTCCATTTATGTCAATCAACATCGCCTCAGCAATGTTGTCATTGTTGTCCAGCATATCAAAGTTTTTGAAGTGCTCAAGGATCTGAAACCACCAGTTATTCAAAATAGAATAGTATTTATACACCAAGCCATAACTTTCTGAGATTCGATTGATATCCTTCTTCAACCGTCTATTCTTATTTCTGAAAAGGTTCAGAACTCTATAGATGGCCTCCTTTTGATAGTATGTTACATCCTCTTGTGTCAGCTGGCCATACTCACTCAGCTCATCTAACGCCTTTTCTGATTTCTTGACCCTCTTCAAAATCTGAGAGGGTTCCTCAACAGAGGATGAGGCTCTCTTAACAGCAGACATATGTTGTTAATAGAAGCGATAAGTTTTGATAAAATTTCTTATCCCACCACGTCCAGCAACTCCTATAGTAGCAACAGGCACATAAAACGCCAGATGCACGCTTTAAATGTACCGTTTAGGTCGCCGTACCAGCTTTTGTTTGAACAAGTCTTATCCAACTGCTTTGTTGAATTCTTTGCTCCCGTCTAAGGGTGACACAAGCAAACTGGCTAAGCTAAGGTGCCCCGATAATGCACAAACCAGACAACCGAGTTACCAAAGACACAGCTACCAGCCAATAGAGATGACCGCAGCTGACCTGATTGCCTATGATTGCCTTCTGACCAAATGTTTTGGTATACTTAGAAAAGAATGGCCTGAAAATCTAATGCGAACGGAACTTCTCGTTCTTAGGAAAGCCTCCAAAAATTTTATTACAGAGGGAAAGCCGGGTAACGGTCCAAGATGGAGACACTCATCTGTCTGAAGCGTACCTCGTGACGGTAATTCATGCGTGGACGTTAACGGGAAGCGGAAGAACTAGCTTTCTTCTTAGAGGATCCTAAGGCTTCTTCCAGAATCGAACAATAGGGTCATGTGAGACAAGTTGAACGATTTATTGTTGGTTTTTCTGATATGAAGCATTTCAAAGGTTTTAGTGAGCTTTCAGAAGGTGAAGCCTTGAAAAAGGAAAAGCTTCGGTCATTATCTAAATATAGGCGGAAGATATCCGTCCCTAATAACAACGACTGAGTCTTCTTGAATGTGAAGAGACTACATTGGCATAATCTTTTGGTATTATATGGGTCTTGAGTATGGAGGAAGAAAATATTGTAGGAGAGGCTGGCACTAGGAGGTGCAAGGATGCGAGCGACAAATAATAGGTGAAAGAAAAGTCATGAAGAAAAAAAAATCGGGGAGGCAAGCTCGGGAATCATTAAACAAAGTAGAGTAGTTGTTTGAAGAGTAAGAGAGCCCTGAGTACTCGTTGTGTAGTCTAAACTAGCACAAGCTTCTACATTGAGTTGATCAGGTGTGAATACAACTTTGAGAAATAAAAACATGTTAAGACTTTCATTTTCTTCGTTACGGACCATTGCTAGACTTTCTAGACCTACTCCTAATGCTGTTAGAAGTTTCTCTGTTACCAGAAGATATCAGCCTGTGAGCTTTTTGGGTGGCAAGAGATGGTCGTCTACATCTTCCTCTTTGACTAAGGAGGATGTTCTGGCTAGATCTATTGCTGTTCTGAACTCATTTGAGCTCAAGTCATCTTCTGACAAAATTGGCTTGGATACCGAATTTGTCAAAGACCTAGGAATGGATTCGCTAGATTACAACGATGCCCTGGTTGCACTTGAGGAGGAGTTCGATGTTGTTTTTGACGACAAGTCTGCTAACGAGATTAAGACGGTCGGGGAGTGTGTGGAGTACGTCGTCAAGAGTTACATACCTGTACAGGAGTCTCTTGACAACGAGATCCGTTGAAGACACAATTCCGCGATATGTGGTCTGCTAAGGGTGTTTCTCTATGTAGCCTAATACATTTAGGGCTGACTATCGTTGTAGTTCAGGGAAGGGCTTCTATGTTTACTTATTCGTTCTGTTCTCTTCCCACTCCTATGAGCGCCTACATCTGAATACTGCTGCTTGCTATTTGAAGTGAGAGAAGCTTTTTAGAAAAGATCCCTACATAAGTATATATAGTCAGGGAGGAAAAAAAATATTTATCTATACATCATCGGAAGGGTACAAATTTATTTGTTCAAGTAATGCGTTGCTTGATTCATCTGAAAGCAACAGATTTATCTATATTCAATGACTGAGAAACTGGTTTCACAGCTTGAGAAGCTATCTGTTGAAGAGGCTTCGAAGGTGGAGAAAGATGAGGAGGATGGCCCATTTTTAGATGAACATGGAGATTTGCCCGTTGCAGAGGAAAAGCAAAAGAGTGTTCTTGATGAGACCTTACGTGAGAAGTATGGTTTAGTGGAGATTCCGGATCCTACTCCTGAGATGCTACCTGCCGATCAAGAGCTCACAGTGGATTTTCCAGACGATGTCGACTACATAGATCTGGTTCATTTGAAGATAAGAAGTCTGAAAGACCTCAATCTTTCGAGATTTTATAATTTGGAGAGCTTGGTGTTGCGAGATAATCTTCTGGAAAGCTTGCATGAACTCAAAGAGATACCTGTAAAGGATAAGATGGAGGAGATGGATTTCTATGATAATCGATTGAAGCACATCTCGAAACACGTGAATGACTTTATTAACCTAACAAATTTGGACCTCTCGTTTAATAACATAAAGACGATCAAGCATTTGGAGAATCTCACCAAGTTACAGAGTTTGTACCTTGTGCAGAACAAAATCCATGAGATCAAAAATCTTACAACGTTGACAAGTCTGACCAATTTAGAGCTAGGAGGCAATCGTGTTGAGGTTATTTCAGAGGAGATTCTTAGGCTGACAAATCTTGAGCAACTGTGGTTGGGTAAGAATCTGATTTCAAAATTCCAGAACTTGAACAATCTCAAGCGGCTGAGAATTCTGTCTATTCAATCTAACAAGATTGAGAAGATTGAGAATCTAGACGGGTTAGAGAGCCTTGAAGAGTTGTACTTGTCGCACAATAAACTTACCGAACTCGGGGGACTTGATAATCTGCACAATCTAACCACGCTGGATATAACATCAAATCAGATCAGAAAACTGGATAACATGACTCATCTGACCAAGCTGACTGACCTTTGGTGCTCCTACAATCTGTTGGACTCGTTTGAAAATGTGCGGCAGCAGCTCTATGGCCTGCCAGAGCTGGAGGTTGTGTACTTTGAGGGTAACCCTTTACAGTTGAGCAATCCAGCAATGTATCGACATAAGGTGAAACTCAATCTAGGCCCTTCCCTTCGCAAGATCGATGCCATGTATGTCAACCCCAACCCTGTTCTCTGAGCTACACAACCATACTCAGTACATTGCACAGGCCTTCAGCAGATCATTACATCTCTACACCAATATGAATATTGTGAATTTTTTCTTTTTCTTCAACGGTCTTGCTTGCCTTTACCAGGTGCATATTTTGTTAAGCGCGCTCAGGGGGTTTCAAATTATAGGATGGTCTTCAGACCGTAAAACATGCCTAAATCACGGCAATTGAGCCACTGAAGTTCTCAGCTGAACGTGCAGTTACTCCACACACTGAGGTAGAAATACCTACTAAGAAATCCTCCAGAGGAGTTTCCAATGGGACAGAGCAGTTGAAAGATCCACTTGTTACCCCTCCCGTTTCTCCGTTCACCGTGGACGCACAATACCCCTCCCTTTTATTCCGAATTTTTACGGGCCTAGTGGAGCTCACGGGGGCATAGGCTATATTTTCCTGGTGACTCGGGCGCGCACCCCCCGTTGAAAAGTCCGCGACTCCCGCAGATATTTATCGGGTGAAAAAATTCCAAAATGAGTCGTCATTGTCTACGGGAGTTATTTTTTGTTCTCGTTAGGCTTTTTGTCAGACTATATAAGGGGTGGGAGGAGGTTTTGTTGACAAGTGCAAGTCAGGAAACAGCTTGCAAAGAAAAAAGGCAAACGCAGACACACACAGAGATGCTTAGATTCGCAGCAGTTACTAGAAAAGCCCACAGCTCGTTCTCGGCTTTGAGACAAGCAAGATTTGAATCCGCATGGGCCTCGATCCAAAAGGCGCCAGCTGACAAGATCTTGGGGCTAACTGTGTTGTACAACAATGACTCGAACCCAGAAAAGGTCAATCTTGGAGTCGGGGCTTATAGAGATAACGACGGAAAGCCTTGGATATTGCCATCTGTAAAGGCTGCTGAAGAGGTCCTGTTCAAAACAGAGGTCAATAAGGAATATGTGCCTATTGTGGGGTCCCCCAAGTTCAACGAGCTGGTCAAGAAGATGCTTTATTCGCATGATGAGGCCGGAGTACAGCTGCTAAAGGACGATCGTGTACTAACCTCACAGGGTCTTTCAGGAACTGGTTCTTTGAGAGTGCTAGCTGAGTTCATCAAGACATTCCACTCATCAAAGAAGGTGCTCGTTCCAAACCCAACATGGGCCAACCATGTTGCAATTCTCGAGAAGGCCGGTCTATCCACCAGTAAGTACAGCTATTACGACTTCGAAACCAATGCTCTCAACGAGGATGGACTGCTAGCGGATCTAGCGGCCGCCGAGCCAGGGACCGCGGTGCTTCTTCACGCTTGCTGCCATAACCCAACTGGTGTTGATCCTGAACTATCTCAGTGGGACAAGATTCTGGAAGTAGTTGCTGAAAAGAAGTTGCTTCCTCTTTTGGACATGGCCTACCAAGGATTCAGATCTGGTAGTCCAATTGACGACCTGGCCATTCTGTTTAAGTTCAACAAGGCTGTTGTTGATGGCAAGCTATCCAACTTTTTGCTAGCCCAGTCGTTTGCCAAGAACATGGGTCTTTACGGAGAAAGAGTAGGCTCGCTGTCAATCATCACCTCTGGATCTGAGGAAACCGCCAGAGTGAAGTCGCAATTAGAAAAGGTCATCAGACCTCTTTACTCGTCGCCTCCATCTCACGGATCTAAGCTTGTTGAGATTGTTTTTTCTGATGAGCAGATATACAGCCAATGGCTTGAAGATGTCAGAGTGATGTCTGACAGACTGGTTTCGATGAGAGCTCTCCTTTACGATAAGTTGAAGAACACCTACAAAAACCCATTGAACTGGGAGCACCTGCTCAACCAAAAGGGAATGTTCTGCTACACCGGATTGACCGACCAGCAGGTTCAGAAACTGATTGAGAAGTCTGTGTATCTTACTTCAGACGGTAGAATTTCTATTGCTGGTATTTACCCAGCTAATGTGGACTATTTGGCAAAGGCTATTCACGAGGTTACCGTCGCCTAGGTAGTACCAGAGAAGATTTGTTGAAGTTGAAGATACTTTAGTGTATTTACTGTAGCTCTCTACGACTTGTAACCCCAATCATAACATTCTCATTTATCGTAACCCAATTAGCCACTGTTTGTTCACCCCTCAATTTCAGTCATTTTTTTACGACTGGTGATAATTTTTCACCCCACTAACTCCCCAACTTTACAGTGGCTGCTGAGTATTTTTTCTATTTAGAATCACCTGTACGCGCTGATGTTTAAAATACTCCTGTTTTCACGTTTAGTTATTTTTTTCTTTCCCTATCAGGTTTTGAGGGCTCATTGAGGGGCGTTTCTATCAGATATAGGTTGATGAGCATTCTTCGATTGGATCTATCATATAATAACCGTCATTAATACTGCTCTAAAAACACCAACATGTCTTTTACAATTAAGCAAATACCAACCACGCCATTCTTAGACCAGAAACCAGGTACTTCTGGACTTAGAAAGAAGGTTACCGTTTTCCAGCAGAAAAACTATACCGAGAACTTCATTCAGTCCATTCTGGATGCCATTCCTGAAGGGGCCAAAGGATCTGTTCTTGTGGTAGGAGGAGATGGCAGATACTACAACAGGGAAATCGTACAACTGATTGCTCAGATCGGTGCCGCTAACGGGGTCACCAAACTCATTATTGGTCAAAATGGGATCCTTTCAACCCCTGCCGCATCAAATATTATCAGAACATATGGAGCCAACGGGGATGGAGCAGAAGTCACCGGTGGGATCATCTTGACCGCTTCTCACAATCCTGGAGGACCCAGTAACGATTGTGGAATCAAGTACAATCTGAGCAACGGAGGTCCGGCTCCAGAGTCTGTGACTGACAAGATTTATGAGGTATCGTTGAAGCTAGAGTTCTACAAGACCATACCAGATTTCCCAGAGATTGATCTCTCCACTGTGGGTTTTAGAACTTACGGACCGTTGCAAGTGGATATAATTGACTCTACTACAGCGTACGTGGATATGGTCAAGTCAATCTTCGATTTCAAGCTCATAAAAGCATTTATTGCCAAGAAGAGTCCAGAAGGATTCAAATTCTTGTTTGATGCTTTAAACGGGGTCACCGGACCCTATGGAAAAGCCATATTTGTGAAAGAGCTTGGATTTCCTGAATCGTCAGTTCAGAATTGCACTCCAAAGCTTGACTTTGGCGGACTGCATCCGGATCCTAACCTAACATACGCAAAAACCCTTGTTAGCAGAGTCGAAAGCGAGCACATAGCCTTTGGAGCGGCCTCTGATGGTGATGGAGACAGAAATATGATTTACGGGTATGGAGCCTTTGTTTCTCCCGGGGATTCAGTGGCCATCATTGCAGAGCACGCGTCGTCAATCCCATATTTTCAAAAATCCGGTGTGTATGGACTAGCTCGGTCAATGCCAACATCTGGAGCTCTTGATTTAGTTGCTAAGGCCAAAGGATTGAATATTTATGAAGTTCCTACCGGGTGGAAATTCTTCTGCGCTTTATTTGATGCCAAGAAGTTGTCTATCTGTGGTGAAGAGTCGTTTGGTACCGGATCAGACCATATTCGTGAGAAAGATGGGTTATGGGCTATAATAGCATGGTTGAACGTTCTTGCTGCCTTTGAAGAAGGTCACCCTGGAATTGAACCCACGATTGCAAACGTACAGAGGCAATTTTGGAAGAAGTATGGCAGAACCTTTTTCACCAGATATGACTATGAGAACTGCGATTCTGATTCTGCAGGCCAAGTCATATCACTTTTGCAGGGCAAGGTTGACGAACAGGCTTTGTTCATTGGGTCCAAGATCGGCTCCGGTGTGGTGACCGAGGCAGCCAACTTCTCTTACACTGACTTGGACGGGTCGGTGTCCACGAAACAGGGACTTTTTGTCAAGCTTGATACTGGCTTGAGATTCATTGTCAGACTTTCGGGAACGGGATCCTCCGGAGCAACAATCAGACTGTATCTTGAAAAGCACTCTGATGACATTTCCGACAGTGTTTTAGGGTTGAGTACATCTGAGTTTTTGGAGTCCGAAATTGAGGCAGTTGTTGAGTTTTTACAGCTTGGAAGGCTCATTGGGAGAGAGGAACCAGATGTCAAGACTTGAAGACAGATAGACCACCTCTGCGCCATTATGCCAGCGCCCACTAACTGTTTGTGGAGGACGTTTTAAGAAGGAGAAAAGATAGTGCCTTTTGAAGCCGTGTTCCTATACAAAGTTTGGTATAACAGCTATTCATTATATTAGAAGGGCCAATGCAGCGACCAAAGCGGAGCCCGCGCTGATAGCAAACGTGGCAGCACCAGCAACTGAAGAACTTGCGGCTGCAGACGAGGAATCTGAGGCAGTTGAAACATGGGAGCTGGTACCTCCAGAAGAGGAGTCTGAGACAGTTGAAGCATGGGAGCTGGCACCTCCAGAGCTGGTAGTTGCTTTTGGGGAAGACGTAGTGCCGGATCTGGAAGCAGAGTTGGAGGCAGATCCACTTCCAGAATGCACTCCTGAGGAATATGAACTGGATGCATAAGCCGAGCCGTAGTAGGATGCTGCCGACGCGTTGCTAGGCGAAACAGAGGTGATTTCCCCGTCTTGAAGGTACTCAGTGTAGTCATCTAGGCACTCAGTACCTGTGGGTGTAGTTTCATAGGAGCAGACCTCAAGAGCAGAGGTCAGGTACGGGAAATAGTCGGTGTATAAGCACCATCCACACTCGAGACAGCCTGGAACTAAGCTCTCGAATTGACCGTCTGCAACACAGAGACAGCTAGAGTCAAAGTTGTCATCAGATTGTCCATCGGGAGAGCATTGTCTTGCTGCCAGGATAGCATATCCACAGGAGGCATGACAGTCATACGAGGCTCCTTCTGCTGCGATTCCTGCAGCTTTGGCGAATGCCAGAGGATCTGCTTGAGCTCCAGCCACCGCATAAGCTTGAGCTGTGGCAGTTAGAATGACCAGAAGAATGCACTGTGCCAGCTTCATGTTGTGAACGAGAATTGTGGTGTGGGGATTGTTCTTTCAGTCCTTCTAGAAGTGTTATTGAAGACAGAAAACCGTCTGCGGATGCTGCATCTAATTAAATAGGGTTGACAGTGATTAGCAGATATCGGAGAGCTCCCCGCAACACAGAAATGGGCGATCCTTTCGACGAGCTTCTTAGGCGACCCTATCCCCACTTGGGAACAATGCAATGCGGAAACTCATTTTCAGGCGGTGTCTTTATCGCCTGATCCAGTCAGTTGAGGACAACTGCTGCTTTTCTTGAGAATCGTAGCTTCTTGAATCTCATGTATCGGAGATAAGCTGGTGATCAAAAGTAAAGTGACAGACAACTCAGGGAAAAAAAAAAAATCGTACGAGGCTATGCGGCTGGACATTCTTGTGAGGTCACGTGACGCCAGAAGAGATCTCTACAATCGTTTTCTTTTCAGAGAGGACTACTACATGCATGTTATATACATACCGAGAATGCGTTTTATATTGGGAGTGACTTTCTAAGTAGTCCACAGTCTTGCTGTACAGTCTGCTGCTGCTGTGAACAACCATGCTTCTCTTGGATGCCAGCACACGTCCAGGACTCCGAGTGAGTCTGTTACTTTGTGGCCTGTAAGCTTTTTCAACGGAACCAACAGAGGATTTGTCATGAGATCATCGTAGACAGTAGCATGGAAAACGTGAACCGATCCATCATCGGACGCCGAACAGAACAGAGGAAGTCCTCCTTTGTGAAAGGACACAGCCCTAACAGCCTTTTCGTGGTATCTGAGAGTCTTATATGGCGTGCTTCCGAGGTCCAAGTCGTGCCACAGGACTCTTTTATCAAATGATCCAGCAATAATGTGATCTCCTCCTCTCGGGTGGACATCCAAGCTGGAAAGCCACCTAGCACCGGGAAGCAGCTTCTTTTCCAACTGCTGCTGCTGCAGGTTATACACTCTGATGTACCGTTGCGACATAACAATGAGACTCGGCTTCGAAGGATGGAACATCGCATCCATAATTATACCCTTAGACTTTCTGAATGGGGACTGTGTAGCATGCTTCGAGAGCTGATGAATAAGCACTGACGTGCGGTTTCCTCCATCGGGAGACACCGTCACAAAGTAGTCGCCACGTCTATGCCACGAGAGCTTTTTGAGAGTGGCTACTGAAGATCCAGACCCGCGAGCAACACTGATCACGGCCTCTATACCGTACTTGCGCTGGTCAGCTGAGGGTCTCATCCACTTGGCCACATTCTCCTTGGTAGCAGAGGTATCCTCTCCTTCATCATCACCAACATTACCGTCAGTCTTATCGCTTCCTGTTTTTGCATAACCCCAACCGTTTTCGATCTGTAGTTTTCCATTGTTTTCTACCTCATATCCAAAAATAGGAGGAACCACAAGGTGTACTAATGCTCCACAAGCAACAGCCAGGAGACCGACGCCAGGCATAGGGTTCCAGGCCAATGCATCGATATGATCGTCATCCTGGGAAATTGGAATTCTGAATACTTCACGGCCAGTCAAGACTTCCCATATTCTGACGGTTCCATCATCAGATCCTGTCGCCAACCAGTTTCCAGAAGGATCCACCGAAATAGACCTGACACGGCCCTTATGTCCTTCAAAGACAACCGAAGATCTAATAGGAAACGGCCGGAGGTCCTTAGGAGAGGGCAGATCTGGGATCAAAGACTCAGGGTCAATGTTGAGCTTGTTTTTTCGCACACGAGGGGCCAAGTATAAATCAAGACATCTCTCAAAACGTTCCCTGATGCTGTCAGCATACCCAGGCACCTTTCGCAGCGCTCCATACTTCTGCGGAATGAAATTGCGCTCACGACTTTCAGGGTTATCTTCCCACTCCTTCTTCTCCTCAGCCGTCATAAGATACTCCTCCGGAGGATTATAACTCTCTTCATGAGTAGGAGGCGGCAGTTTGGGAGCTCTCAGGTTCATCACATGATCTGCAGAGAAATCGTCGTCAGCTCCCTTCCACAGGTCAAAGTCCAACTCTTGCTCCTGATCCTGCTGTTTCTTCTTGTCAGGAGGAACTATGCGGCCATCCCTGATAGCCCTAACAATTTTCATGATTCTCTTGGCCTCATGCTTAGAAGGCACAAATCTTCTCTTAGGTTCTGGAGTAGCAGAGAGAGGCATAACCTCTGTCTTGCTTGTAAACCACTCAATGGTGGGTTCGTATGGGTTCACAGACTCATCAGTGTTTTCCTTGTTCTGTAGTTTACGAATCAACTGCAGCTCCTCGTCAGTAATATTGAGTGAAGATCCGGTCTCTTTATCGAGCAGTCCAGTCCAACCTTCCGGGAGATCTATGCTCTCCAAAAGCTGTTCTAAAGCCGAACCCTGAGCAGGGCGCATTATACGTTTACCGTTGATATCGTATCCAATATGGGGATACTCATCGTAGGCACTGAGAGGAATATTTCCCACACGATTAGCATCCTCTCTGTCGCTATCATCTGAATCGTATATCGGATCAATTTCAGGCTTCAGAATCCTATCCGAACCATCAGAGAACTTGGCCTTCACTCCTTCAGAGCTTGATGATAAAGTGCGAATCTTCACTCCAGTCATTCTGTCAGTTATGGACAACGAATCCTCGAGAGGCTCCTCCTCACTTTCAGCACTCTCATCTGTCTCACTACCTTCATTTTCCAGTTCTCGACTTAGCAGTGCGTTCAGTTCCTCGTCAGAGTCTTCCTCGTCCTCATTGTTGTCATCTTCCTCGGCACTCTCGGATTCGCTGTCTCCACTCTCCTCCTCACTTGCTTCAGCATCAATAAGCCCATCTACCTTGAAACTTTCAGAGTCGCTCTCAGACTCACTTTCGGAGTCGTTTTCAACATTCAAAGGTCGCTTCTTACCGGAAGGAGACTGTTTAGAGCTCACATCCGCCTTTCGGCCTATGAGTCTGCTGAAAATGCCCATGAAAAGTAAGATTAAGTGGTATTTGGAGCTATAGAACACCCTTCTTTCCTTCGCATAAGATCATATCAAGATATATAGAGTATCTAAAAAATTTTTTTTTTTTTAAACTAAAGGCTTCTTTCTTTACACCGGGAGGAAAAAAAAAGTTTTTAAATTTTCTTTTGGAAAAAAAAAGAGCCCGACGCGGGGCTTGAACCCGCAGCCTTGTGATTAAGAGTCACACGCTCTACCGATTGAGCTAGCCAGGCAATTTATGGATCTCTAAATGAACGGGTCGGTTATACCAGATTTGGTTTAGAAGAAACATTTTCTCCGCCAAACCCTTGAGAACCAGCTATTATCCACTTCAACAGGAAAGTATTTGATCCGGCGTCATTGTGTCTTGCTGAAAGTGCAATAACACCGTCAATAAGTACTACCGCCTTTCACTCATAAACCCGGTCTCTATCATATTCCGCCAGTAAAGCCCCTTACTGAACGTAGTGAAATATTTTTTTACCCAGGACAAGAAAAATATAGTACGTAGTAAAACAGAAGGAGTGAGGAAAACCGTATTTATTCCATTTCAGCTAACTAGATAGAGAACGCTCCAATTTGTAATCATTGAAGAGCCCTGATGAGTCTGCGCAAGAGTGTATGTCGGCTTGGCTGCCGATCGCGGGTTTTATCGCCTCCTGGAGCCCGGTTTTTGGCCTCCTTTCAAACCGGGCAGCCCATCCACGAGACCCGACCCCATTATATAAAGGCAGGTGATCTCACGTTCGGGATATCGGCAGCAGAGTACTTCAGCCGGCGTTATCGGCTTGGTGAGAAGCTCCCAACCAACTCGCTAGCAATCATACCAGGAAGCCCTGTCAAATATGCGTCTGGGTCCGTTTTCTACGAGTTTCAGCAGAATAATGATCTCTACTACCTGACAGGCTGGAACGAGCCAGACTCGTTATTTATTTTGGAGAAGTCCTCAGACAACCCAGATTCAGTCAAGTTCCACATGATTGTTCCTCCTAAAGACTCCAACGCAGAGCTCTGGGAGGGTTACAGAACAGGCTCTGAAGGCGCGATGAACATCTTCAATGCTGACTTCGCGGTAGATAATACAGAGCTTACTTCTCACCTGTCGAAACTTTTGAAGAAATACAAGACTGTATTTTACGACTCTGAGGCTGGTAAGAAAAGCGTATTTACGCGCATGTTCTCCAGTGATAACAGAGAGTTCCCAGGAAGACACTCTATTGAGACTTTGTTGCGCGAATCCAACTCAACGGTGCGGTCCCTCAAGCCTCTCATTGGTGAGATGCGAGTAGTCAAGTCTCCAGCAGAGCTCAAGGTCATGCGGCTTGCAGGTCGCATTTCTGGACGAGCCTACAATCAGGCGTATGCAAAGAGGTTCAAGACGGAGAAGGGACTTCACTCGTTTCTAGAGTACAGATTTGTGTCTGGAGGATGCGACAGAAGCGCATACATCCCTGTTGTGGCTGGGGGTACCAATGCTCTCTGTATTCACTACACACGTAATGACAATGTCCTCCATGGCGACGATCTTGTATTGGTCGATGCCGCAGGGTCCCTTGGAGGCTACTGCTCCGATATCTCTCGTACATGGCCCGTAAGCGGGAAGTTCACCGAGGCACAGGCAGACTTGTACCAGGCAGTGCTAAATGTGGAGAAACAGTGTATTTCAAAGTGCAGCGTGAGCTCTGGAATGTCACTAAATGACGTACATAATTACAGCGTGCAGCTATTGACGGCCGAGTTACGCAACTGCGGATTCTCGCAACTACAGGACTGGGAAGTTATGCGGTTTTTGTATCCACACTATATTGGCCATAATCTTGGGCTGGATGTTCACGACGTTCCTGGTCACTCAAGACACGCAGCTTTCCAGCAAGGCCAGGTTATCACAGTGGAACCAGGTGTATATGTTCCTGATCAGGACAGATGGCCCAAACATTTCAGAAACATGGGAGTGCGGATAGAGGATGATGTAGCAGTAGGCAAGACGAACTACGTTGTGCTCACCTCAGAGGCTGCGAAGGAAATCATCGATATTGAGACTATTGCCGTTAGTGGTGTGACCACCGAGTTGGAAGAGGAGGTGGTTGAGCCAGCCTCACTTCAGATTTAAGAAAGATCCTTGAACCCTAGAGCAAATGGTCAATTTCCCAGTGCGTGGGTTACTATCGAGTTCACCTCTAAAGCCCTAGCTTCGGTGAGTAGACTCTGATTCATCTCATTAAGCTTTGAAACCACGCTTCGGAGTTTTTGCGGTGGTATGATAAATTCAACTATCCCGCTAGCTGCATCGATGGCTATGTTGAGGCCGAAAATCAGGGACACCGTGAACACCTCATCATGAAGCTGTTTGTCAGCAATACGAAACGTGACAGCCATCTGTTTTATGGTCACTCGTTTCGTTACAGAAAGGTATATCACATAGCATTTGAACCGCAGTAATTTGAAAAGCGAAGAGTATCTGTCGGCCAACTGGAAATCCTGTCTAAAGTCGTCCCCAAGACTTTCCATGGCAATACTCATTGCATGAAATTGGCAATTCTCGTACGACTTGACTAAACTTTTCAGCTTCGGGTCAGCAGAGAGTGATTTCAGCAGCAGTTCAGAATCTCGAAAATACTCATGAAGACTGCTGACAGAATTGACAATGACCACTGACAGGCACACGGCTCTCATAAGACACGAAAGTTTCACCACGTCGTTATGGAAATGCGAACGCAGAACCTGCACAGCACCCAGTCCTGCAATTTGTGGCTCCTGTATGAGGGACTCGAACTCCTCCACGACGCTCCGGTAGCTACCCCCCACAAACAGTGCGTATAGTAGATACCAGCGACAGTTCCAATACGCGGTCGCCTCATCCGTTGAAATGACTGCTTCCCTTGTGGAGCCTTCGTCATCCAGAACCATTTTGTCGTCGTTGTCGCTGACGACGTCCCTCTCATAATCGAGGATCTGCTGCAGCTTCCGTCGAAAGAACATCTGAGATGACACAAGACTGTTATCATAGCACTTACACGCAATCACGTACTCCATTTCCCTCGCAGCTACTCTTCTGTGGAATGTCAAATATTCCGGGTTGATATTGTAGTAGAAGCTGGAGTTGTCACCGATCTGGTCACTAGATCCAGTCGCCATAAGGATATCTGTGCTTCTTTTCTTCAAGATCGCAGAGATCGCGTCGAAGTTTTCTTTGGAAACTGGTTGCTTGCTGTACTTAGCCAGTTCTTGGTCGCAGATATTGGAAAGTCTCTCGGCTATAGAAGACGTCCCTTCGGTAGCCAGCAGAGGCCTCACCAGCGTATCATATTTTTGTAAATATTGCTGAGCCTTATGCTCAGAAACGGCTGCTATCAGTTTGGAAGTCTCATTGAAGTATCTATATGATGAGTCTTCGGCTAGAATGATATCTAACAGTTTTTCTGCTATTTCGCTAGACTCTTGTGGATACCTCGTCACTATAAAACTTGCTCGTCTTAAACATAGAGGACTCGGCTGCTCGTCGTTTTCTAAGCCGACCAGCAGCTCGTGGACTCTGATACTGTGTGTCATGAATTATGCGGCTGATCTGTTTCACGGAGAAGCATGAAAAGTCTAATTGCTGTTGTATTTGGGACGCATACAAATTAGAGAAGGCCCTTTGTTTTATCTGAATTTATTTGTGGAAATCACTAGTTGTTTTTATTGAGGAAAAGGGAATAGAAGTATATAATTTTTTTTTTTTCTTTATGAACATTTACTTAGAAGAGGGTAGAAACGTAGATCAGCAGGTAAATGATTAGAACTATACGCCACTTCGGTAGTTCATCGGTGCTGGCTGCGCCACCACGCCTGAAACACAAGCTGAAGCATGCTCTGGAGAAAAATGCAACGCTTGTCGATCGTGAGAGGCTACAGATGAAGGAGCTGCAAGAACTGGAGCAAAAGAACCGGACTGCTGTTAAAAATGGGTCTGCCATAAGACTTATAGAGGGAATACTGAAACGAAAGCTGGAAGATGTCAAGGAGGTGGGGCCAGAGACACCTTTCCGAGACGAGGAGCTCTCGAAGTTGCTCCAGTCCAAGAACGTTCGTCTAAAGTACAAATTGCTAGGAACATCAGGTAATCAGCTACGAGACTCGTTGATTGTTGGTAGGGATGTAGAGACGTTTCTGAAACGGGGTGATTATCGTCGGGCAATAAACTTGGCTCGAATGGCGCGGTTCCAGGGTATTTTCGCTTATGGGACAATAATGAGATATTTGGGCACACAGGGAAAGTTCAATATGATGCTGACACTATATAATGATATCAAGAAATGGGGGTATAAGCCAGATGGCAGACTGCTGAACAATCTATTCAGTGGATTTTCTGGCCATGACGAAAACGTTCAGATCTCTACTAACCATGCCGAGAAGCTGTATGCTATTATGGTAAGGGAGATAGACAGGGAGGACAGTTTGATTTCGACTATACATCTGAACTCTATTCTGAAAGTGTTCCGAGTGGCCGAGAGGCCCGATCTTTTTCTGAAGCTTCTAGATTCACTACCCCAGGGAAGAAATAGCAGGCTGCAATTTGATATGAGGACTTATACGGAGATCTTTAGTAACCTGAAGCATCTCCCAGACTACGAGAATGCTGTGAAACGTGCAGAGGAGCACTTTTATTTTTTGCAGAAGTATCGAAAGAGCGTGTGCATTGATTCCAGGCTACTGAGAGCGTATTCATCAATATTTGTGTTCTCAGATGATGCCAGGCTGCGGGCGCGAGGGGTTTTAATCTTGCGAAAGTGGTTTGATATCTGTGAGAACGAAGATTCTGTGGAGGAGTTTCAAATCCCCCCCGGGATGGATTTTGAAGGCCCCCGAAAGTTGCCTGCCAACTGTGACTATTCTGAAATTCTGCTCCCCGTGCAAGAAATCAACATGCGACGTGTGCGGCGTCTGGAACCTGACGATACAATAGAACGGCGATACAAATACCTGTGCTCCGTTTTCAATTTGCACTCGAATTGATAGAGCCCCATGAGGAAGGAGCGACGCGTCGGACAAAGACGGTCGCAGAAGAAATAATGCTTCACTCAGGAACAGACCATAGATGGAAATTTGACAGAATATGGGCTCTTTTCAGTGGGGACAAACCGCTGGCAGCTGATTTGCAAGGCGACTCATCCTAAGAAGCCACATCAATTCAACATGAAACAAAATCAACTTTTCCTGCTTTTCCTCGTAATCTGCTGTACTTGTTTCAGCTCGCCGATAAATTTCATTGAATCTTTTCTCCACAGCAATGATGAAGACCGAATCATTTCGCTTGCGCCTGACGAACTTATTAAGGTGTCTGAAAGTGACAAAATTGCTCTCAAGCGTAAAGGCATCCACTTTCTTGACCTCACACGCCTATATGGGACTGAATTCGATAAAAGCCCACCGCCACATGATATTCCTTTGAAACTCGAGCTTTCCAGGCCCGTTCCAACTTACAATTACCCAAACGTCTCCAACTTTCACCCTAACAATGTGAGTGCATTATTTGAACACATAAGCACTTCAAGAATGTCTGAAAACCTTATAAAGTTCTCCTCCTTCCACTCCAGATATTACAAATCTGAGCGGTTTCTCGACAGCTCTGTATGGTTATACGATAAGCTGCTAGAGCTAGCTCTGCTAAAAGACACTTATAATCTGACTTTTGTTGATCACAAAGAATGGCCTCAACCATCTCTGATATTCTCGATTCAAGGTAAAGCTCCTGAATCACAAGACTCTCTGAAAACCATCATTATTGGGTCTCACCAGGACTCCATCAACATTTTATTTCCTTCTGTATTACCTGCTCCAGGAGCAGATGATGATGGATCCGGAGTGATTACCATCCTTGAGGCATTAACCATACTTGTATCATTGGATGTCGAACTCGAAAACAACTTAGAGTTCCATTTTTATGCTGCGGAAGAAGGTGGAATGCTGGGATCTCTTGACATTTTCAGTGACTACTTCCTGAACCAACCAAAGAAACAGGTTGTGGCCATGCTACAACAGGATATGACCGGATATACCGAAAAGTCGGCCCAGAAGGGAGTAGTTGAGCATTTTGGTCTCATAACCGACTACACTTCTTCTCATCTCAACGAATTCATCAAGGAGATAATTCAGGAGTACTGCCTAATACCTTATCTGGAAACAGAATGTGGTTATGCTTGCTCCGACCATTACAGCGCGTTGATAAATGGGTACCCTTCTGCGTTTGTAGTCGAGTCAAAGTTTGGCCTTGATAACCCATATATCCACACAATCTACGATACTGCTGAAAAAATCAACCTACTCCATGTCGTTGAGCATGTGAAACTATGCCTAGGATATCTCTATGAGCTGGGGTCGGTTAAAGAGTTCATTTGACTATTCAGTTAACTAATATGACTTCATCCTCGTCTTCTTTGAGAAGCTGTTCGCTTGTTCGAACTTTGAAGCTGAGATAGAAAGCAGCGATGCATATGAGGCCTCCAAATGTGAACACCCAGCGCAGAGAGTTGTCAGGCTGCTCAGGGTCTTTTGCTGAGAATATCTGGAAAAGCACAGAAGAGCCTAACGAGGAAAGCATTTGGGGAGCAGAGACAAATACATTGTGAATTGCCAGTAAAATTCCCGAGTCATATTCCACCTCATCATATTTTGCTATCATTTGAGTTGTCAGGTACACATCTGAGTTGCGCTCTGTGAGTATATTGTCTGAAGAAAGGTCCTGATCCCGTCTTTTTTGTTGATCGTAGATTTGTAAAGCTTTAATGTCCTTGATTCTGCTAATCTCCTCGCTGATCAGCACAAAAGGAATCCACACAGCACACCCCCAAGGAATCCCCAAGAAGCCAAAGAGCGCAATGGCCTGTACAGAGTTAGACACGAAAAATGTGGACAAGGTGGCCAAAATAAAAACAAGATGAGACAAAATCCACATTATCCGCACATTCACCCACTTGTGGTATCTGACACTGTCGACCAGAAATGGCAGGATTAGGTCAACAGCGAGCGTCACTATTGCGTGTGCCAATAATGCTAGAGTTCCTCGTCTGGTACTTTCATCAATGAGTCTTTGTCGGTCCTCGGGCGGCAGCAGAATAGGGCTATTATATCCCTTTTCTCTCAAATATAGTTCTCCAACATATGTTGAGGTGTAGAACAACATTGGGAAGTAACCTATCCATGCAAAGAACTCCGCGTAGCATACCACACGTACCTGTTGAGGTAACCGTCGCATAGATCTAAAGATCTGTTGAAAAAAAGACTTGATAGCCACCAGGAAGCTAGTATCCTGTTCATCCACACCCAACTCCTTAAGTTTTTTCTGCAGCTTCTTTCGTTCAAGACGGATCGTGATATCGTAGTTGGGGTTGCGCTCTTTGATCTTGTAACACGACAGAACAGTTAGGGTGCCCATTATAATTGAAACCAGAATGCTCAAGACTTTGAACTGCGTATCTCCGAGAAATGGGAAGAGCCCGTTCAGATTCAAGGTGCCCAGCCAGAATCCTACGATGTTGAAAGCGCCTATCATTCTAGCGGCCCAGGCATTGGCAATCTGCTGTTGGGACGTGGGAACCACGTCCACTATAAGTGCCCTGCATGAAGTCTGTATCACAGCAATCGAGAAATCCAGCAGGTATACACCAATAGAGGCACAGGGAATCGTGATATGGTTGACCCAGCTCTGATCGCTGTGGGGAAACATCCACTTTATGATATCTGCACAGTGCGAGAGATATAAGAGAGATATGACAGTCGCGAGTCCTCCTCCAAGCACAAATGGCCTTCTTCTTCCCAGGTCGGAGTTGCATTTGTCGCTCAAAAGTCCAACTATTGGTTGTCCAAAGGTACCTGAGAGCGGTCCTGCAAGCCATATCAGAGCCAGCACTCGCTTGGAGATGCCCAGCGAAAGCAGGTACGGTGTGGCTTCACTGAACTCCGTAGACCACGCTAGCTGGAGTGCTCCCACCATCAGTGTTAGTACTATAATGTACGCTGTTGACCGTGTGGGGTTGTATAAATTGCCTGCAATGTCTTCTGTCTCATATGTCCTTAAATTACGGTTCATGGCGTTTTCAAGCTCGTCCAGCTCTCCGAACTCCTCTTGGTAGTTTCTGTCCAGCGTATCTGCCATTTGTGCGTATGTGACGCAGGGAAACTGGTGTTAAACGGTACTCTGAGAGAGCAAAAGTGATCAGTGGTCTTTCTTTTCTTGCTATTTTTTTGTTCATGCTTTTTTGGGGTGAAGTCTACGTGACATTCAGGACCTAATAGACATGCAAGTAATAGTTTATAAAAATTCAATTAATGGAGGGTGTCGAATACCTGGATAAGGAGGGAAATCGATTATAGATGAGCCACGATTTGTTTGAGAAGAACCGTTTGTATAATGAGTCTACTAACGAGACGCTTTATAGGAAAAGAGCTCTTGAAGAAGGCCAAGAACAAAACTATTATCGCGTCAGCTCGGCTTCCAACACCCCCCTAAAAAGAAACCAACCGCATCGAATCACTACAGATGAACACCGTAAGAATCCCACTAGCTACGTTTGTACCCAGATCTATAACTAACCTTCTTCACAGAGAGAACAATAGCCATCATGATGAGCGCCTCGCGTGAGCTTTGTCGTCGCGAGAAATGCCAGCGAGCGCTCCCTTTTTTTGAGGACGCTGCTAGCCAGTCAGAGCAGCAGCCGCAGCAACAGGAACAGCAACAACAGTCTGACTACGTTCAGTCCCCCTACTGGCCCATTGCCCCTAAATCGCTTCCATGAGGTTGCGGTCTCTAGTCCCAACCAGCACGGGGTTTTCGACGCACAGCCTTACGTCGATCGACGACAACTCTAGGGGCTTCGTAACGGTTTATAGGGGCGTTGTTTTTCGGGAGCTCCAATGGCGGAGTGAGGGAATAGCAGAAAATACGAGCAAAGAAGACCGTTACTGGTTCTATTGAGCAGCATCTGACTAAACAAAGCCTGTTCAACATCTTTTCGGACTTTAGACTTCACAGCATACTTGTTGTTTCATAGTGGCTGGACCGAGACCGGCATTGTGCAGGGTTTTCCTTTGTTTAACCTGTTGGTGATGATAACAGAAAATGACAACTTATGAAAAGATCGTCAAGGGGGCCACCAAAATTAAGCTTGCGCCCCCTAAACCAAAGTACATCGAGCCAATTCTACTAGCCACTGCAGAGGGCCCTGGATCAGAGAATTTCAGGGTCATTATGCAAAGCCTTGCTCATCGGCTGAACGATACGGCATGGTCTGTTGTCTACAAGGCCCTGATTGTGGTCCACATTATGATTCGTGAGGGAGATGAGGACACCACAATCATTTACCTTTCAAAAAACCCACACATGCTGGACTGTAAGAACATTGCAAAGGCAAGCTCATTTATTTCCAATGGAGGAGATCTCAAGTCTCTCATCAACTACTCCAAGTATCTATCAACTCGTGCTCGTGAATTTGCTAATGTCAAGCATGATTACGTCAAAGAAGTGAAAAAGCCAGCTTCCACCTGGTCTTCCAAGGATACTGGAATGAGACTCAGATCTCTTACTGTTGATAAAGGTCTTTTACGAGAGGTAGAAAGTGTCCAGCGACAGCTCGATGCGTTGATCAGATGCCGGTTTGATGAGAGTGCCGTGAATAACGACGTTATTGTTCTGAGTTTCCGAATGCTTGTAAACGATCTGTTAACGCTTTACCAATCTTTGAATGAGGGTGTTGTGAACATCTTGGAGCATTACTTTGAGCTCAGCAAATATGACGCCGAGAGAGCACTTGATGTTTATAAGCAGTTTATTAGGGAGACTGACCAGGTTGTTTCATTTCTGCGTGTAGCTAAACACTTGGAGCATCTCACTAAACTCCATATTCCCACTATCAGACACGCTCAGACTGGACTAGCTGCCTCGCTCGAGGAGTATCTGCACGACCCTAGTTTTGAAGTCAACAGAAGACAGTATATGGTGGAGAAGGAGATCAAGACTGACAATTTGCATGCCAAGCCTCAGTCTGAGACTCCCAAAGATTCAAGCAATGGACAAGCGCCATCGACTCAGTCTTCCGGAAATCAAACTGGCTTTTTGCCGCAAGTCCATCAGCCTGTATTACAACCACAACCATATTCTCAGGCCCAGGATGAGCTGGTTCTCCAGCAGACTGGATACAATCCATTTTCAGCCGGGTATATCCAGCCTTCGACTTTCACTTTCCAGCAGTCTTCCATTCCGGAGGCCAGTGCAGTACAAAATTTTGGGAATCCTCAGCTCACAGCTGGTCAATTCACTGTACAGCCACAGCAACAGGTGCCCCTGCCTTCGGCTGTTCAGTACAATGTACAGCAACAGCAACAGGTGCCCCTGCCTATTGGAGGCCAGTTTAGTATGCAGCCGAACGCTGGCCAGTTCAGTGTCAATCCTACATCAGGTGGATCAGTTTCTTCCCATCACATTGATAGACAATTTTCCACGTTCAGTGCAAGTAACTCTATGTTTGGTGAACAGCAGCAGCAAGCTCCGCTACAGCCGCAAACAACAGCCTCGTTACGAGGAAATCTGCGAAGATCGTCAACGAACCCGTTTGCTCTCGACCCTAGCGGCATTGCAAATCCAAATCTCAGCAAAAGCTCTACAGGAAATCCGTTCTCGAGCACGCGGTTTTCGCAGTCCTCCAATACCACCGCTCTTTCATTTGCAAACGATGCCTCTGCTCGACAGAGACCGAGTCTGGCTCCTACCCTAACAGGAACAAACCCTTTCCGTTCTGCCGAGACTCCTGCTTCGTTTTCCTCTAACATTCCGCCACCGCTGGAGAGACGAGCCACAGCGGGCGGCTTAGAGAACCTTCCAACAACGCCTGTTTTCCCGGAGACGAAGCAACAGTACCACAAGCAGCAAATGCAGAGCCAGGCATTGAATGATCTAGAGCAGCAGAAACTCTCACTGCAACAGATGCAGCAGCAACAGCTTCAGCAGCAACAGCTTCAGCAACAGCAGATCACAGGATTCAATCCCTTTGGCCAACCTGCCGCTCAAAACAGCCAGTTTACAGCGGCACAGTTCACTGCAGCTCATCAGTTTAGCGTGGCACCCCAGCATACCAACAGCAACCCCTTTGCGCAGATGCAGATGCAGCAACAGCAGCCTTCGCAGACCGGAGTTTATACTGGGCCAAGCCTGCTGTAGATATTGTACTAATTACTTACTATACTATGATGCATTCATATATTCATTGTAGTCGTGTTAGAATCGTATATGTGTAGAGCCAGTCTCAGCTATAGGATATCCTGCTTCTTAGGCATTAACCTTGAACTGTCTAGCCTTGCCATCTCCGGATTCCATATATCTTTTGATGATGTTATCTTGCGTCTTATTAGGCGAGTAGTAATCGGACTTGAAATCGTGCGCTCTCTGCGACTCAATCGCTTCCTGATCCAGCTTAGCTTTGATAGCGTTTGCAAAAGTAGGTCTTGCGAGAACGGCAGTCAATCCCAAAGGTACTGCAACTAGCGAAACACCGCCTAGAAACTGTAGAGGAGTGAGAGCCATTTTAGATAAGATAAGGATATTATTAGTGAGAAATTAATCAGCAAACTTTTTATGATATTTTGAGCCAAACAGAGAGGCAAGCAGTCCCAAAGAGGGGAGCATTGAGGGGCTATTTATATGCCATATTTCTGGCAGCGCCAACTAGGGGCCTCTCAGGTGGCTTCAGGTGGCTCCAGGTGGCTCCACCCCGCTGGAAAACGAATGACTCTTCTCACACCACAAAATCACGAGATTTAGTAAGCCATGTGGTATTGTGGGGTGATCAGAAGAAAAACAAATTCTACCTTATGGTGGTTCCGGGTGTAGGCGCCAGGTGTTGGAGCTAGATCGCTCTAGGCTAGAGTCGTGTACACACGCTTTCTGCTGCGCTCGTCCTGCGCCACAGAATCGGGGGCGAATGAGTGGCTGTGTTGGCTGGCCCACTGGGTCTTGAGAAACCGCAGCCCGCTCACGTTGAAGCCAATCTCAGACTCGGACCGCTTCAGAACACCTCTCAGCTGCTCTTTGAGCCCAGCCATATCTGCCCGTACCGCCTCGTCCCGCTGACTGATCAACTCCATAGAATTGGACCTCACCACGAAGAACAATGCTCTGCAAATTATCGGCATCACACTCACGTTTTTCGCAGAATGAGAACCGTCCGTCCATACTCGGATCATTCGCAGGAGCTTCAGGGTGTATGAGAACGGCAGCACCACTAGTGCGTCCTCCAGCTGCGACGCTTTGATCTTGCACAGCACATCTAGCACATACTGTTGCCCAGAAACGCCAAGAGCCTCCAAGATGGTGGATCTCGGAGTCTCTTCGGACTTTGAACGGCCCCCCAGGTCCGCGATCCCGACATCCAAAGCCTCCATGAGCCTCTCGCCAGCCTTGAGAGTTTCCGTTGTCTGTCTCGCAACCCTCTCGGCGCCGTCTCCGTCACCCAGGGATTGATCTTCACCCTCCAAAGACTCCAGCAACTCTCTCTCATGTATTTCGTCAAGCTCTTTCTCCTGTTCCTCCTCCACAAAAACTTCATCGTCCACCTCCTGCCACACGCGGATGCTGTGATCGTGCGATACAGACACAACGCGTCCCCCATCAGGACTAATGGCAAGACCCCATACCTCCGATTGGTGAGCTACCAGCTTCTGTATGTTGTCAAACTTGACCCCGTCCCAGTATTTAACTAGACCGTCTTTAGAAGCACTGAAAAAGTTTTTGGACCCTGGGATGAATTTTAGACTCATGATTGCATCCTGATGAGCAAAGATCGACTTGTGACAGTCTCCGAAATCCAGCCCCCAGATACGAATATTCTTATCTGCCGAGGACGTAATGATCAACTTGGAGTCAAATGAAATATCCACGGAGACAACAGGCAACTTATGTCCGTATAAACTTAGGAAAAATTTCAGCGTATCCATAAAGAACACCTTGACAGTGTTATCCATCAGCGACACTGCTAGCAACCGTGAGTCTGCAGATACTTTCACACACAGTACGTCGTCCTTCAGCTCAAGAGTTCGAACATGCTCCAGCTCTAACCGCTTCACGTACGTTTGTATGCTTCCGGCCACAAGCTCCTCGTTCACCTTTATTTTCCAAAACTTAACCGTTTTATCCGCTGACCCTGTGATAATTGTGTCTCCCTCTGGAGCGATATCAATCGACCAGATCGCCTCCTGAGAATGCGCATCCTCAACAAGATCAACTATGGAGGAAGACGCCAGATCTACGAGAGCAAGAGTTCCCTCCTTGGTGCCAATCACGACCAAGGCCCCACCCGGAAGAAACTTGGCACACAGGATATGGCCCATTCTCTCAAAGGCACGAATACACGATCTTCGACTAAGGTTCCAAACCTTTACCTGATTAAGTGACCCCGTCACAAGAAGCTTTCCATCATCAGAGATGTCAACAGCACGTATATCTTGTCGGTGACCCAGTTGGTCCAGATTATACTTCTCCTCAGCCAGCCTCTGCGAAGCATCGTGTTTCCGAACTACTTCGGGTACTTCAATTTGAAAGTATGACACAGCATTGTTGCTCAGGCTCATCACAATGTCGAGTCGTCTGTTATTAGTAGCACCCCAAACCGCACACCGGACCTTTGACTTGTCGGAAAAAACAGTGGTGAACGGAGCTATCAGCAAGCTCACTTCCGAAGCTTTCAGAGCCTCCTGAATCTCGTCAGAACCCAACCCTTTCTCTTTTAGTCTATTCTCCCGCTTGCTGAGCGCTTTCTTGATCTCCTTGTCACTCCGCATGCGGAAAACCTCTACAGAACGATCAGTATTAGATACCATGAAAAACTGACCCTGACTAATAGCCTTGAAGCTGATTCCTGTGGCCCTGGACTTGCTCTTCTTTTCAAAGACACCTAACTCGCGCAGCTTGTTATCACCCCCAGTCATATCAACGGCCCATACCTTGAGCTGGTGGTCTGATCCAGCTGTGACACATATATTTTTCTCCGTGTTGAACCCCACAGACCAACACTCTCCGGTGTGAGCAACATGGGTCTCCGTACACTGCTCGGATTTCAAATCCCAAACCTTGATAAGCCCGTCCTTCGACGTGCTCACCAGATAATCTTCCAGATCATCAACGTTACTGTTTTGAGCCTCACTCAAGTAACACAAGCCTGTGATCTGGTCTCGGTGGCCCCTTAGTCTGAAAAGCCCTATCTCCCCAACCAGATCCCAAACTATAATAGTTGTGTCTCTGGACCCTGAAGTAAGTCTTGTACCAGAACGGTCAAATATAAGGCTGCTGATAGCTGACTTGTGTCCCGTGAAAGTGATGACCACAGAGGATGAAGCCACATCCCAGACCCTTATCGTTCCATCGGAATACCCTGCTGCTATAATATTTGACCTAGGTTCGTACTCGAGCTGAACAACCTGCGAGGGAGCCACCTGGGAAGACGAATCGAGAGCCCCTGGTATCACGCCGTCTCTTAGACGCTGAACTAGCTCCCCTGTCCTTATGTCCCAAATAAGAATCTCTTCAAGACCAGCAGTCGCTAATCGACCAGGTCCCTTGTTAGAACTGTTACTTCCCAAGTGCACAACATTGCTTTGTGAGGCAATCACTCCCATACAGTACTCCTGCTCATATCTCTGGTAGGATCTTACCATGCTGGGAAAGATAAATGTGAGTGTGCCAGAATGTTATGAGAACTATACCTATATTGTGTATAGTGGAGATTCTCTTTATCTTTCCATGATCTACTTGTGAGCTGAAAAAAAAAATTTCATATAGCTATTTGACAAAACAATGTGCCTCAAAATCCTTTATTTTCGGAGTAGCTTAATTTATCACTCGTGTACGGATGTTCTGATTGTTGATTCAGGCAATTGAATTCTTCGTTCTCAGGCTTGATCGTTTCCGAATCGAGCCATCTTGGTCTAAACACGAGTACAGTCCTGGATAACCCGCTCGCGCCAGGCATATAAGCATTTAGATATTGATCTTTGCTTGGTGTCCCTGGACTTACCAAGTCTGTATTAATGTCAAATAGAAATTAGCTAATGCTCCCTCCTTAACCAAGCATTATGAACCATGCTGGATGTAGATAGAGCAAGCATATCATGAACAGTGTGAGTGTTTTTCAAGGCTTTTGCAAATATTCGTAGAACTCATCGAAGAGAACTGGCCACGATTGCGATTCGTCGTAATTGGAAAGACTGCAATCATTGTGATATAGTTTGAGAAACGGCAGGAACATGTTCCACTGGTCCTTGGTGATGCCCAACACGTTTGTCTCGGTCAGAAACCGCGTAAATGTCTCGATTTCTGAGGAGTACTCCTTGGGGAGCATCAAATGCCAGTAATCCACAGCAGTCTGTACAGGAATACTCTTGCTATTCTTCTCTAAGATGAACTTGTATGTGAACCGATAGAGTGACCTGAAATATTCCTCGTTCGTATTGAGCTTCGGCACTAACTGTGTTTCTATGTAGTTTCTCATATCCTCAATGCTATCACAATCGGCCTTGGTCCAGTTTCTAACAAATGGCTCTTCTTGAAACACCCCAACGCTAGGAGATTCCAGAAACTCTGCAAGACACAGAACGCTAATATCTTCTGGCTCATAACCCAGGGCTTCGAGATACTCTACCGTCCCATCCAAACCTATAAAACGCCTGCTGAGGGCATCGGGTTCCTCTACAACTCGTCATGTTAGTATATGTTTATACTTGAAAAATACGTCCCAAACGTTGAATACATACTTTCACTATATTTGTCAAACACCAGCTGGACACCGGGATTTGCAGGCTTTGACGGGTTCTTTTTAGCTTTCGAATTCTCATTCAGGCTGTTGAATAAATGCGGATTGGAGAAGTAGTCATTAATGGCAGGAGTGATGCGTTTCTGGTTCCTGTCTAGAAAAAACGACGCCACGTCAGCCGAAGCTGTTCCGGTGACTTCTAGAAACTTCTTGATTGCTGACTGCTTGGACATTGTGTGGCTGATCTAGGGCAGGTGGACGATGAGACTCTCAGATTCCGAAAGCTAAGATAATCTATTGTTTTTGTGCTTTGATCTTTGCAAGTATCTATCTGTCATCGCACGTCATGGGTGACTTACTATTTAGGAGAAGATAAATAGAGTGGGAAAGTAAATAGATAGTTGTATATCTGAACCCTATTTGCCAGCGGACCCTTTCTTCATCACTTCCAAATAGTACGCTGACGCCATGTCACATCTTGCAGGACGATGCTTTGTAGAGGTTTTCCAGCCGGTGAGCTTCAGACAGACATCTTCTGAGCAAGATGATCCCTCATCCAACAGATCCTTGATTCTTGACTGGCTCACAGACATCATCAACTACAGCTCTGAGATCAGAGAGCCTTCTCTTCGAGTAAAGAGCGCTCTCAGAGCTACAGGCTTGGGCGATGAAGAGCTTTTTGACTCCTTTTTAGAACTGGTTCGCTATCAGCTGAACAAGCAAAGCACAAAGATTGTGACTCATCTAGCGGCTTCGCAAGATAAACTCTCAGAACTCCGGCTTCTTCTTCAGTGGATTATCAATATACGTGAGAGGTCCGAATACTGTGTCACCCTGCTGGGGCTGTACCCTAAACAGCTTGAACTCACGACCCGATGCTCTAACTCGATCTTTCAGAGAAGCATTAGCCAAAAAGACGTCTGGGCTACTATAAGTCTTTGGTACGAAGCTGGGCTGTTCTCTTCATCAGGATCTATTAGCCACTCCCACATATGCGAAACTTCACGGATCCTCAGTAATATTGAGCTCGGGGATGAACTCACGGAACTAATCTTGGGTTTAACAAAGGATAAGATAGTGCTTCATCTTGAAAATAGTTGCCACCGCTCATGGGACACACCTGTGTTGGATGGGCTTCTGAGCTGGATCCACCAAGACTTGTTTATGAAACTGCAAGATGTTGTTCCCAGCCTTGAGTTTGGGTCGGACTGTCTAGTTGATCTCGCAAAGAAAGAGCTTGTCAACATGAGAGTCTCGGAGAGCTTTGACATGGTGGTTGATTACCCTGACTCCAAGACAGCTCTTGTTGAACTACGTGAGTGCATCACAACAGAGGATCAAAAGAATGTGATTGTCAGCAATTTCATTCATCTCTGTCAAAAGCGGTTGCTACATGCAGGCGTTGACACAGTGGATATTATCAAATGTTATATAACCGCGATTCGGTCGTTTCTCATCATCGACCACCGAGGCGTGCTTCTAGATAAGGTGTGTCGGCCAATAAGGGCCTATTTAAAAGAAAGGAAAGATACTATAGAGAGAATCGTCTTTGCGTTGCTAGATACAACTCCCCAGAACAAGCTCATAGAGTTGGCTGTTGAGCTGCGGAGAAGTGGAACCAAGAAAGTCTCTACTCATGAGCTAGAAAGAGATCTTAACTGGACTCCCGACCCTGTTGATGCTCTTCCTGATTTTCGTAAGGGAGTTGTTGAGGATGTGGTGGAGTCTCTTTTGTCGATATTTGATACGAAGGATGTTTTCATGAGCGAGCTCATTAAGGTGTTTTCTGAGCAGTTACTTCAAGTAACAGATTACAATATCAAGGAGGTTTACATGAAGCTTCAGTTACTCAAGTCTCGCTTTGGTAACCCCGAGTTCGGATCTTTGGATGTTATGATGAGAGACCTGGTTCAAAGCCAGAAGATAGATAAAATGCTGAAATTTGACTTGGTTCATTCTTCTATCATATCTCATCTTTTCTGGCCCGAGATCCCTCGAGAATCCTTCAAATTACCCCATCAACTGCAGCGCAACCTGAGGGAGTATGAAGCCCTGTTTGAAAAGAACAAGAAAGGAAGAACGCTGGCTTTGTTTCCTTCCTTGAGTTTTGTTGATATAGATATAGAGCTTGCAGGATCCACAAAAAACTTCGTTGTCACCGCGGACAAAGTCGCAATTCTTTCTCTGTTTCAAACGGAACCTGTGGGAGCTGAGGTCAAACTGGCCGTTGTGTGTATGAAACTACAAATGTCACTGAAACTTGCTACTGAGGGACTTGCGTTTTGGGTGAAGGAAGGAGTCTTGAGAGACTGTGGAGTCAATTGTTTCAAATTAGCAGAATGAATAAATAATCATGCTGTCAGGTATTAGAGGTGCGCTTATTTATCCTCTAGCTTGAGCAGCTTCTCCACGGTTAGAAGTATATCATCGCTGTCATAATGCGTTTTAAGAGCCTCATACGATGGCCTGGAAAAATGGTCTTTGAGCGCTTGGTCTAAGAGGCTTCTGAGTCTCGTTATGAGAACTCCATTTTTGCACCATGTTCTGATCGGAAGCCAGCCGTCCATCACAATTCCAGGAGAAGGTCTCCTGTTTGAAACAGAGCTCAGGTCATATGAGATTGGGCCTCCGAATAAAAGAACAGAAAGTATAGAAGCAGGTGTAATACCTCTAAGGTATAGATGAGACGTAATTTGAGATGATCCATATGCAATAAAGGATGATCGAAGTTCCGTGGATTTCGATTTATCCCCTGTGGGAATAAGCTCCTCATTTTGATCATTCAATGGAGCAACAATCACAGAGTTTTTGGGATTAAAAAAGACAGATGACGGATGTATAAATGCCCTTCTGCTGGGAAGTATTCTGTCCCCCTCTTCCATTGAGTTATCAGCTTCATCCTTTTTGAAAAATCTCTCGTTTCGAATCCAGTACCGGATCTTCTTTGCATCTGGGTCTAACGCGATGGATCCAGCAACACTGGCAGCGAACTTCGGGTCCGGATACTGAACCCTAGCTATCTGTGGATACAGCGAGGACACAATCAGCGCAGTTATTATTGAATAATTGCTGCTGTTTCGGTTGAGAAATCGGTATGACTCTGAAGAGTTTTTATAATCAAATGAAACAAAGCCGAGGTCTTTCAAAGTAGAGATGAACTGCTCCCTAGAGGATTGGATGTCTCGAATAGCCTTAGGAGACATTTCCATCTCATCCAACCAGCGTCTACGTTCAATCATGTCAAGGTCCATATATTTATTGAATGCATTGGCTGCAGCAAAAACATCACCTTTACCATCTGCAAACCCTTGTTGGATGGCTTTCACAGTATCATTTTTTTGCCTGATGAATGGGCTTCCTGAAGCCTCAATAGATGCAATTGTTAGGCATACCTCGAGGCATCCAAACAACGTACCGAAAAGAAGTAGTTTGCCAAATCTCAAATCTGTCGGCAATAAGGACAGATAATACCCCAAATTAGTCAAGGTATCATTATGAAGTGCTCCCATATCTGTCAGTATATGTCGTGAGCTTACAACCGTCCTCATATCTGGTGGATCAAGTCCTGATTCTAAGAACTCACTAACGTTATCAATTCCCATAGACTTGACCACAAGGTATATATTTTCAAGTCTGATTCGCTTTATCTCAGGTATTGGATGTTCTCTCATGTTTGCTTCAGCCTGGGAAGAAAACATTTTATAACAATATCCACTGGTTACACGCCCAGCTCTACCCCTTCTCTGTCTGACCTCTGCTCTTGAAGCCCAGCTCTCGAGAAGCTTTGTTGAGTTGGAACTGGAATCATAGTGCGTACTCTTCACTTTACCCGTGTCTATTACAGCCACAACATCTGGAATGGTGATGGATGTCTCAGCTATATTGGTTGATACAACGATCTTCCTCTTTCGTTGACTGGTTTTGAAAACTTTTCTTTGATCGACAGAACTCAGGGCAGAATGTAAAGGTAGAGTCCAAAATGTATCAGGAAATAAATCTTGAATGGCTTTTATACATTTGTTAATCTCCATTATTCCTGGTAAGAAGATCAGTACCGACCCTTTATTGTGTTCTGAGTTCAGATTTTGGTGTACGTGCCCTGCAGTTTGAGCAATTAGATCATAGTTTATATTTCCGTCCTGGAAAAACCTTGAGTCAGCTTTAGGTCTAATATTTTCATTTGTTCTGGTGGTGATGGTGAACTGCAATCTCTCCAATATCTCCTCAAGATAAAAGTCTTTGATAGGAAATGTACGGCCCTCAATATGGACATGACTGACAGGATGTGAGAAATAGTTATTGAAGATGCTCACATCAATCGTTGCTGACATTAAAACTATTCGAATTTTGGGGAATAGCCTGACTGTTTTTTTCAATAGGATAAGAAGAAAATCACTATCAACTGATCTTTCATGAACCTCGTCGATGAAAATATGACTCAGATTGTTGAAAAGACCATCTCTAGCATCGGGATTGTTGATGAAGTCCTGCAACATCCTTAAAAGAACACCAGTAGTAACAAATGAGATTCTGGTGGCCTTTGATTGTTTGCTCTCTCCACGAATAATATATCCGATCTCATTTCCACACTTGTCGACTCTCTCTTCAGAGACTCTCTCAGCCAAGCTTATAGCTGAAATTCTTCTCGGCTGAGTACATACGATATTGCTATGAAAATCTCCTCTAGAGTTCAAATCATCTAAAATAAACTGAACAATTTGTGTAGACTTTCCAGATCCTGTTTCTCCCGTGATCAAGCTAACCTGATTACTATTTATTGCCTGAACCAAGTCGACTCTCTTTTTCCAGGCAGGTAGCAACGATCTTTTTCCCAATGATTCCTTCACGATATCTAGCTTCTGCTTCCTATCATAATCTTCTTGTAGCCGGGAGATTTCATTCTTGGATCTGCTCATGTTTCTTTTCTTTCCTGAGCCGGAGGTCGGTAAAATCTCGCTCATGTCTGATTCTTTTCTTTCAAATGAAGGTTGGGTGTTTTTAACTAGTGGTCCTGGATTTTCAATGATTTTCAGAATGTTGGACTCTAGCCACTCTATGCAAACAAACATGAGTGGGGTGCCAAGGTAACCTTCTCCAGTCAAATATTGAAGCAGTTGGGTGACAATTGATATCTTGATGTAGTTTGCTAGCTTATAACAATCATCTTTTACAATCAGTTGCAGTCCCGGAATATCTTGCGGGTAATTAGGGGACCTGAACACTTTCAAAGCAAGCAATGAGGATTGTAATCCTTCTGGGCTCAACTCTATCTCGACAATACTATCATCAACGTTTTTCACAGAGCTATCGGGGTATATCGATTTGAGACTCTCAACCTCTTCTTTCCATGTAAGTTCGGACTCAGGTTCAATAGCGTCAGTGCTGTAATCTATCAAATTCCGACTCAAAAGTACTCCCACCGCTACTTCATCCAAACCACAGACATCGATAGCAAGCTCAATTTCATCGGTGCTAAAACCCCCCTGCGACATTTTATGCGTCAAATTCTCCCGTTTAAAGTCCTTGCTTATTTTAAGCTCAATATTGCTCTCGCTTGAACCTTTGGTGAAGATTATAGGTAAATCATCTTCAGGGATGTGGAATAGTAACCATTCTAAAGTGTCAGTAAAAGACGAAGTATACAGAAGTGCCTCATCGATATGTGACTGCTTGAACCCAATGCTCTCTAAGAATGGTTTGTAGGACAGATCAACGTTGGATTTGGGTAAATGGTTATCAGACCAAGCAATGTGATTCCTAAGTGTTCGTTCGATTGCCCTTCGTGACTCTGCCTTCAGATCAATAAACACTGTAGTGTCCCAGATTTTGCGAGGAAAAGATGTGACTCCCTTTAGTTGTGCAGGAAATACATCTTTTGTGTGTTTCATTTGAGCCGAGTTTTGGTCAGAGGCACCAGAGAAGTTGGTAGTTCGAGCAATAGAGATTGTGGGCTTGTTAGCTTTCGCCTCATTAACAAGCTTTCCGGCTTTTTCTTTCGCTTTGAGTTCATCCATTTTCCTTTTTTCCAATACCACACTAAAGGGATTGGAGTTATATTTCGCTTTGGCAGCAGCTGTATCGCTTTTCATCAATTTTTTTCTCTCATCTTCAAGTTGGGACCACAACGTTTTATGATTAGTCGGAAGCACGAGGTGGAGATTTTTGTCGGAAGCAAGTCTATGAAGTGCATACGTGGCTGCATAATGGCGTGCCTCTAATGGAGTCTCCTGAGGCTCAATCAAAGAGGAAGGAGCCATTCTAACCTGAATTGTCTCTTGTGTCTTGGGATTCTTATAAGACAAGACAGCAATCCCTATAAAGCCGTCTTTAGTCCTTTTCATATCATAGTCTACTTTATTCCACTTCTGCTTCTGACAATATTCGTGGAGTAGGGATGCTGGCAGCTTTCCTGTCCAGCTGAGTGACTGTGCTACCAACGATCGTCCTTTTACCCTCGCTTGTTCTGCTTCTATGTGATTTGCGGACTTCTTGTCATATTTCCCACTTTTGGAAGGTTTTACATCGAGAGCAACAGACGCATCAGTCGACTTAGGTTTCTTCACCATTTTGGTAATCAGACAAACTGCTGTATGAAAGTACACAGGACGATGTCACAAGATCCAAGCACCTTTAATGATTGCCTTCTTGTGTTTTTCTTTCAATCAAATCTCATGCTACTTAGATCTGACAGAGAGATTTGAAAAAAAAAAAATATGTCGGATGTAGGGATGTCGATACCTCATCTCTCAAAACTTCATGATACTTTGTGTGCTGCTCCGGCGTACGAGCCTGTGGAGAGCGAATGAAAGGCCCTAAGCTACTGTTTTGCAGTGTTTGAGATACAGTGTCTATATCATATTGAACAATAGAAATGCGCTCGCGAAAGAATTGGCATAGTGAGCAGCCTTGCCGGGATTTCCACCTGGTAACGAGGCTTATCGGAGGCAGTCAAAAAATATAGCCGAACTAGAAGCTGATTCAGGGCTACAAACCGATAGATATCCAAAACCTGAATCTAAAATATATTTTAGTTGCATTCGATAACTTGGATCTCAACCTGAACTGCGAAGCGAGCCGAGAGGTAAAGTTGTAGACAAACGTTGAAGCGACTCTCTATAGAGCTTCCAAGTAAGTGATGAGATGGTTTGGGACCAATTATATGTGGATAAAGCACATGTGGCATATGCTGTTATAGCGGTTTTCTCCACTCTTTTTTCATTGTCCTCTTTGTTCATCAAAGAGAAGCTCTACATCGGAGAGGCTTCGGTGGCTACGATTTTTGGCCTGATAGTCGGGCCTCACTGTTTGAACTGGTTTAATCCTTCATCATGGGGAAACGAAGACTATATTACCTTGGAGCTAAGTCGAGTTTTGTTATGCATTGAAATCGTGGCGGTAGCTGTGGAGCTACCCAAGAAATACATATGGAAACACTGGAGGGGAGTGTTATTACTTTTAATTCCTGTCATGACTTCAGGATGGCTTTTGATTGGACTGTTTGTCTGGTTGATTATTCCAGGGCTCAGCTATGGACATGGGCTTCTGATATCAGCGTGCATTACAGCAACTGATCCTGTTCTAGCTCAGGCTGTGGTTGGTAAAGGGAAGTTTGCCCGACGAGTTCCTGCTCACTTGAGAAACTTGCTCAGTGCAGAGTCTGCTTGCAATGATGGTATATCTGTGCCATTTGTATACCTTGCACTGAATATCATAATACACGGGAATGACGCTGCTGCTATTGCAAAAGATTGGATCACAGTGACTGTTCTATACGAGTGTTGTTTTGGGTGTATTTTTGGTACCGTGATAGGATATGCTGGAAGAAAATCTCTTAGATTTGCAGAAGAAAAAGACCTGATTGATAGAGAGTCCTTTTTGGCTTTCTATATCTTGCTGGCACTTTTGTGTGCAGGGTTCGGCTCTATTCTAGGGATAGACGATCTACTAGCATCTTTTTGTGCGGGAGCAGCGTTCTCTTGGGATGGTCTCTTTTCAAAAAGAACTGAGGAATCCCATGTTTCGTCAGTTATTGACTTGTTGCTTAACTTGGCATATTTCATCTACTTTGGATCAATCATTCCATGGGAAGAGTTCAATGATCCTTCATTGGGACTGAACTGGTGGAGGCTAGTTTGTATAGCTCTGGTTGTTCTTTTTCTCAGACGTATACCAGCGGTACTAGCTATCAAGCCCTTGAGTCCTGATATCAAAAACTGGAAGGAAGCGCTGTTTGTTGGCCATTTCGGACCTATTGGAGTCGGTGCCGTTTTCGCAGCCATCATTGCTATAGGTGATCTTGAAGCACATGTACTGCATCTTGGGCATGGCCCTACTACGGAGTACCCCGCCAGTGGAGAGTATTATCAGCTGATCCGAATCATATGGCCTACTGTTTGCTTTCTGATACTAACAAGTATTATTGTCCATGGTTCTTCTGTGGCTGTCATGACCTTGGGACGTCATTTACAGACAATGACATTCACTATGACTCTGACTCGTGTTGAAACTGAAGGGGGAGGATGGACTTCCAGACTACCAAAGCTAGAGAAGAGCAGCACCTCATTCTCCATAAAGCGTATTGATACCATGGCACGTTCTGAGATGAGTTCTAATGATTTGTTGTTCACTCACTCTGGTGATTTAGATAAGAATAACGGAGACCCAGACCCACAGAAGCATATCCGAATTCCGGGAGCGATCTCCAACTCCTCCACTTTTGAAAAAGGAGATAAGACAACGACAGCTCGCCCTGCTGGTGGGGCTAAACGACGGAGGCATATGCGGAAAATGCAAAGAAAAATGCGCGAAGGTAGAAAGGTCCCCCCTGTGTCGGAAACGCTTGATTTGGGTAAAGGAAATGCCCAAGTTTCTGAGTCTAGAGACCAGAGGGACGAGACAGAGTCAGACAAAAGATTTATCGAAGAGGAGACTCGGCCAACAGACTCCTCTACTTCCAATGAAGCAGCACAGGAGAAGGATGAAACATTGAATGCACGCCGAGAAGAGAGCCGAAAAAGAAGTGATACTGCTTATTTGGATGCTCCTTTGATGAGGGTGACATCCAATGAAATGGAAAGAATAAAATCCGAGTACTCTTTAAACGAGGATGATATACAACCTGTAATGGATCAAGATGGGGAGCTAAGGATCCCTACCTATGGATATGATAGCGGGTCTCAGTTAGTGATTGAGGACCAGCACGGAGAAATTATTCATACGATCAAATCGACCCATTCGCATGCTTCTTCTGACGAGAGAAGTATTCACAGTGTTACTTCTTTAAGAGACAGACTAATCAATCTGTCGAAAAAGTCAGTAGGCAACATTGACGCTGGATTGCAAAAGTCAACAGATAATGAGGAATACTTAGAAGGCTTCACAAAACCCGAAGAAAAGATCCGTGACCTGGTAACACAGACAGATCCTAATAAGAGGCTATATTTGGGCAAGAAGGTACGCCGCCACAAAGACGGGGGGCATGTATCTCAACGATACCATGGGTTCAGAATTGACGACAACATAATTATTGAGAATGAGGAAGGTGAGATTGTGGGGCGATATAAGGTTAACCAGAAGAAACCGCTTGTGAGGGAGAGAAGTAATACGATTGGAAAAGCCTTGAAGCTTATTGGGGTAGGGCGTGGGCCCAAGGCAGCAGCTTCAGATGAGGAGCAGAACCAGAATTCAAATACTGGGATTATTCCTTCGGATGGCTCTCCTTCTGACTCTAGATTTGAGAGCAAGCTTAGAAAGCTGTTGAATGTGGATCTCAATAATATGAATGAGACTCTTGGCAAGGAGGTGAGTGTCTCTTCAGACTCTGAAGTGACTAGTGGCCAGACAAGCGTTGAGGAAGGAGAGAGGGGAGAGTCTCCCGAAGGAGAGACGGAGCACGAGAAGGCCAGGCGACTAGCCGCGCTAGCGTCGTCTGCACGGGACTCTAGCGATGAGGAGGAAGCACCCGAGACAAGGTACTAGAGATGTTGAAGCAAAGATGGTTATTGGTGTGTCGCTGCTTACTTATATGTCATAATGCCAAATAGAAGTGTACATATACTCCAGAAATCAGTGCGCTTACTATTAAACATTTATGTCACACTGAAAACACCACACCCTAGACCACTCTTTGCACCTTCAAAGAAAGATATTTTGTAACCAGCAGGGTGCCTTCGTATAAGCCGCACAGTATTTTTTAGTATGCTCAAAATTTAGAGGAGCCTAACATGCAAAAAGAACTTGCCGTTACAACACCCTGGTGTCCATTGGCGAAATCGAAGAACGGTTCTAGATATTACAAATCACACCAGGATACCTCAATTTGAACTGGAGAGACATCAGAAGGCCAAGTGACAGTTAATGACCTCATCTCTTGAGCTGAGAGAGTCATTACTTATTTATTAGGTGCTTATAGAGCTATTACGTACGACTGGGGTTTGAGGGCATTGCGTTAGCTTATCAGGCAACCAGCGCCTCTTGAGGTACCGACCATTAGGGTTGTGGAATTAAAGAGCACATTAATTTGTATTCAAATAGGGCGGAAACTCTCCTTAATCAACTGCTGGTTCATTCGCTTGGAGTTACATTCGTTCTATCTCTAACATGTCTACGCAACTGATAAGCTCTATGATAGAGGTATTCAAAAGAGAAGACATCTGTGAGACCGGTAATGACTATAATGGTGAGCACTGGGGAGCAAGAATCTCAGCCGTTTTTGTGATTTTAGTAACCTCATCATTTGGGGCATTTTTTCCTATATTATCATCCCGATACTCCTTCATTAGACTTCCACCATGGTGTTTTTTTGTCGCCAAGTACTTTGGTTCAGGAGTGATTATTGCCACAGCTTTTATCCATCTTTTGGAACCCGCTAGTGATGCTTTGGGAAACGAGTGTTTAGGTGCTCCTTTTACAGAGTACCCACTAGCATTTGCATTCTGTCTGATCACTCTAATGGCTATGTTCTTTGCGGAGCTTATTGCTTACCGGTGGATGGAAGAGAAGCTTGTTGGAGAACAGGAAAATCACCTTCATTCTCATTTCGGAGACGCTGACATGTATCTGAGGAAGAAAGAAAGCGAGGACCTACTTGAAGAGGAAGAAGAAAAAGATACAGAAGACCACAGAAACGAACCTACCGAACAGCTTCAAGGCACATCTAACCAAGATTCTCAAGCTATCATGGACATTCCGCGCCACTTCGAACACAAAAAGGACCACCAGGACCCAGAGGTGATCGGAACCCCCGCAGAAGATTTTGAAAAGGAGGGATACATGGGACAGATCCTCAACGTGTTCATTTTGGAGTTTGGCATTATCTTCCACTCTGTATTCGTGGGTTTGACCTTGGCGGTTTCTGGTAAAGAGTTCATCGATCTTTACATTGTGGTTGTTTTCCATCAACTCTTTGAAGGATTGGGACTTGGAAGCAGAATCGCTTTAGTCAGCTGGCCTAAATCCAAAAGGACCACTCCTTGGATTTTGGCTCTATGTTATGGATTGTGTACCCCAATAGCCATTGCCATAGGTTTGGGATGCCGGACCTCATATCCTCCAGGATCTAGACGTGCTCTGATCACGAACGGGGTCTTTGATTCCATTTCCGCTGGAATCCTTGTATACACAGGATTAGTTGAACTTATGGCCCACGAATTCTTATTTAGTGACGAGTTCAAGGGAAAATCTGCTATGAAGAAGATGCTTTGTGCTTACGTTATCATGTGTGTTGGAGCAGGGTTAATGGCGTTGTTAGGTAAGTGGGCCTAGTGAGTGACCCAGGGTAGTATTTACTCACGTTAAAGTTACAGCCATTTTATTATAGAAATGAATAAAGATCAGTAATATTCTTCTAATTCTACTGTACGTACAATTTTAGAAATCAGCCAAACTAAGATAAAAAATACACTATACTTTTGAAAGTAACAATCAAGTATTCATATATGTGGAAGGATCAACACCGTCTTCTGGGAACTCCTGGATTTTGACATCAAATCTCTCCTGGATTTTGTTCAAAATTTCTTCGTCGTCGTCAGTTGAGACAAACGAGACGGAAAGTCCTTTTGTTCCAAATCTACCGGCTCTTCCGACTCTGTGTAGATACTGGTCAGCCTCGCCCGGTAAGTCGTAGTTGATAGCCAGGTTGATTCTCTCGATATCAATACCTCTTCCGAATACATCGGTCGAAACGCAGATACGCTTGTTGTACTCCTTGAAAAGTTTGTATCTGGCAATTCTCTCCTCTTGCGGAATACCCGAATGAACCACAATCGAAGGGAAGTTAGAGTCACACAAAAGCTTGTTCAACGCTGTCGCCCTTTTGGTGGACTTGACAAAAATAATCACCTGATTGAATTCAAGCGAGTCTAGTAGCTCTGCCAGCTTCGCGTTTTTCTTCTCTTCAGGAAGTTTTATATAGTACTGCTGTAGTCCATGTAAAGTCAATTTCTTCTCATCATCAACGTAAATTTCCAACGGATTCTTCATGAACTTTTTACAGATAGGTCTAATTTCAGGTGATAGGGTGGCCGAGAACATCAGCACTTGCTTCTGAAATGGAGTAGCTCTGAATACTTCTTGGACGTCTCGTCTCATATCTGAAATACCATAGTTTTGATAGTGTTAGTAAACAAAATTTCAACGAAACTGTGAGAGGCTATACTTACCAACCTGCTCTAGAACCTGGTCACATTCGTCAACAACAAAGTTCTTGACATTGTTCAGACGGATCAACTTGTCTCTGACAAGAGCGTTCAGTCTACCAGGGGTACCCACAACAATATGTGGACAAGTATCCTTATTCTTCAGTTTTTCGGCATCCTGCTTGATGTTGACACCACCGTAGAACACCTCGGTCTTCACCTCTGGCATATACTTGGAAAATCTGGCATATTCATTTTTGATTTGATATGCCAGTTCTCTGGTATGACAGATGACAACCGTGGAAATTTCGCCAGGGGTCGGATCTAGCTGTTGCAAAGTAGACAAAACGAAAACAGCCGTCTTTCCCAGACCTGACTTGGCCTGACAGAGAACGTCGTTTCCCAGAATCGACTGAGGAATGCACGATTGTTGGACTGTTATTATGCGTTAGTTTGTTATTGCTCATGCATTTTCACAACAGCAAGCTCATGTTTAAAGGGGAAAGATGAGTCTGGTTTTGCGCGCATTCATTAGCCAGCTCAGGAGAGTAATGTTGTCATTTAAATTCCTAGTTGTAGCCATTGTAGCCCCAAATAAAAAGACAAAGTGTCCTATTACGAACATAAAGGGAAACACTGTCTTCCTACTATGCCCTCTTTTCGACTGTATATGAGTGAGGCATATGAAACCTGCCAGACTCACCAAACCTCCTTATATGAACACTGTTCGCGGTAGAACGGGATACTGACCTTCTGAAGGATGTTCAAAACCGCAGTCTGCAATAGCTCTGAGAAGTTCAGGCTTCAGCAAAAAGTCTCTAAATCCTGTGGTGTGGATACCAACGTAGGAACCTTTCTTGTCTGTCTCCTCCTTTTTGGATTCTTCAGCAGAGGCAGATGCGTTTGGTGCCACATTGATTTCCTCTGAGTCAGAGTAATCTAACAATTCTTCTTCGCCTTCAGCAGACATCTTTGTATGTGTTTAACTTGCGGGATGTACTAGCTTCCAAGAGTTCAAAAAGTGTTGAGCTGAACATTTCTATTTATTAAACTTGTCCTTTTGTTCGCCGCTTCAAATAAGTGAATGAAATTTCTCATCGATTTTCAAGGCCGGGTAACAGTTGCTAAAGCGTGGCACTTTTTTTTGGCGTTGAATAGAGCAAAACACGTAAAGCTTGAAGCTGCTTATACGTCTTGTTCGAATCCTTGTGATTATACCATATCAAAGGGATTCTGCCACGATGTCTACCGAATATGAGAAAATCTACTTGAACCAATCCAAGTTGGCCGGACGTATGAGAATTGCAGACTCGGGTCTGGGATGGAAGGCGCAGACCACTCCTGGATCAACGGCAAAAACTACACCATTTTTACTTCCTAGTGACGAGCTCTCCAGTGCTCATTGGTCCAGAGGCTCAAGGGGGTGGGAACTCAGGATTGACACCAGAAACAAGGGTGTGGTGATGCTCGATGGGTTTGACCAACAGGATTTCACCGGGCTCAAAAATGAAATTCAGCGAAATTTCCATATACAGTTGGAGGCTAGAGAACATTCTTTGAGAGGATGGAATTGGGGGAAGACACAGTTGGCTCGTAGTGAGCTGGTATTCAATGTGAGCAATCGACCAGCATTTGAGGTGCCGTACTCGGGGATATCCAACACAAACCTGAGTGGAAAGAACGAGGTCTCTGTCGAATTTGACCTTTCCTCATCGAAGGAGAATGAAAGAGCCGGAGATGAACTTGTGGAGATGAAATTATATATTCCTGGAAATGTTGAGTTAGACGATGATGATGTTGTGGACGAAGATAAGGAGACCAAATCTCAGGCCCAGGTGTTTTATGAGCAACTGAAGGATAAGGCAGAAATCGGCCAGGTGACAGGAGAGGTGATTGTCTCGTTCGGGGAGACGCTTTTCCTCACACCAAGAGGTCGCTACGATATTGACATGTACGATACCTTTTTGAGACTAAGGGGTAAAACATACGACTACAAAGTTCAATACAAGCAGGTTCAAAGAATATTTGTGCTGCCTAAGATTGACCAGTTGCATCATTTGATGATTCTTCAGGTTGAGCCACCTCTGAGGCAGGGGCAAACCAAGTACTCATTTTTGACTGTGCAGTTTTCTTCAGACGAGGAGATTGAGGTGGAGCTGAACCTTGATGACGATGAATACGAGAAGTCGTTCAAAGGAAGACTTAATAGAACTTATAACTCCAATACGTACTTGGTGATGTCAAGCATCTTCAAGGGGTTCACAGAGCGCAGAGTTGTTATTCCTGGTTCGTTTGTTTCCAAGGATTCACAGGTAGCGATCTCTTGCTCGTTGAAAGCCAACGAGGGTCATTTGTATCCTTTGGAAAAATGTCTCCTTTTTGTGACGAAGCCAACAGTGTTGATACCGTTTTCGGAAGTTTCCAATATTGTCTTCTCAAGAATAGGTTCTGGAACGGGGGCTTCACGAACTTTTGACATGGAAGTGACTCTGAGATCTGGAGGCGGCTCGTATAGTTTCGGAAACATGGACAGAGGAGAGCAGTCTCTTTTGGAATCGTTCTTCAAATCTAAGAACTTGAAGGTACGAAACGACGAGAAACTGGCTCAGGAGATGATGGCATCTGCTATGGCGGACTCTGATGGTGGATCAGACATGGATCTGGGTTCTGCAGATGATGACGACTCCCCTGACGAGGATTTCCAAGATGACGACGGAAGCGGTAACTCCTCTGTGGACGACGAGTATGATTCTGATGTCATGAGCGGTTCTGGTGAAGACGATGAGCCAAAGAAGAAGAAAGCCAAAAATGAGTAGTTGTGTATACTTAAGAAGCAAACTTGGTGGTCTCACCACGCACAATCAGCTCGGAACTTACCTCTTGTAGGAGGTCTCTATTGTTAAGTTTCTTGATACCCAGAGACTCTCTTTTGCTCCCGGAAACTGGCTGCTCAAACTTCAGCACTAAAGACGCTATCCGACTGATATCGGGGAAGGTCCGGTTAAGCAGCCGATTTTTGATAGATATCAACTCGATAGTAGACAAGTTGGAGACTAATCTATGATCTTGCATTCTCTTGTACGTAAGACTCATCGATACAATAGGATCAAGCTGGTGTTTGATGTTATCATTTCCTGGCCGTGCATATATGTTTCCTGTGGATGTTTTATCTTTTTTAACATGGACAATACTGTTGTCGACGCGAACAGGAAGGACGGGAAGCTCATATTCAGGCCGAATAACTGGTGGAGGATGTGGTTTTGAGGACTCCTCGGTCAGCTCCCTTATTGGTGCCAGCATCGACGTTTTTCTGTATCTAGAAGACTGCTTTCTGGAGCTTTTCTTCTTTTTCTGATTGTATCCTTGTGAGCTCCCATTGGTTTTTGATTTGGGAGTAATGGAGTTACTGAGATGTAGATTCCGCAAACTGCTGGAAACGGAGTGTGACTCCAGCACTTTAGAAGACCGCCAGCAGTCCAGTTCAGAAACACTGGGTAGTTTGTAGATGGTTTTGGCCAACTTATACTTATGGGATTCTTCCTCGAGCTGCTCGATCTTTGGCCTCAGCTCCTTCTCGAGCTCTTTCAAAAGGGCCTTTACCAAAAGCTGGTCGCGGAAATCTAGAGCCATTGACATCTTTCTATATATATCTTCGAGTGACACTTTCCCTTTTGTAGAGGTGGAATCTTCAAGCGAACCTGCAGCACTATTATCGTCGACGTCCAGGTCCAAATCTTCGGTCTGTCGATTGAAAAGCAGTTCGACCGCACCACCATCAAGATGAACAACGTCTGTTCCCTGTGTGACGTCCAAAGCAGGAGGCGAGTCCTCTAGACCGGGAAGCTCGAACTCATCTAGCAAGGACTCTTGAAAAGTTTCCAGTAGAGAGTCGCTGGACAGCTTTTCGGGAACGCGGGCTCCCTCAATGATCTGCGGCTTGTACTTCGGAATCTGGAGGGGCATGGTGGTTTGAAGAGAGAAGAAACTACAAGCAAAAACAAAGGCATGCCAGGAGGAGTGCCGGCACGCGTCTTTATATGTGCTGGTGCGCAGGTCTGTGACATGTCAAGACACGGGCAACATGACTTGTCACTTGCGAGAGGGATCGCGTTTACGTGTTTGCCCCAAAGCATATCATCCAGTGCTTTTTGCGACATGCATTTCCATTACCAATCTCGCAAAAGTAGAGAGTGTCCTGCTCCTATCATGGCAACAACGACTCTCCTACTCCCTCCCTTTCCTCCCGTAAATTCGAGCAGTAAACATTCCTAAATCTTAGATTTGAGCTCTGTAAAAAATAAAACAAGCCAAACAAGGCCTTAGCTATGGGTAAATGGATCCAGCAACAAGTATGCTATGTAGTGGCAGCGAAGTCCAAGCTACTGAGGTCTCTCAGCACTGCAGATTAACTCGGAAAACCGGACTTGGACAGGTTGTGGTCACCAAGAGAACGCACCAGAGTCGTGAGGGGCTGAAGTCCTGGGAGGCATTGCGGCTGACAAACACGTGGGTCCAATGTCCCCGGTAGGACCCCTATGTATCACCGGGTGAATCGTGTCATCTCGGCCCGGTCTCTGGCATTGATATGCGTCTCCGAACTCCACGCCCGATTTGCATTTATTTGAGTCAGGAGCGTCCTTCTACATGTTGTTCGGTAGATTTTCTGTTGTTAGCTGGCAGCCACTCGCTCGCTCTCAAGCAGTAAATCTGCTAATCACGTTCGCCAGCTACTACAAACAAAAAAAAAAAGTTACCGCATACAGCAAAATAAAAGCGTTATCAAAAGGAAGCAACTGCGCCTGAAAAGGTTGAAGAGGTTTTTGAGCAAGGTAGGCGAGTCAATAAGCCCTAGGATACCCATAATTTATACTGTGGACATACCAGTAGCCCGCACATGAAATTTGGATCGGAACTAACCGACAGATCGATCCTGAAATGGAGAAACTTCAACATCGATTACAAAGACCTGAAAGACCGTATAAAGGCAGCAACCACCGCAGCTAAACAGGCCCGGTCGGTTTCGTCGCGCTCTTCTAACGACACAGAGGCCACTTTCAGTACAAAGGAGTCGCTTTCGACAGAAGACTCTGCGTTTCAGGAAAAATTGCAGAAAAAGCTGCTCAGACAGCTTTACAAAACATTCAAAGAACAGATTGTGTTTGTCTCGCTGTTCGTCAACTCTAAATATGGTGAGATCTCACGACGGCTACTCACAACAAAAAGGCAGCTCAATGAGTTCATCAACTCGTCATTAGAGGCAGGCGATGTTGCTAGCGCTCTGCAACAACGACTTCGCCAGCGCAAAGTGGCTGCTCTGCAAAGAGAGCTCGAAAGCATTTCTTCAGAGCTCCAGAATCTCTCCAGATTCATCTTCATTCAAAAGACTGCCGTAAGAAAGCTTTTCAAGAAGTTCATGAAGTACAGCGATTATCAGTACAAGCAGGAGCTCGTTAACAAGATAACAGCTCAATGTCTTGACGGGAACCCGGACTCGTTTGTCAATCTATATCTGAATGATGCCGCTGTCGAGCTCACCCTAATGTTCGATGTCCTCAGCAACTACAGCGCTACTGGGGCAAATCCTAGTCGGCGGAGGAGTATTTTACCCGTCTCTAAGGACGCTTCTGCGCCATGGACACTTCCATTTGATGACGCATCTGCAGGACCGTCTTCCTTTTCCAAGGCAACCGCATTTGACTTACTTTCGCATAAGAAGGGCCCTATCTATCAGCGGTTCTGGGTTCACAAAGACAATTTGGACGAGATCCGCTTTCTTCTATTGAGCGAGTTCAAGCTGATCTCTGATGATACAGGTCTTGTGGACGAGGATGAAGACCATCAGCAGCAACTGGTACGCAAATTACACCAGCAACAACAGCAACAACTAAAGACGCCCTCGTACGATACTGGTATTGCAACACCTACATCTCCAGCGCATGTCCAGCTCAAACCTACAAGGTCTGCTGCGGATTTGCCAAAGCTGAACGAGACGGTTTCTCTGGCTGCCTCCCAGAGCGACGGAATTGTCTTTCAGCCTCACACTCTGGTGTCCTCTATATGGCTCAACAATCCAGAAGATCCTTTCTTGACCTCAAGCAAAGGTGTGTTCTCTCCATCTTCAGCTAATGACGCTATGCCTGTTGATATGGTGGCCCAAATTGTTGCCACAGATATAACCGTCCCTGATTCTGAATGTCCCATTCTGATTGCCCCGATAGGAGGACTTCACCAGTTTTCTGTAACAAACGTCAATGAGAGCCTGATACGTGATATGTTACTGCCATCAAAAGTGCCTCTTAAAGAACTAAAAGAACAGCTTGTGTCCAAATGGCAGAAGTACGGGCTGATGGGTAACCCCAAAATGGCCCAGTTGTCACTCGAGTGGTGTATAGACAAAAAAGTGAAGTCTCTGGCCAAGATGAGGTACAACAGACTTAGATTCGTGAAAATCAATAAGGACAACTCTGACGTAATAGACTGTTACATAACCCTTGACACAGACATTCAAACTTCAAGAATCATTGATCTCCAGAATCAGCTCTCATTGTCTTGGACACCTTCGGAAGAGGCCACATCAGGGTGTTTTCCTTATTCCGTATTAGAAGTTAGATATGAGTCTCCATTAAAGTCTATTCCGGACAACGTACAAAGCCTCATGGACTCTCACTTGGTTTACAAGGTCGATCACCTCAACTTCTCCTTCAACAATTACCTACTACTCAAATACTTCTCGAATTCACTCCCGGATAGTGTTATACTTGAGTGCATTGCTCCTTGGTTTGAGAAACTGCAGAGTAAGGACATTAGAAAGTTGCCATCTCTAAGAAAAGAGAACCATTCAGATAGGGGCTCTTTATATTCTACAAAAGGGAAAAATAGTCCTCCGGGTGGTATACTGCTCAATAAAGAGGATGGACAACAGCAAATTTCCGAAAGCAAGAGGTACTGGAATGAGTTTGATGACGGATCAGATCAGGAAGGAGAGTCTGGTTTCTATATCGATGGCTATGAAGACAATTACGACGATGAATACTCCGATGGTCATAATGTCATGGATAACTTATTTGGTTGGGCGATGCTGACTCCAGCAAGAATCGAGTCGATTCTCAGCTTTTCAAATAAATTATCGGAGAGTGTGGCAGCTTTTTTCCATTTTGGCTCCTCATCACTAGAAGCTGATAATGAAGTGAACGAGAACACCCTGTTGTATACCTTGCGTCAGGGGCGCAAACCGTCTCACTTCTATAGGTCACTAATCGATGGCGGAGTATCAAAAACGGTCTCTCATGGCCATCTTTCAGAATCAGACACAGATATAAGCGACTTTGACGGATCCAGAATCGGTGTCAATGATATCGAGACTCAGTTTCGCAAAAGAAAGCAGTCGCTTGTTTACAGACCAGCGAGAACGAACGATCTGCTTGATCAATTGAATCATGATCGAATCCTGAGCTTTTTGTATCTGACGACAACTCTTCTGTCGTTCGTAACATCAGGAGTTGGTCTTGGAGTTGTTGTTTCAGTATTGACAAACTCTGGTAACAATTACAGGGAAAGCAGCGGACTAATCATGATCATGCTTTTCGGTTTAGGTTGCCTGCTTGTGAGTTTGGTCTTGTGCGGAATTGGAGTGTGCTTGTTGATGGCGCGTCATACATGGGCATCATTGTGGCACCAGGTAGCTGTATGGTCGAGTTTTGTGGTGGTTTCATGTATATTTGTGGTGTGTGTGGTTGTCTGCTTGTGACAAGCTTTCATGATTAACAAGCATATAATAATAGAGTGTTTAAATCATGCATTGCATCGCAATCAAAGAGCTATCTTGTAGCCGAATTTCTCCTGTGTATATTCTGGACCAAACTCAAAATACTCTTCTCTCGAAACACTCACTTTCTTGAATCCTTCTTTAGCAAAGAACTCACGTCCTGAGAACCACGCAGTCTCTGAATAATCACCCTGCCAATCAGATACCTGAATTTCATCATCAATAGGAATGACCTGTCTCAGTTCTGACACCAGTCTCTCTTTGAAGCCCTTTAAATTGAAAGTTCCTCCTATTACGGCCAAATTAGCGCAAAGCAACGGCCTAAGAAGTTCGGGAACCTCAGACAGCGCCTCTTGTACCGTGTTGACAATTCCAGCTTTCTGGACCCCACTGAACTCTGGCTGAAAAATCACTTCTGGAATGGCAAATGGCTCCTCGAATAGCTTAATGATCTGAAGGGACTCCCGGGCGGTAGGAGCCAAAGCCTGAAGCTCACTATCTGAAATCGAATATCCGGTTACCGATGTTTTGTAGTCCGGAAGAACATAGCTGGTGGAAATATTATCGGTCTCCTTGGCCAGTTGGATGGGCCGAAGCTTTCTGAGTCTCTCTATTTTTTTCAACGAAGCAGTGTAATCCGAAGTCACAAAGCAAGTGGCCTCTTTGATGTCGTTCACCAGTATGGATTCGTCAGTCACGTTATAGTGTCTGAAGGAAATGGTTTCCCGTAAATATCCGTTGAGAAAACGGCCAGCAATAGGCATTCGTTTTACAGCTTTCCAGTAGGGAAGTCCATAAATCATAGGAATAACATAGGTAGAATCGAACCCACAGTCTATAACCAGTTGGAAGTCATTGTATGTGTCATCTTTGGAAGTGCTCCAAGGTATCAAAGATGCTGATGAGCCCCGATACAAACTTCCTAGACCGAACTCCTCAAACAAAACCTGATCGGTGTTGTTCTGGAACTTGGAAAGCGTAACTGGAGACTCGCAGTATATTAAGTTGGAATCTTGAAGAAAATCCTCGTCTTGATTGTAATATTTGGAGAATGCCGAATCCCAGATCTGACGCTCAATTGTCCACTGTGTCAGTTGTCCATGCTCTATAGGACGCTTGAATTGCACGTTAGATCGGTCTATAGGGGCAGAGCCCCTAAGGGCCTCCCCCAGGTAGATCTGCTTTTCGTTGGTGCGGATCACACAATTGGGAACATGAACGGGTTTCTGGTCTTCCGCAAAACCAAACTTCATCTCGTAGGAGCCATTGTCTATGATTATGTTCTTCATGAGTAAGATTATCGAATGCAGCGAGTAAAATCTCCCGATCAAACTATGATAAACATCAAGTGAATATATAGAGGTTTTTCTTTATACCATGTTTTCTCTTCTTATTCTTGTTTACAGGGCAGTGCGACCAAACATATTATATGTTTTGAAAGCAAAGTTATGGCACGTGACTAAAGTGATGAGTTTGGCTAGTTGTCTCCAGATCTATCTTCTACGATGTTACCAAAAAATTTCAATTCGTAGTGTATGTACTAAGTAAGCTTTGTTTTCCTTCTGGTGTACGGTTGTAGAGCTTTTTTGCTTAGCCACATGGCCCTCTCGCTGACTCTATCACCGCCTCTTCCAGTGCCACAATGGCTCTTTTAGCCACATCTTCAAAGCCCGTGTTTGCGTCTATATTCAATTCTTTGCAAACACTACAAGATGGTTTACTATATTCAATAAATCGCCTCCCAAACAGCTAGCGAAGGACCCCTGAGAGACCTTCACTCCATGATGGCTGTCACAACCGTCAAACGAGAACGCGATAACCTTAAACCGGTCTCCAGAGCCTGTTTGGAGTGCAGATCAAGGCATGTCAAGTGTGATGGTGGAGAGCCTATTTGTGCTAGATGCAGAAGACTAGGAAGAGCCTGCCTTTACGTGAAGAGCCATCGTGGAGGATCCAGAAAGAAAGGAGTGAGCTCCAAGAAGCAGAAGCTAGAAGACTTCCCTGTGACCCAGAAAAAACAACCAAATGTCGCAGATCTAGACTCATTTGTTCTTCCCTGTGTGAAAAATGGACAATCCCATAGAACGCAAGATCCTAACTGCAATCGACAATGCCTGAAGCCTGAAAACTTTCAAAGCGTACCACACTGCTTGGAATCTATTTCCAGCAAAAGGAGGCCTGAGGGTGTGGACTATTATCCGAAGTTCAACTCGTCTCAGGATAGAAGCACAGCCGACGATATATTTGATCCCAAGTTCCTTACTACGCCCGATAAGTACTACATGACTCCCTCGCTGATTAAGCTTCTTGATACTGCCACCATTGTTGACAACTACTACTCGCATTTCCACAACCCCCACCCATTTATGCCGCATAAGCACGAAATTTATGAGTATCTCGAGTTAATTCCTCATAAATACGACCTACTCCTATCGATGAAGCTTATTGGAGACGGTCAGACATCCTCAATCTATTCCAGAGACATAGAAACTGTGAATTATATGGTGAACACGATACTTGATTATATAAAGCAAGTGGGCCGTGATTTTGTTTCTCTTCAATCGCTTCTTATGCTGGCAATGGTTGCCCATATTAGTTCTTTACACGATCTCTCTACTTCCATAAGACAAGCTGTTGTGGCACTCATTATCGACTTCCGGCTCAACAATATCGATCAGGATAGAATACCATCAATTTTCATGGATGTTAATGGATTCATCACGGAGTCTCCTCGTCGCTCAGAAACCGATGAGAATGCTGTTGCCACTCCCTCTGATACAGACAAGGAGTCAGATGTCATTAACCAGTTGCTTCGCTCCCCAAGATTATCGAAGGTGCCTCGAGAGATTTTAGAAGATGCAGCCCGAAGAACCTTATGGGAAGTGTACTTCTTTGATACTTTAAGTGGTACCGCATCCGGGTTCTCCACCTCTGCTCTTTCTACTAAAAAGGTGTTGACGCTTTACCCTAAAACAATCCCTTTGAAATTATATGACTTCAAAAGTCGGGCTGAGTGCTGCAAGCTGGTAAATGATGCAATAAGGCTGAATGTTGCAATACAGGCTCGCAAAGAAACAGAGTCACATTTGATCCACATGAAGACAGCCTTGGGAAACTGGGATCTGCGTATTGAGAATCCAGATGCGTATAACGCACCTTATCTTGTAAGTTTCAATGGTCAGGTCAATGAGGGAGTTCAGCAGGCGATAATGCTGGTGAGCTATGCTAAGATATTCATGCACAGGCCATTTTCATACCTATGGAAGCCAGACAGACGTTCCTCTGGAAATGATGAGGCAGATGGTGAAGATGATAGTGAGTCGCTAAGAAAACAGAGCGTAGACTCTGGAAAGCTTCTGGAAACCAGAAAGACCATCGATGCAGCTTCTGCTGTTGTCAAGTTGCTGCTGGACACAGGTCCGGGCAAAATCTTGGATCGGACTCCTTTTTTTGCCTGTTCTCTAGCATTTTCATGTCTCGTCCATGTTAGTGCATATTCCTGGATTGAATCCAGCTTATCAATGATGGATGAGGAGGCGAGCAGCTTGTCTTGGTTGAAAGATAGCGTGAACGAAGATGAATTGGGGGGTTACGCAGAATACATCAAGCTGGAACTTGGGGGGATATTGCAGATATCGAGACACTGGGCTTTATCGTCGAAGCTCATCCAACATATCAAGGACACCTTGACCAAAGTCTCTCCAAGCCTTCTTAGAACTGTTCAAAGAACCATTCCTGACTCGACTCCTCATAGATCTATTGAACTTGGAACTGACCAGGCTTCTGTCAATTTGAGCAGCGACTCTGCTGCTGTTTCGAATACTCCCCATCCTGAAAAATCACAGACTCCTTTGACCGATCTTCTCAGTAGTAGATCGTCAAGCACTGCTGCATCTGGCGCCAACTCTCAGAACGCACCAGGTGCCGACTCTAATAATTATCTGAATAACATAAACGAGGTGGACTTCAACTCAATATTCGACGAAACAGATATGATGTCTCTCTCCCCTACCAGCGACACAGGCTGTGATTGGGTAGATAGAAACCTGCTAGAGTTCGGTGACTTTTCTCTTGTTTGAATCACAGTTGAGCTGTTGGGATCGTTTATTTATTTATAATCCTTATTTATTCTATTTATTACAACTGGCGGCTTACAAACATGAACCTATTCGCGTGATAATGGAGCCACGAGATCAATCGAGCGTCCCAAAACACCTTCTACTCTTCCCCGAAGAGCTCCCGATGTGCATGTGACCTCAAAAGAGGTGAGGTCTATTAAGGCCTGTGAGTTTCCAATTTTAATGCTGGCATGATTTTCTTTTTGGTTCATCGTAAATGCATCTCCAAATTGTACGGAAAGTAGTTTGGATATACGAGATAGTCTCTCAGAACGCGAGAACTGAGATTGGAACTGCTGGACTTTGGAATTCACACCATTCTCTAGTTTGATCACAGCTGAATCTGTCTCTTCATGTTTATGGCTTTCACAGCTTTTCGACGTTAGCTTCACCGAAGCGGGTGACGAATCACAGCTCATCAGAATTGCAAGTACAGAATCAGCAATAGTGTCATCAACTAGTCCTGAATTCCATTCGGCAGTCGCCAACCCTTCATTTTCCTCCAAGGTCACTTTGACAGAATTCATAACCTCAATAACATACTCTTCGACATCCTGTATCAACACTTTCACATAGCCAAACATCTGAGAGAGCTGCCAATAAACTATGTTTCTGTTGGCGTTGCAGCGTATTGTCTGTCTCTGTCTCACAATTGTAGCTGTCAGCCCTGAAAATTCTCGGAGATCTTCCAATTTAAGCAAACTCAAATCAAAGTTCTTTTGAACGAGTACCCCATTGATCATGTCATGATCCTTTGGAAGCTCTGTGGCCAATTGACCCATCACTTTGGCTATTTTGATGCCTCTGAAGTGAAGAGAAAGTGTGGAACTGTTTCGTGGGTTATACACCTTGACTTCGTTCTCAGTGTTTTTTAACTTTTGATACCGGGATAATAGTGCAGATTTCAACCTTCCCATTGGATTTGACTCCCCATGGACTAATATTATCGATTTTGGGTTCACTAACTCAATGAATTTGGAGTTCTGCTCGTAGTCCACATGGGCAGCAAATGAAATCTCTTCCACGCTCAATTTACGTGGGATCATGATGTCAGGGTTGGAAATGGATGGGATTTCACTAGGCTCCGTCAGTAGAGTCTTAGCCATTGTGCCTTCAACGGAATAACCTGTCATTATGACGACATTCCTTGGATCGGGGCACCATTTTTCGAGTACTCTCCGGGAAATACCATTCTGCAACATTCCTGGAGAGGCTATTATGACCGAGGAGTTCAAATCATCCATCCTTTCGATATTAGTGATGTTTTTGATGTACTTAAAGTGGAATGGGTTCTGGTTGGTTTCTGTGAATTTCTTCCTAATACTGTCGTTCATCATATTGACGTACCTCTGGTACACTGCCATACATTTCTTGGCTAAGTCTGAAGCATAATAGATAGGAACGTGTTGTAGTTCCTTGTTATTCTGCCAGTATTCGTCTAAAATCAACAGAATTTCTTGCGCTCTCCCCAGTGCAAATACAGGCAGAAGACAGCGTCCACCTTGCTGTATTGTGGAATGTATCACATGTGTTAGCTTCGACTCTCTCTCTATTCTAGGAACATGTGTAGCAGTTCCAAAAGTGGCTTCTGTGATCAGCAAATCTGGCCGTGAAGGTGGAAGCTCCGCAGAACTCAAGTGTCTATCCTCCTCTCGAGAGTAGTCACCCGTGAACAAAAATTTAATTCCTCCTAGCTCGACAAGAAACATCGCAGCTCCCAATACGTGCCCGGCATGATATGCCGTGAACCTTATGCCTTCTACCTCTATAGTGGAATGATAATCAATCGTTTCAATTCTGTCCAGGGACTCGTTCAAGTCTTCGTCAGTAAAAAGAAAATTGGTAGTTCCCTCATCCGATGCATTATCAGTGATGCTAGTCACCCTCACAAAGTCATTGAGCAGCCATTTGTAGATAGCCTTCGTCGGATACGTCATAAACACTCGTCCCTTGAAATTCGTGTGCTGCATCACATAAGGAAGCGAGGCAGCATGGTCCAGGTGGAAATGACTGATCAGAAGAATATCCACTCTCGAAAGATCAAAGTCGTCATAGTACGGAAGAGATTCCGCTCCAGAATAAGCGGGATGTATACCAGCATCCAGCATAACCACCTTTCCCTTGTATTCAACTATGTGGCACGACCTTCCAACCTCATTCCCTCCGCCGAGACATGTGAAGTTGAGCTGTTCTCCATCCTCTTCGTCGTTGTCTACAAGGGCTGACATGGCTTCCGAAAAAGTAGTTAGTTCAGGATTCTCAGAAACCTGTCGTACCCCCCATTACTGCGAAAATATGTTTGGACTAGAGTCAGATGTACCTTTTTTTTTCTATTTCATGAAAATACGGCGCCTCACTGCGCCATAAAGTGGCGGTGTCAACAACTCTGTTTTTTTCAATCTCACAAAACTCATAAACTAAAACTATCACTATAATTCATCATGAACCAGTAAAGGGGAAAACTCACAACGACCACTATAAAAACGTATTCACTGCAGAATGAGTGAAGGATCCACAGTATCATCTTCTGAGCCGCTTGATCTTATCAAGCTATGTCTTGACGAAAAAATCTACGTCAAATTGAGAGGAAGCAGAGAAATGGTCGGAAAACTACATGTAAGTATTCAAAGATAGATAATTCCTGAAAACATACTAACAGCTGCAGGCTTACGACTCTCATTGTAACATGGTTCTAGGCGATGCTATAGAGACTATTTTTTATGTGGATGACGGGTCGAAAATAGAGTCCAAAACTAGAAAGACCGAGATGGTGTTTGTCAGAGGTGACTCGGTTATATTAGTGAGTGATGCTTCTAATCTTTAATCGCTATTCATGTATATTAAACGGATCAAATTGAGTTTCTTCTCTGCAATGTGTTTCCTCTGTAAATCTCCTTGCGACGATTTCTAAAAAATGGCAGCTCTCTCTTTTCCTTGAGCTCCTTTAACTCTCTATGGGCATAAGAAGACCCTACTCCTGATATCTCGTCCATCTTCGAAAAGTCCAATGTCCCGTATCCTTCAATCGGAGGCCGAAGGTAGATACAGCCTTTTGTGTTCTTTGCTAGTTCAAGAGCGTTGACAGACGCAACATAAGCAAGGCGCATTTGAATATCTGTCATGGATGGAACATTGGGATGGCTAGAAAAGGGATTCAACTTGTTAAGAAGCACCCATATTCCACTCAGGGACTCTCCATAATGCATAGGAGTTCTGTCGTCTTCTGACCCAACATCACAAGCAATAATTACATTTGCTCCTCTTCGCTTCATCTCCTGAACAGTTAAGTTATCAACATATCCTCCATCAAGCAACATGTTTCCGTTATCTGTTAGAGGAGGTAGAAGAGCAGCTAACGACATAGAGGCTCTCACATACCGCCAAGCATACCCTGATGTATGAATTTCCATCAATGACTTGGTTATGTTAGTGGAGTTGCAGTAATATCTGATCCAGAAATCTTCTATTCTGGATTCTCCGAATGATTTCCATATCCCTCTATTGAACTCGTGACCAGTGGTATACGAGGTCACTGGAATGGTTAGATCCAAAAGCGTCCTCCACAAGGATGACATACGACCTGCAAATGTTTTAGCACGTCCATAAACTGGAACTAAGTCATACTCCCGTGCATATAACGCTCCAATAAAGGCTCCTATCGACGTTCCTCCTATCAAATCTACAGGAATGCCATAATCCTCCAGAGCTTGAATAACACCTATATGGCTCATTCCCCTTGCACCACCTCCTCCAAGTACCAGGCCAATCGCCTGTCCTGTCAGAATTCTAGCAAGTCTCGTGAAATCGTCCTTATGCTCTTGCATGGGCTGATAGTATTTTTTGGATCGGAACGCCTCTTTTGTCTGTTTCAACACCTGCAAGAAATCGTTGTTGTTTAGTATGTATTCCATTTTGTTTCGTATGTTGCTGGTGAGTTTTGCAGTGGTGGCGGAAAGCAGTTTTGTCGATAAAGGAGCGTTGGTTGGGAAAAAATCAACTTCAGGACGATTGTGTCTAGTTCTCTCGTGAACGGAAAGCTGAATATGGTGGTGAGAATGTACCCAGATCCGATTCTTGAGCCACATATTTGTCAGTCCTGGTTCAACATATCTTTCGGGATGCAGTAATATCAGTTCTGTTCTTGCAGCAGTTTTATGTCTCACCAGTAGTCTCTCGTATTCACCTATATCAGGTGAGCTGGTGGAATCAGCCAGCAGCAGAATGCAGTCCCCTTGCTGAATACACGTTCTTGTCCAAGATGACTTGACGGGTGTGTCCGCAAGATAAACAACAATATCGTATTTGTCTTCCAGTTCAGAAAAATACCCACTCTGCTTCAACTTTGCCAGCTTATCGAAAGCATGTTTCCCTAGCCTAGTCAGAGTTGACGACTGTGTCAACAACTTTGCAGATTTTCCGACATTTTCAAGAGCAAAGGCCAACTTTTCGCCAAATTCTGCTACAGGCAGCCCGTGTGTAATAGGCAAGATTGTAATTGTTCTGAAATTATTCACACTCTGGACAAACTGTTCGCTTCTGTGAGGAAGAGTGCATATTGAGTTGCTATAAGCGTCGAACTCTTCACCAGATTTACTGGCTACCTGATGAGCAACTATCCTCGAAACTTTGACCATAATAGATGGATTACTTAGTGCAATCATTTCAAACAAAGCTCTTGGAATTCTTGCTAACTCGGAGTCTCTTATTGCGACAACTGTGGAAAACCGCTTTGTCTTAGTCAAAACCTCGACTTCACCCAACGACTCTCCTTGACCATGTTCTCCCAATATGGTGCTATCTCCGTCATCGTTGGAACGTCGAACTGATCTGAATCTTCCATTGAGAACAATATATATTCCGTTTGCTGGATCTCCCTGATTGTATATTGAATGACCAGCAGCCGCATTGACCCACTCCATGGAATAGTCAGCCAGTAGAAGTCTGCGGTCCAAAACTTTCAAAAGCTTTTTGGCAAGAGCAAGCCTGACAGGAGGATTTCTCTCAACTAGTACATCACAGAATTCCTTTGGTAAAAAGCCAATATCACAATCTGAGGATGCAATCACATTAACGAAAGACCTAGAGTCAATTAAGGTGCCTAGGTAGCCAGCAATCCCACCAGGTTTGATGGTATATATTAGTTCTTCTTTCCTTTCGGTGGATATATCATCGTTGGTGTTTTTAAGGTAGCTCACATCTAAAGAACCATTAATCAAATAAAAGAGGCCTGTTGTTTCTTCGTCAGCATCTATGATCTTTGTACCCTTGTGAACATAAAACACTTTGATTTGTTCGGCCATGTCTGTTTTGATTTTTTTGAAATTTGCTTCATATCTTGATCTTGAGACGTCGCTTCCTTCGTCCTCTTCTGAAACCACTTCTGAGACTTTAGGGCCTGATGTGGAAAATGTCCTGATCTTGGATGTGTTGACAATTGTCCGATATTGTTTCTGGTTGTTCCCAACTACTGTGAGGCCAGATATCATGGGAGAATTGAGACCGGATGATGAAATAGAGGGTCTTTCTGCGAAAGAGACTGTGATCGTATTGCTATTGATTCCTATACTTTCACAGATGTTCCCAGCAATTGCTTTTCTGAGAGATAGCTCTTCTGCATCTTCGTCACCCTCTGTAAACGCTCCAATTCTGAGATCTTTGAGGTCATTATCAGCTGAGTTCAGTCTCACGTTATCCTTCATTGAAACAGGTACGTTTGAGAAAAGATCACCAGGATTATATTCGTTTCTAGATGCCAGACTGAAGTGTCTTGAGCTGCTGGCGTTACGATTCAATGGCAACCTTATCCCACTGGAACCTCTCAATATCTCAGTGTCCAGTCTATCATCATTGAGCTTGTGGACGGCAAAGTCATTTATACCGTCTGAATTCTTTTTGTCGTGGTCTTCTCTCTCACTTCCCGTGGTGGGGGCGGATAGAGATGTACTTTTGTTGCGCCTCTCGGATGATAGTAGAGAGTTGCTGGATAGTTTTTTCAAGGTTGCCGTCTCAAATATAGTCTTAGAACCGACTATCGTTTCTGTAGGTTTTGAAGACAAGGAAGCAGTGGTATCAGTGGCCGCACTCAAATCTAAGTGGTGTTGCTCATCTACTTCACGACATCTTCGAATGACACTATCACGCAAATGTGATGGAAGCTCCCCAGTGAAGCTATCATTTAGATTGATTTCTGTTTGAATTATATCAGGGGTGAGTCCAAGATAATCATGTGCCGTACGAAAGGTAACTCTATGGAGCTTGGTCAGAATCATCTGTATTATGTGCGAGGTTGCTTTTGGATACTTAATAGCCAGCCTAGCAAAAGATTCTCTAGGAATGATGGAAACTGTACAGCTCTTTTGCGGTATTGCAATCAAAGGTGGTGTGGAGTTGTATATGGAGTGAAAGTGGGATTTGCGAGGTGAAGAGGGAGATTCAGGAGGTGACTCATGCGAAACTTTGTTGTTATCGAGCCTAAATTCAGAGGGAATGGGCAGTATATTGTTACTTCCTAGCTCTCCAAGAGTTTCGATTGTCTCATTATTGGTGAGCAAGTTTAAAATGCCAATAAAAGAAGACAAGGGGGCGCCACTTTTGACGTTGTTCAAATGCTGATATCGGATATTGTCCACAATCACACATTCTTTGGCGTTGTCATTGGCGAACAATCTCTGGTCGGTAGAAATACTCCCTATTTGACAGTAAACATCAATTTCACCTTCAACACAAATGGTGAAACCTGACAAATCTTCAAGAAATATAATTTCACCCGAATCTAGCTTCTGGGTCTGCATACTCTTCGTCAGTTCCTGAAATACTGGAGTATCAAGATACCCAAATATCTTAATCGCAGACAAGAACTCATCCAGGTAACTGAGACCAGACCGTCTTTCTTCTCCAGTATTTTCCTCGAATGTATCTATCAAAGGCTTAGGTCTTTTGGTATCTTCCGGTAAGCGAGAATAATTAGTGAGGTATTTGTACCTGATGTATGCGTAAGAGGAGGCTGATAATACAAGACTTATCAGCATTAGCGTAGGAAATGATAGCGTTATCTGAAAACTGTACGACAGTACAGACAGGATGAAGGATGGTACGTAGTAAACAATCGAGCCTAAAGTCTTAAAAAAGACCCAGCTGATATACCAAATAAGGTTGGATAAAACAAAAAGTCCCTGTTCATACGTATGTTCTGGTAATTCAAGCTTTGAGAAAGTCTGAAAGTTTTCTATGACATCCGTGGATGATGAACTGCTAAACGTGTTGGGACGGGAAGAAGTCGACAGTGACATTGCTTTCCAGAGTAGGAGAATGCCCTGAAACTATGGTAGTGATAGACCTCTATGATCACAGTCAGCGCCAATTACCCGCTAGATGATGAAGCCGTAAAACGGAGCGTGGAAATGATAGGATTATCAGTGAATAGTACCAAGATCAAGTCCACTCAGCGCTTTCAAACAATTATTACTTAAGGGGCGTTATTTGATCTATTTTTTTATCACCTAATGATTATCTCTAATTTTTTTTATAGACCGAGAAGCCGATATCAGTTCAACGTGGGGTGTTAATTTAATAACCAAGAAAAGACACCGGTTAGAGAGACAACAAAGTACTTGGGGGATTTTTGAGTGGGGAAGTCCAGACCACAGTCCAGACCACAGTCCACAATTAGGGGTCATGCAATGCACGTGGTTTGTAAAGCAAACATGTAAATTGAGGATAGTTTTTCAATAATCCTGGCTTTTTAAATGGGCAATCAAAATACGGTGGCACAGAAAATCAGCAGGAAAAAAGCCAAGTAAAAGCGACGAGAATATTCTCATCAGCTCACTGCTTGACTAATGATTACAGCGCAGTTGCAAGGATCTCTGCGTAAAACCCCGTCCTGGGTACCGTCGATCGACGCGTCGTTTACCGAGCCACATTCGTCATCCCCACGTCCAGCCATTTGTGGGAGACGCGACGATCGACTCTCCCTCTTCTCAACATTTTTCTCTAACCCTCTTCCCAACAACGACATTGTAACTAAGTACTAGATGTAGATCATACAGCCCATCATTGTTTAGTAGTGTGCTTCACTATAATCTATTGGGAACCACTCAAAAGAATCTGCAAGGAAAGGACTTCGACTGGATTTGTCAGCCGAGGGGCACTATTGTGGCTCGTTTTGAATCAAGCGTCTTCCAGAGTGAGAGAGAACTTGAGGTTCTGTTCCGGGGCTCAGATTGGTGTAGTCGCATTACACGAAAATAACATTTTTTTGGTGGGAGGGTTCAACAAAAAAAGTCGCTGCTGGGAAAAAAACTTCAAAAAAAAATAAGAAAAGGGAATCTTACTATAAGATCGTGTTGTTGTTCTTCAGATAGAATTGTTGGTTGTTGTGCAAAGTCTCTACATTTTGCTTCAGATCCAAAATTTCGACACACCCTTTATAGGGATTTCAAAACCTTGCAAGGCAACAGAGGACTCGTGCATCTAGCAGAACCTCTAATAGGTTTTTTCTTCTTAAAGGTGTGAAATCCTTTGCTTGAGCAAGTCACTTTGTTCCCCGTCGTTGCCTGTTAGAACTGTCACTGCACTGTAAGCTTTTCACTAGCTTGTTGGTGTCTCTAGTTACAGCTAACTATCGTGCTTATAATTGGCCCATCACGCCTCCGTTCTAACTCCAGGTCGTACAATATATACATTCCCTTTCCAAAAGATGTCTGTCAATAGACCGTTGGCTATCACCCATGGGGCTATCGAGACGACAATTTTGACGTCTCCATCAGACTATTTGTTTTACCAAGACCTAACTGCGGGATTCTATAAGTCTCTGCCTGAGGTAACCGAGGGCTTTGCTGATGATGATGAGCCTTCGTCCAAATCTGAGCTGCTTATGATGTTCCTAGGGTATGTCGTGAACTCTAAGTCTATCGAGAGTGAAAAGCAAGATGCTGTGAAGCTGATCATCGATGAATTTGATACTAGATTCTTGCAGGGAACTGACATCCATTCATTTGCGGCCAAGGCCTTGACCAGCGAAACAAACCCAACAACTCTGGAAAAGGTAAAACTCCACCTGATAAAAAACTACTTTCTGGGTAAGCTATACTTAGATAGGGACTTTGGCTTGAAGCAATCCGAGCAAACGCCTTCTGCTCTACTAAAAGCTGCTAAGAGTGGAGAGGTATCAATCTTTTCTGTTTATGGTGGACAGGGTAATACAGATGATTACTTCGAGGAGTTGAGAGAGATTTACGATATTTACAATGGACTGGTATCAGATTTCTTGTTCAAAGTGCAGTCAAAACTGCAATCGCTCATATCGTCAACTTCGGACATAGATAGAGTGTTCAATCACGGCTTTGATTTAATCAAGTGGCTTGAAAATCCTGAACAGACGCCAAGTAACGAACATCTACTTTCCATTCCCGTCTCGTGTCCTCTGATCTGTGTCATTCAATTGTGTCACTACATCATCACTTGCAAAATTTTGGGGGTCAGACCTGGTGAGCTTAACGAGATACAAAAGGGAACCACAGGACATTCTCAGGGTTTGGTGACTGCAGTGGCGGTCGCCTCCACAGACTCATGGGAGTCCTTTGAGATCCAGGCCCTTAAGGCTGTAGAGTTTCTATTCTACTTGGGAATCAGATGTTTGCAAGCTTACCCATCTACTTCTCTTGCTCCTACTACCGTTGAGGACTCCCAGGAGAATGGGGAGGGTGAACCAGGTCCAATGCTATCAATAAGAGATCTCTCATATGATGAGATCACAAAGTATGTGGATATGACAAATCAACATTTACCAGAAGCTAAGCAAATCAGCGTTTCTTTAGTTAATGGAGCCAGAAACCTGGTTGTCACAGGTCCTCCCGAATCACTCTATGGTCTCAACTTGAATTTGAGAAAAGCAAAGGCGCCATCAGGGTTAGACCAGTCCAGAATTCCTTATAGTGAGAGAAAACTCAAATTCTCTTCAAGATTCCTACCCATAATGTCTCCATTCCATTCGAAATTGCTTGCTCCTGCCACAGATCGTATAATAGCTGACTTGAAGAAGTCTGGACTGGAGTTTGATACCAGAGAAATCAAAATACCCGTATTTGATACTTACGATGGTTCTGATCTCAGAAACTGTACCACGTCAGTGGCAGCCAGACTGATTGAACTAATTACGTTATTACCAGTACACTGGGAAACTGCTACCAACTTCAAAGCCACGCATATTGTAGATTTTGGACCAGGTGGGTCTTCCGGTCTTGGTGTTCTGACCCACAGAAATAAAGAAGGCACTGGTGCAAGAATCATCGTTGGTGGAGCTTTAGATGCTATTACAGAGGACTCTGAGTTTGGTTACAAACAAGAGATCTTTGATATCAATAGATCTTCCCTCAAATTTGCTCCTAACTGGTTGAAGGAATTCCAGCCGAAACTCGTGAAGACCAAAAAGGGGAAAATTTATGTGGATACCAAGTTCTCTAGACTTTTGGGAAGAGCTCCGCTTATGGTCCCAGGAATGACTCCAAGCACTGTCTCCCCAGAATTTGTGGCAGCTATTATTGAGGCAGGTTATCATGCTGAAATTGCCGGAGGTGGTTATTTCGCTCCTGCTATGATGTCAAAGGCTTTGGAGAAGATCGCTGATAGCATATCACCGGGAGCAGGCATTGGAATAAATCTTATTTATGTCAGTCCAAAAATGTTGCAGTGGGGTATCCCAATGATTCGTGAACTGAGAGAAAAAGGCTTCCCGATTCAATCGATTTCCATTGGTGCCGGTGTTCCTTCGCTGGATGTTGCCACTGAGTACATCGAGACTCTTGGGTTGAAACATTTGGGATTGAAGCCCGGATCTGTCGATGCTATCACCCAATGTATAACTATTGCGAAGGCCCATCCAGATTTCCCTATTGTGTTGCAGTGGACCGGTGGAAGAGGAGGAGGACATCACTCCTTCGAAGATTTCCACCAGCCAATCTTACAGATGTATTCGAAGATCAGAAGGTGCCCTAACATAATTCTAGTTGCGGGATCTGGTTTTGGCTCAGCAGAGGATACTTATCCATACCTGGCTGGAACGTGGTCTTTGGAATTCAACTATCCACATATGCCCTTCGACGGTGTTTTGTTCGGTTCGAGAGTAATGATTGCTAAGGAGTGTAAGACATCCCCTGCTGCAAAGAGAGCTATTGCCAACTGTTCTGGAGTGGAAGATACTAAATGGGAACATACTTACAAGAAGCCAACGGGTGGTATTCTATCGGTCAGATCTGAAATGGGTGAACCTATTCATAAGATCGCTACCAGAGGTGTCATTTTTTGGAAAGAAATGGATGAAACCATTTTTTCGCTTCCAAAAAGTAAACTCATGGACGCACTCACGAAGAAGAAGGATTACATTATCAAAAAGTTGAACGCGGATTTCCAGAAGCCATGGTTTGGTAAGAATGAAGATGGCGTCTGCGATCTCCAGGAAATGACATACGAGCAAGTTGCGAAAAGATGTGTTGAACTGCTTTATGTTAGAAAATCTTCGAGATGGATTGATGTTACATTGAGAAATTTCACTGCAACATTTCTGAGAAGAGTTGAAGAGAGATTCACCAAGAACACTAAAGTTGCTATCATTCAACGACTTTCACAGTTGGAGGACCCAGACAAAGCAGTCTCTGCTGTCTTTGAGACTTATCCAGAAGGGAAAACACAGCTCGTGAATGCCGAGGATTGCGATTACTTTATCTCTGAATGTACCAACCCTTCGCAGAAACCAGTTCCGTTTGTTCCTGTACTGGATGACAAGTTTGAGTATTTCTTCAAGAAGGATTCCTTGTGGCAATCAGAGGATCTAGAGGCCGTTGTAGACGAGGATGTTGAAAGAACTTGTATACTTCATGGTCCTGTTTCTGCTCAATTCACGAAAAAGGTTGACGAGCCTATTAAGGATATACTGGACTCTGTACATGAAGGTCATATCGCGAAACTTGTTGAGGATCTGTACCACAGTGACATAACTAGCATACCCGTTGTTGAATACTTCTCTGATAAGACTGCGCATTCTGTTGGGTCTGTCACAGGTGTGAAGATTTCCGAAGCTGCTGATGAATTGACATACTCGATGGGCTCAACTCTACCTGAGTCCAAGGCATGGTATGAACTACTTGCGGGATCTGACTTGAACTGGAGACACGCTCTTATCTTATCTGATATCGTTGTTCAAGGCTACAATCATTTAGCAAATCCAATCAAAAAGGTGCTTGCCCCTGCTCCTAATATCACGGTGAAGATAGCTAATCCAAAAGAGGTGAGCAAGACTGTCATTAAACTTTTTGAATCAGTTAAGGGAAAAGATAAGGAAGTCGTTAGAATATCCGCCGTTGAAGATTCGATAAAGATGGAGTTGATTGAACACAGAACTGCTGATGGCATTCCTGTTGCTTTGAATTTGCTTTATAAATATAAGCCTTCTGATGGATTTGCTCCAATTTTGGAAGTGATAGAGGGAAGAAATGACAGAATCAAGGAGTTTTATTGGAAACTTTGGTTTGGCCATAAGGTGCCTGTGGACTTGAGCTTTGATGTTCACTCTAAGATAGATGGAGGTTCCTTGGAAGTAACTTCCAAAGCTGTTGCAGAACTGACTCACGCAGTTGGTAATTCGTGCGAGTATTTCGTGCCTCGTACAGGAAGAGACCAGCTAGCTCCAATGGACTTTGCTATCGTCATTGGATGGAAAGCGATCATGAAATCAATCTTCCCTGAAACAGTCGATGGAGATATCCTGAGACTTGTGCACCTGTCGAACGCATACCGGGTATTCCCCGGTACCGAGCCTTTGAAGGTTGGAGATAAGGTATCATCTGACGCGGAAATTACATCTGTGATCAATGGTGACTCGGGTAAGACTGTGGAAGTAGTAGGAACTATTTATAGAGATGGTGAAGCTCTCATGGAAGTTACTTCTTCTTTCTTCTATAGAGGCAGCTACTCTGATTTTGCTAACACTTTCCAGAAGAACTCCGAGACCCCAGTCGAGTTGAAACTATCAACACAAAAGGAAGTTTCGGTTTTGAGATCCAAAGAGTGGTTTCATTTTGATTCCAATGAAGTTGATTTGCTGAACAAGACGCTAACGGTTAGATGCAAATCCGTCTACACCTACAAGTCGGGCAATATTTTCTCCTCTGTGCAGACCTCAGGAGAAGTCTACTATGAGTTACCTTCTAAAGAAGTGAAACAGGTTGCTTCAATAAACTACGAAGCCGGTTATTCTCATGGTAATCCTGTGATTGATTATTTAACAAGACATGGATTACCTATAGAACAACCCGTTATGTTTGAAAATGCTATTCCATTGTCTGGGGCTCTTATCACAAAGGCGCCTGGCTCAAATGAGACTTATGCAGCAGTTTCAGGTGACTACAACCCTATTCACGTATCTAGAGTGTTTTCATCCTATGCAGGATTACCTGGCACTATTACTCATGGAATGTTTTCTTCTGCTTCTGTCAGATCCCTTGTTGAGATGTACGCCGCCAATGGTGTTGCTCCAAGAGTGAGGGCGTACAAGGCCAATTTCGTCGGAATGGTTTTGCCTAATGATGAGTTATCGACCAAGTTGGAACACGTCGGTATGATTAACGGTAGAAAAATCATCAAAATTGAAACGAAGAAGGTTGAAACTGGTGATGTTGTATTGGCTGGAGAAGCTGAGATTGATCAGCCGGTGTCCACGTTTGTGTTTACTGGACAGGGATCACAGGAGCAGGGTATGGGTATGGACTTGTACAATTCTTCTGATGTTGCTAAAAAGGTTTGGGATAAGGCTGATTCTCACTTCATCAACAATTACGGCTTCTCGATTTTAGATATTGTTAAAAACAATCCGAACGAGTTGACTGTCTACTTTGGAGGACCTAAGGGTAGAAGCATCAGAGAGAACTACATCACAATGATGTTTGAGACGGTGGATGAGACTGGAAAACTGAAATCCGAGAAGATTTTCAAGGAAATTGACGAAAACACTACGACATACACATTCAAATCTCCAACTGGTCTTCTATCAGCTACTCAGTTCACACAGCCTGCTTTGACGTTGATGGAGAAGGCTGCCTTTGAGGACATGAAGTCAAAGGGTCTTGTTCCATCTGAGTCGATGTTTGCAGGTCATTCTCTAGGAGAATACTCTGCCCTGTCGTCTCTTGCTGATGTTATGCCTATTGAATCTCTTGTGGACGTCGTTTTTTATAGAGGGATGACCATGCAGGTTGCTGTTCCTAGAGATTCTTTAGGAAGATCCAACTACGGCATGTGTGCTGTGAATCCTTCGAGAGTTTCTCCTACTTTTACGGATGCTGCGTTGAGATATGTGGTCGACCATATCAGCAAGCAGACCGGCTGGTTGTTGGAGATTGTCAACTACAATGTTGAGAACCAGCAGTATGTGACTGCAGGAGACCTAAGAGCGTTGGACTCTCTAACGAACACATTGAACGTTTTCAAGATCCAGAAAATTGACATTGTGAAGCTGCAAGAGATCATGCCTTTAGAGAAAGTTGCTGAACATCTATCAGAGATAGTGTCTGAAGTTTCTCAAAAGTCTTTAGCCAAGCCTCAGCCTATCGAGCTTGAAAGAGGTTTTGCTTGCATTCCTTTGAAAGGTATTTCTGTTCCATTCCACTCCTCATATCTTAGATCTGGTGTGAAGCCATTCCAGAGATTCTTGGTGAAGAAGATTCCAAAGTCTGCTGTCAAGCCAGCAAGTCTGATTGGCAAGTATATCCCAAACCTGACCGCCAAACCTTTCGAATTGACGAAAGAGTACTTCGAAGACGTTTACAAACTCACCGGCTCCGATAAGATCAAGGCTATTTTGGACAACTGGGAGCACTACGAGTCTGCATAAACGTTACTGCCCGTTATTGGTTCTTTTTTATCACTACTGTGTGTGTTTGTCGGTGACGGGGTGAGTTTGTTATATATTTATTAGTATAGTTTAATTTCAGGCCCTTTAGCTTTCAATTTCTAACGCGCAACATTTAAGCAAGAGAAAAAAAAACGAATGCGCGTTTTATAGATTAAACAAGTATATTTGATACCTCTCCTCTTCGTTATTGATTTAGCCTCCATTGATGCTATATACTGAAGGCAAAATCAGCTGAAAACAGGTACCCTTCGTTGGTGTGATATGCGTCTGATCTTGAAGAGTTGTTGGAAAATAGCAAGCTCTCAGTATTCGACATTAATCACGTACTCTTACAAAAGGGTTATTTCGAAGATGCCTTCATCAGAGAAACAGCAAACGTTGGCGAGGTTCTTTGGAGGGTCCAATCGCCAGCAAAATAATGGCGAAGCAGCATTGGAAACGCTAACAGGGGGTAAGAAAAGAGCGAGAAGTTCTTCGCTGGAAGACCTAGATTCACCGGGTATAAAGCCTAGTGTTGTAGAAGAGGATATTTCACAGCATAAAAGAGCTAACGAGCTGAAACAGGCAGAAAAGCTTTTGAAGCTAGAGGAGTCCGTTCCTGTCAAATCGGACCGCAAAGGAATCGAGCCAGCCAAGGGAAAGCCAATCCCCTATTCGAGGTTATGCGAGGTCTTCGACAGTCTTGAACAAGAGCCTGGTCGATTGAAAAATCTAGCCCAAGCTTCGGAATTTTTCTTGGAAGTTCTGGAGTCGTCAGATGGAGTTGATAATGCCATCAGGAACATGGTGCAGGTGACGTATTTGATGATTAATCGGTTGGGACCTGACTACGAACCCGACTTGGAACTCGGACTTGGCGAGACGCTGCTGGTGAAGGCCCTGGCTGCTGGAACAGGTCGATCGATGCAGCAGATTAAGCAGGATTACAGAAAGGTTGGAGACATTGGTGTTGTTGCTCTGCAATCTAGATCCAAACAGCCGCTTATGTTCAGACCCAAGCCCTTGACGGTGAACGATGTTTTTGACGGGCTCACAGAGATTGCGAAATTAACAGGAAATTCTTCTCAGGGGAGAAAGATCGGGATCATCAACCGACTTCTTACTTCCTGCAGCGGTCAGGAGGCTAAGTTTTTAATGAGATCGCTCGAGGGAAAGCTGAGAATCAACTTTGGCGAGAAGTCTGTTTTGGTGGCTCTTTCTAAAGCATCTATGGAGTTCGAAACAAAGAAAAAGGAATCTAAAAACGAGACTTCACCAGAACTTTTGGTTGAGGCAGAGGAACTTTTCAAAGACGCCTTTTCACAGACTCCAAACTACGAACTCATTATTGGGAGTGCTCTCCGCTTCGGTATCACGAATTTGATGGAGCACTGTACATTGAAGGCTGGAATTCCTCTCAAACCCATGCTGGCGAAACCTACCAAATCAATCACCGAAATTCTTGACCAGTTTCAAAATCAGGAGTTTACGTGCGAGTATAAGTACGACGGAGAAAGAGCTCAGATCCATTTACTTCCCGACGGGAACCTCAGAATATACTCCAGAAACTCCGAGAACATGACCGAAAGGTACCCTGATCTCGTGGGAGTCATTGAAAGCCTAAAGAAGTCGAACGCTGAACTGGGATCGTTTATTCTGGATTGCGAGTGTGTGGCATGGGACAAAGACGCAAACAAAATTCTTCCATTTCAAGTGCTAGCCACAAGAAAGAGAAAAGACGTCCAGGAGAAGGACATCAAAGTACTGGTGTGCCTATTTGCGTTTGATTTATTGCTTCTCAACGATAATTCTTTAATTCATAAGTCCCTGAAGGAGAGACGTCAGTTCATGTACGATCATTTGAACCCTATTGCTGGAAGGTTTCAGTTTGCTACCAAGATGGACTCGTCGGATCTAAACGACATCACCAATTTTTTGGACCAGTCTGTCAAGGATTCCTGCGAAGGATTGATGATCAAGGCCTTGAACGGTACCGATTCTTACTACGAGCCTTCCAAGAGGTCTCGCAACTGGCTCAAACTGAAGAAAGATTATCTGGAGGGTGTCGGGGACTCATTGGACTTGGTCGTAATTGGAGGATACATTGGCAAGGGGAAGCGGACTGGCTGGTACGGAGGGTTTCTTTTGGCTTCATACAATCAGGATACAGGTGAGTTTGAGTCGATCTGCAAGATCGGAACCGGTTTCAGTGAGGAGCTACTAGCATCTCTCACAGAGAAGCTGAAGCCTACTGAAACTGAGAATGCGCGAGGATCCATAGTTTATGCGAGTGACAACTCCAATGCCTCTGCGGATGTGTGGTTTGAGCCTTCTTTGGTGTTTGAAGTTAAAGCAGCCGATTTAACGGAGAGCCCTGTGTATAAAAGCGGATGTGGACTGTTTGGAGATGGAAGCAAGGGTGTTTCGCTACGGTTTCCGAGATTCATTCGTATCAGAGACGATAAGACAGTGGAGGATGCCACTTCTAGTGAGCAGATCGTTGAGATGTATCAAAGCCAGGTGAATGTGGTTGGACACTAAATAGTTCAAGTAATGGGACAACAAAAACGAAGGCTATAATAAAGTGGCTGTGCGGCTTGGAATTCAGAGAAATATTTCCCGTCAATAATCAGTACTAAACGATATCACAGAGGATAAGACAGAAGATATACAAACCTCAGCACAACTTCATGAACAGGAGCCACGATGCCCTCTCAGATAGCTGGGATTGCAGACATGCCGATACAGGTTCTTTCTGCAAACCTGTTACCAGCCCTTTCGGCCCATGACACGATCTCACTTGTATGCTCAGCTCCATGTTTCTATCGTACGCTACGGAAGGACAATTCTGTATGGTATCAGAAGTATAAGCAGACATTTCATGACAGAATGACAGAGACGCTGGATATATCACAGTTCGACGACTGGTACACTATATTTCTTCGACGAATGAGGAGTAGGGTCTATACCTGGGGAGACGGCTCCTTGGGATACTCTTTCAAAGATGGGGAAGAGTGTTATTCCTCATCTTATTGCGATTCAGGGATTGTTCACGAGGGCAAGCCTCTAGTGGTGGATAGAATAGGCGAGGATGTGGTGATATGCGATCTGCTTGCCTTAGGGAGGTGTGGAGACCGACTAGCATTTCTTACCGAGAAGGGAGAGGTTTTTGCCAGTTTTAAACGATTTGATGAAGATGGGGTAGTTTTGCTACACACCAAAACGAGTCGGCAGGGTGTATTTTGTCAGGATGGATATTTTGTGGCTCTGGAGTGCCCATCACGTTTTAGTAAGATCTTTGGAGCAACGTACTCTTCGTATCTTATTGCAGTGGATTCGAGGTCGCGGATGTGGCTTTTCGATCTGGAGCAGTGTGTATTGGGATGTACCGCTATCAAAGGATGGGTTTTCTGTATTTCATGCCCAGAGTTGCAGAGCGCTGCCCTAGATACTAATCGGATGGACTGTTTGTGTATCAGTCAAGATACCGTGACATTCAGATACGAAATAGAGACCGACGACGCTAAATACGCAGTTGTGATTTGCGACTTGAGAAACGGACGGATGTCGGATAAAGAGACAGGGCAACTGATATACACCGGCGAGGTACTCACAGGAGTCCACGATGATGTGTCGCACCTTACGGTTTCCGGGTTCACTGTACTGTACACGCGCCGCTCCTGTTGTACGATCTGGCTAGCATCGTTAAAAAGCAGCAAGCGAAGACAGTACAATTTGTACGACAATGTGTGCAGCGATTCTGCTCAACACTCTGCTAGGCTTCTGGAGCTCTACACCTCATGCAACATGACTACAACTGTCAGAAAGACCACGCAAGGCAATCTAGTACTTCATAACATTCTCAGCAACAGGGCGATACCTCTTCCTGACAATATTTTGGCATTCAGTAGAGGATTTGGGCATTTCCATATAATTGATCGCGAGGGTAAGTTGTACAGCTGGGGAGACGATCACTTTGGTATGGGATGCCTGGGATTAGGTACGGATTATTTGTCCCCTGTGGAACAGCCTGAGTTGGTACGACTTGGTGACAAACGAGTGTGTTGTGTTGAAGCTGGGGTGTGGTTCTCATGTGCATTGATTGGGTGAAGTCCGACGGGTCGATCGACGTGTTCTGCATCTAATTAAAAAAAGTTTCAATTTCTCAATCAGGAAAGGGTAAACAAATATTCTGAAGCTTTGAAGTAGCAAAATATATGGAGGAAAAGACCAAGTTTGAGGAAGATAGGACACAGACTGTCTGGAAACACATAGTACAAGGCGCGAATCACGCTGGGTGATGTCAGAAGAGCAATTATGGGCAGTCACGCAGAGCCGCTAGCTTTCTCTGACATCGCGAGGTCGTCCCGCGCGTGGAAACAACTTCACGAGATTAACCAGATCAACTTTGAGCGGCCGGACTCAAGTGAGATCTCAGACCACGATGCCACTATATACAAAGCAACACTGCGAACGATTGATCTATATGCGGGCTGTGTACTGGAACTTCTACAGGAGATCGAGGATGCCAACATATATGGGAAGTACTCTTTGGAATGGATTATGGCAGGAAGGACAGAGATCCTAGATTTCCATAGTGCTCTCAACAAGGCAGAAATGACTGTGCCGAAAATGGTGGCGTTTTTCAGCAGTGCCTCAGGGAAGCAACAGCTATTCCTCAATGAGCTGCTAAAGTTAGCTACTGTCTCAGGAGATAAATGCCACGAGGCCCAAAGATGGATTGCAGGTTATAGAAAACGGCTTGATATTGCTGTACGATATACAGAGCTGGACACAATGATTATCGGGTCCATCAGCAATGAGATAGAAGATGCCTGGATCCATTTGAAACTCGTACAGGAGCAGATAAACACGATGAAGTTACCAGAGATAGATCTTCATACTATAATGGAACGGTTTGAAAGCGCTCCTGGAGTCAATTTGGAGCTTCCCTCTTTTGGAGGTCTGGACAGCGATCTCCTGGCAGATTATTGCGCTTTGGATGCAAAAGCTGGTCCTGTAAATGCATCGTTAATGTTGATTCCACAGACGTTGGAGCAGTACAGTGAATGGGCTGCCACTAAATACCCGGACTCCATATTGACACTGATTGAGAAATATGAGAGTCTTACGGCGACATATCAGCGGTACACGATTGCGCTTGAAACTCTGAAGGGTGACGTTGTTGATAAGAGATGGAAGCATATATTTGACGTTCTTGTGAGAGAGCTGGAGACCTGGGCAGATCAGTGCGAGAAGTGGATTGAAGAGGATACTAACATCGATGATAAACTGGGAGAGTCATATGTTCAAGTCGCACAAGGATTTGAGATGCTGAAGAGGGCAAAAGGGGAGAATTTGATAAAAGACAAGCAGACGCAAGAAGCCTGCGATGAAGTTTGCAAGAGACATTTAGTTTTGAAGGAGAGGATTTTTCACAAAAGCCGGGAGATTCAAGGAAGTCGTTCTGTGAGTGGGTGTTCCACGGAAGAGAAACAACCGGACAGTTTGCTAATGAAGACCGGTTCCACTATAATAGATGCTATGAACCTGCTTCCAGTGCTTGTGGAATACAATCCCATGTCCGCGAAGAAGAAACCGATGCCTGATACGTTTGATATTTTAATGGACGACACCATGCGGTCTTGCGAACCTGCCTGTTCTCCTGCTACACGCAACAGAAACATCTTGAAAAGTCTTGTGAATGCGCTTCCCAAAGACGATAATACAGCTGCTCAACGAAAGCTGTTACACGGTGATATTTCTGATAATCTAGCTAGTCTTGAGCTAGAGCAGAAGAAGACCAGCTTGCGTAAGCCTCCTGCTTCACCAAACCCTTTCACCACCCCTAATGCCAAGTTCAATGACCGTCCCTCGCTGTTACTTCCCCAGCAGAGCAAAAAAACAGTCAAGTACGTTCCATTGCCTGTTTCGAATATCAATCAGTCCAGACCAAAACTGGAAACACCAGGATCATTTGCCAGTTACACGAGCATGATCCCATTACCAATAAATCCCAAATCGCGAAAAGACCTTCTGCAATCCATCGGGGCCGCGTCTGTATACAAAGTCAAACAGGAAAAACGACCCATTTCTCGTCCCCAGTCCAGACTGGAGTACATAGGCATGAGTATGTCCAAATCGCTGGGAACCGCTCCTCCTGCCGAAGCTTCAACCAAAAGACAGGCACCGTCAGCAACAAGAGAGCTCTGGAGCCCCATTGTCGGGATGGTTCAACCAACACCACTGAGAGTGATGAAGCAGCGAGCACGAGCGCAGTCATCCCTAAGCAACCATCGAAGATCTGATAATATCGGTCGTCGTATAAGCTCTGCTGGATAGTAAGAGATGTTCAATAAAACGTCAGAGCGTGAACTCTATTTTTCGCCAAAGATCCTCGTAAGCCAGCTATTTTTGAACGTTTCTATCTTTTCCTCTTCAGAGAACTCTCGAATAGTGCCATCTTGCGGATTGAAAACTCCCTGTTGTATTTTTCGATCTCCTGCAAGATATAATCTTCTGTAAATCTCCATAGACGGTAGAATCAGAAATATAAGACCAGCAACGATTCTTTTGTAACCGTTGACTCTTTTCAGTTGCTCTGGACTGACCTTCAAATCGGATTGTTTAGACGCCATGTCTGGGTACGCGAATGTGTAGCGCTTAGTATGAAATGATATTAGGAGATACTTCAGATCCTGAATAAAGCATATAAGGTTTACATTCTCTAGTTATTCTCAAATCGCAAATTCCATTGTACGTTAAATGTAGTTTAGTTGTACGGGAAAAGCCTGACTTATAAAACACACACCTGTACACCAGTGGGTTTCTTTCTTTTTCTTCGATTCATTTCAAGATTTTTCAACTACACCTGGGACCAACCTGTGTTTTTTTTTTTTTTTTCTTGATATGTGATTTTTACTACTTGATAGTATACTACTAATCGATATTTTTATTTTTTTGTAGTCAAATTTTTTTCTCAAGATTAGTTTATTTCTATCTACGGTTTGTGTAATACATTAGAATTGCTGATAGATGGTTAAAACCAAACACGTGATCAAACCATAACATGCCCAAAGCAGTGAGGAAACAGTTTGTGAAAAAGCAGGATCATGCAGGCACAGACCAGATCAACAGGGTCTTCAAGTTTAATACTGATCTAGGACAGCATATCTTGAAAAATCCGCTGATTGCCCAGGGGATTGTCGATAAAGCAGGAATAAGACCGTCAGATGTTGTTCTGGAGATTGGCCCTGGTACGGGAAATCTGACAGTGAGGATACTGGAGCAGGCAAGAAAAGTTATAGCCTGTGAAGTTGATCCCAAGATGGCCGCAGAGCTCACTAAGAGAGTCCAGGGAACCCCTCATGAGAAAAAACTGGATATCATCATGGGAGACTTCATGAAGCTAGAGGAACTGCCGTACTTTGATGTGTGCATATCAAACACGCCTTATCAGATATCCTCAGGAATAGTATTCAAACTGTTGGCTCTTGCTCGGCCTCCCCGAGTTGCAGTTCTTATGTTTCAGAGAGAGTTCGCTATGAATTTGACTGCTCGGCCAGGGGATTCGCTTTATAATCGTTTGAGTGCCAATGCTCAAATGTGGGCCAATGTGAAGCACGTGATGAAGGTGGGAAAGAACAATTTCCGGCCTCCACCGAAAGTGGAGTCCTCCGTGGTGAAGATGGAGCCTAAAAGCCCACGGCCCAACATCGACTATAACGAATGGGATGGGCTTCTACGGTTCTGTTTCAACCGGAAAAACAAGATGCTCAAGGCCATATTTGGTAATAGCAAGCTAGTGAGCATTTTAGAGACAAATTACAAGACCTATCTTGCATTACTGAGTGAACAACGTGGGGAGATGCTCGTAGACTCCACCACAAACTACACCGAGGCGGTAAAGGAGAAGGTGAACCACGTAATGATAGAGACGGGATACGGTGAGGCTAGAGCGTCAAAAATGGACCAAACCGACTTCCTGAAGCTTCTGTATGCATTCCATCAAGTAGGAATCCACTTCGCATAAGTTAGTACTAGTCTAGCGTCGTTTTGAAGGGGCAGCGTAGTCCCTGGTAATGATCTCAGTGACGCCGCTCTCCTCGAGCGAGTCCTCCTCAACTCGGATAGCTTCTCTTCTCTCCCACCAACGCTCTTCGCATAGATCAAATGACTTGCTCTTCAGCTCCTTGCCCCTGGAGTCTCGGTTCTGGCGGATGGCCCAGTCCAAGAACTCTGCCCCCGTTCGAAGATAGAACGTCCGCAGCGACTCAAACACTTTAGGATGCGGCAGCCATGGATGTTCGTCTGGAAAGCTTTCCTCCTCCTCTTCCTCCTCTTCTTCCTCCTCCTCCTCCTCTTCATCTTCCTCTGCAATCAGAATCTCCTTATTTTCACGATCGTCCTCATCGTCGTCCTCATCATCCTCATCATCCTCATCATCGTCCTCGTCTTCCTCTATCTGCTCAAGCTCAGACAGATCCTCCCAGTACACACGCACACCATCCATCTTAGACATATCCACCGAGTAGAACGAATCCAGATTGACCTCGAGCTCACCAGACTCCCACATGCCCCCATATATATACAAAGTATCGTCTAGGACACATGTAAGAGAGTTGAACCGTGGATGTGGCAGCTGATTGCGCACCTCGTACTCCGGTTCCTGGTCATATTCTTGTTCAGAAAGGTTTCCTGCAGGTTCTTCGGTGGACTCGTCATCGGCCAAGTTGGCCTTAGCTAATATAGAATTGAGCATATCTTGAAGCTCCTTATCTCTGTTGACCTTTTCCTTTTTGGAGACAGCTTTTTGTTTCGCGCTCCGTATACTCAGATTGTACCATCTATTAGTTTCAACATTGTATGATAACAATGAGTTGTAGAACTCTGAGTCCAACGTTTCCTCTGTCTCCTGGTAGTCAAATACTCCCCCAAACAGGAGCCCCCGTCCCTTATGGTACTGTAACGAACACCCAACCCTAGGTGGGGGCTGGAAACCTTGTTTTCTTTTTCGTTCGAATGAGATTTGCTTCGGATCACTTTTCATTCTCAGTAGCCAGTAGTCAGTCAGTATTTTACCCTTCTGGAGACCCTTAGCAGCTTTGATCTTGCAGTATCCACCTCCCAGAATAGCTCCTTCATCTACCGGCATGAAAGAATGGCCCGATCGGGCATCTGGAGTTGACATCGTTGCCGGAAAAGCAACCTCCTTCCACTTGTATGTTGTGATATCAAACAGCCAAAGGTCCCCTAGGTATGTGGTATGGGCACCCAGGTCCCTGAACCCCCCGTACAGGAGAATATAGTTCTTCCACGGGGCCATGCGATGACCCGATCTGCTTGATGGGCCCTTTCCATCGACCTTTGCCCACTCCTTCGTTTGGGCATCTAAAACCCAGGTATCTGAAAAGTGGTGAAAAGTTGACTGTTTAGGTGACGAAAACTCCCCCCCGTGCATCAGAAACACCCCAGACGGGTGGTAGCACATCGCGTGTGACGAGCGAGGCAGTGGTGCGTTCTTCGAAGTGTAGCGACGCCAGATCCTAGAGTCTACGGAATAGACGTTGAGATCGTTGTAGAAATGCACGGTCTTACCTGTGTTGACTTCGCCTGCAAACAAAACGAGCTCGCGCCGGCCGTTGTTGTTGCATGCGGCTAGCGTTCCATTGAGACGCTTCAGGGGTCTGTCAATGGTGTCAATGTGCACCTCCTCAAACTGCAGCTGCTCGAGGGCGAGCTGCTTCAGCAGCTCGTCGAGATCTACGTCATCTTCGAGGTCGTCTCCCGCTTTTTTGGACAGTTTCTTGAGCTTTGAGTCCGCCTTTTTGGCGCTCTTCTCATTCTTCAGTGCCAGCCGTGCTTTCTTGGCCTCCTTGGCCTTCTTGTCCTTCTTTGCCATCGCGGGATCACTACTTATGCTGGGCTTAGTGGAACAATTTACTCTTTGCTAGGATTTAATAATTTTTCTTTGGAGTTTTTCTTGAGGTTCTTTCACCTACAAACAAGAGCGATAATGTAATGCAAGGGTAGCGTGGATGCGGGGTGTTGGTGTCTAGGAAGATAGAGGGAACCAGTGCGAAGGCGGCGATAGAGGTGGCTCCGTCGTTGTCGGCTACTTCTCCCCGTCGTCACCATAATCCTCGCTCATCTCCACCTCCTCATCCTCCACGAAGCTTTCATCATCGTCGTCTTCTTCGTCCTCCTCGTAGAACCACTCGTCCCCAAAGTCCTCTACCGGGGTATCATTCAGCTTTGGAATGTAGAAGTCGTCCGGGATGTCGTGCTTCGACCGTACCACATCCTTCGCCACGCTCTCGTAGTACGTCTTCTTGGAGTCCCTGTACATCTTGGAGGCATCGACATTGGCCGGAGAGTTGATATTAGGGTCGTCCAGCAGCGAGATGACAGAGACTAGAACAGACTCAACACACTGGGCAGGGCTCCAGTTCTCGTTCGAGGGCTCTCCACTGAACACATCGCCGGCCTCGTGAAGTATGGAGATACACACTCTCCCATCCTTGTATACGTTCGGATGGAAGATCGGAGGAGTGAACCGGAACGAGGGAGGAGAAAACGGGTAGTTTCTAGGAAAGCGCATCTGGCACTTCAAGTAAGCTCCGTTGTACTTGGAGTCAGAGTTGTTGATATAGATCCCAATATCCCACAGATATATGTTATCGGAATCGAGCTGTATACGGAAGGAAGGCTGCGATTTCGATAGCTCTCTGAGCTCTTTCTGGAGAATTGCTGCGGCACTCATGGAAGCGCCAGATTAGTAGGGGAAAATAGCGGCTGTTCGGGGTGCGGGTGATACGGCCTATATCGAAGTTCTAGCTCGGCGCTTCTGTGCTACTAAAACAGGCTCGGTGTTATAACAGGGAGGCAAAAACAAACATCAGATGCCGATTTGGCCCTTGACTCGTACTACTATGCTGAAGATAGGAAAAAGAAAAAGAAAAACAAAGTAGTCAGCGTCGAGCGACGCAGCGTCCTGGGTCGATTCGCACGTACAAACAAAACGCCACACACTCACACCTCTCGCAACTTGTTCCTTTTTTGTAATCTTTTGTTTTCTTTCTCTCTATCTATTACGATCAGAACTCTCTAGTCAGTCAATACATACATGTAAATAACCATCACTTCTGAACGGACTCTGCATCAGAATTAACCTTCTCCGTGGCTTCCTTCCGCTCCTCTACTTCCTTCGATTCTTCAGCCTTCATATACATCTCCTCCTGTAGCTTAAAGTGATCCGGAATCACCATCTTGTGCTTGAGAAAGTTGTCAGTAATCAGCTCATTCTCCTTTGTCATTTCCTTTGCCAGTATATCCTCCTCTTGCTTGGTATCTGATACCTCTTCCGCCGGGTCTTTCTCTGCTTTGGCTGCCCCAACATGGGATGGCTCCTCTTGATCCTGCTCCTCCTGCTCATGCTCTCCCCTCTCCTCCTCTGCAACAGGTTTCTGCTTCTGTTGAACCTCATTCAGCAGCTTGTAGAGCCGAGATTCCTTGTTAGCGTACAAGTCCTTAAACTTCCCGTGCTCAGCAACTGCTCCGTCGTGGCCCAGCACAAGAATCTCATCGCACTTCTCAATAGTTGAGAGCCGGTGAGCAATAGAAACGGTCGTGATAGACTGGTCTCTCATTAGATTTGTCAATGTCAGATTGATAGCATTCTCAGACTTCGAGTCAAGAGCAGATGTGGCCTCGTCCATGATCAAGATAGGTGGGTTCTTAATCAAGCACCGCGCTATTGCAACCTTTTGCTTCTGCCCTCCCGAAAGCAAAGACCCTCTCGGTCCTATATCGGTATCAAATCTGTCTGGGAACTGATTCACAAAGTCGCAGTTGGCTTTGGCACCAGCCCACTCTATCATATCGTGGGTCACTTTCACATCCGACGAGATCCCATACTTGATGTTGTCAGAAATAGTTCCCGGCATAAGCACCGGCTCCTGCTGAACAAACCCAACCAACTGTCTCAGTGAGTGCACAGAGTACGTCGAAATGTCGACTCCGTCAATGTAGATGGTCCCTGAAGTTGGGTTGTAGAATCTAAGAAGCAATGATGCAATGGTGGACTTGCCACGGCCCGATGGTCCCACTATACACACGTTGGATCCTGGTCTGATCTCAAACGACACATTATCAAAGATTTTGTTGTTGGGTCTAGTTGGGTATGTGAAAGATACGTTCTCAAACCTGATGTGACCTTTCGACTGTTTGATTGGTGGTCCTTTCACTTGATTGATTTTTGGATCTCTATCTATCAGCTCAAACAACCGCGAAGCAGCTCCAGCACCTTTAAAGAGCTCTGTATAGAAATTCGCAATTCCAAATGTCGCACTTCCACAATACTCCGTGTATATTAGATAAGCTGTCAAGTCTCCAACAGTCATGAGTCCATCCATCACCAGATGGGTTCCAAAAAACAGCGTTAACAAAAATGTTGCGTTCCCTAGAACACCTGTGGATGCAAAAAAAGTGGCATTGGTTTGTGCATCCTTGTAACTAATCTTGAACACTTCACGAATCTGGTTGTCATATCGGTGGAGCTCCTTAGATTCTGCGGTGAACGACTGAATCGTTTTGATAGAGTTTAGCTGCTCCTCTGCTACCTTTGTCAGCGATCCTGTTGCGTGCTGAAGCTCTCTGGAGATCGAACGGATCTTCATTCCATATATATACGATGCAATTATTAGTGGAGGCCCAAACGCAAGCAGCACCAGAGACAATTTGGTAGACAGAACAAACATCATGGTGATGGAAGCACCCCCAACAATTGTGTGTTTGATTCCATCCGACATATTCTGAGTCACAGAACGTGAAACAACATAAGCATCACTTGAGAGCCGCGAGATTAAATCCCCCACCCTGTTAGTATCGAAAAACTCCATATCCTGTCTTAGAGTCTTCTTCATAATATTAGATCTCAAACGAGCAACTAGTTTTTCACCCAACACTCTTAGAATGATGATCCTTCCAAACGTCGCTACTGTAGAAACGCACAGCAGTCCCGCCATTATGAGTAGAAATTCGTTAAGTGAGAACCCGTACAGCTGTATACTTTCCAGGTCGTCATAGCGTCTGGTAGCGTCCAAAATGGCACCAGTAATCTTTGGCAATGACATCACAATCGACGCACTTGTAAATAGAAGAATCACAGCCACAGAAAACAGCTTCACGTCTTTTTTGGCAAGTTTCAGCAGTCGTATAACCTCCCCAAACCCCGCCTGCTTCTGATCCTCACCAGACAAACCAAACCAGCGCTCCTTCCATGTCTTTTGTGAAGCATTTTTGCTGCTGTTGGTTTTGCTGGGCTCTTCTTTCACAACGTCCAGTGGGGGCGGCTTGACCGCAGTGCCATTAGCTCCATATTTTGAATCTCCGCCTTGATGCCGAGCGACTTTCGCCATGGCAGTCGGATATATAGAGAACGACCTCTGAGATATGAACAAGGTATGCTGCGAGGAATGAAGCTGTGAAGCTATTGTCGAAACCACACTGGGCCTATGGAGAGATCGCCTTATGGAAGACACCAACAGCTGTGCCGGCCTCATCCTGCACGCACCAATTAGAAGTCCCGCTTGATGAAACCACAAAGGTGATGTCATTCTTCTTAAGGCTCCATCTAATCAGGAATCTCTAATAACAGCAGCTGGAAAACCTCGCTCGCCTGAGTCCCTTTTTTCAAAGGTATTGAGTTACTTTCGGTATTAAGAGCTTGAAGTAGTCTCCCTCAGTATGGCCACTCAGAGTCAGTCGTACGTCCGTGTAAACCATACGATACGTGTGTTCCTAAAGGAATAGTCACAAATGCACGTTCTTATGCAATGAGCGAGTTTTTTTTTCTACCGTGAACCTACTTATTTTTCTCGAGTGCTGATGTAAGCATGGCCGTCATCGGAAACCGTCGATGTGTATGGAGAATACATACGTCCATACGTAAGAGTGTCCGAGTAACGGGGAACCGCAAAACGCCGTTATGGCTGGAGTAAGAAGCACCTCTACAGATAGCTGGTGACAGCCAGCAGCCATGAACGTGCCATCAAAAGATTCACGTGTACTTTTTTAAAAGAGAACTTACATAGTAAAGTAGCTCCACTCAGATATCTATCTCTACCTCAAAACATCGCTGCTCGTTCAGGCAGACTTGGCATCAAGAGAGAGTGTGACAGTGTCCACAACATTTCCCTTGTCCAGTTTTTGAACCTTGGCCTCAGTAAAAGCTCTCTTTTCAGCGTTGACTCTCAGATCCTCCTTGAGAGACTTCTGCACCGTTCTGGCGGCAATTGCAAAGTATTTGTTGATCCTGTAGGCAGAAAGCATATGTGTTAGTAATTCGGCTGATGAGTAGAGCATTTAGTGAGAGTTCACAGCTTCCGTAGCAGAAAAAAACAATCGCCACAACTTCCACGATATCAAGCTCAGAAACAGAGTCCAACTCTGCGGTAAACAAACTTACGAGAATCCAGCTTTTTGCCACGAAGACATCTTTCAGTTACTGTAAATCTTCAATGGAGCCTGTAACAACTGGAGTGGCGGGTCTATTGGATAATGAATACTAAGTTGAATAACTCTTGTACATTTGGATGTGTTATATATTTTTCTCTCTCTCTGTGCTTGTGATTCTCCAATAAGGTGAAGTCTTAACGGTAGACCGGGCTACATAACCCTGTACGCGGAAGCGTCTAAGACGAAATACGCCGATAGACGCAAAAGATTTTCAGAGCTCTACCAAAAAAAAAAAAAAAAAATATTTCGTTTTTCCCTTAGCTGATAAACAGCTTGGAACAAGAAAAGAAGATAACTTATGATACAATCGTTGTGAACAGACGGTCAAAGGAGAAGTTAAAAGACATTCACTCAGTTATGCCAGTATCCCGAGATCACTACTACAAACTAGCCTCCGATATCGAGGGGGAAAGAATCTCGGCGGCAGGCGATCTGATAAGAGAGCTATCTGAGATCGATGACCAAGAAGAATGGAACTACGCTCTTGACAGACTGATTAAAGGGCTGACGTCTCCGCGGGGTTCTGCTAGACTGGGCTTTTCTTTATGCCTGGGTGAAGTACTGTTCTTGCTTATTGTCAAAAAGGGCCAATACAGCATAGATCAGTATCTCTCAGATCTCAGCTCAAAGATACACCAGTCTGTGTCCAAGACCAGCAATGGCAAGAATGAGCGTTCTGTCTTATTTGGGGAGCTATTCGGGCTTCAGTCTGTTCTTAATACGGAAGTCATCACGTACTACTTGAAGCAATCCCGTTCAGATTGCTACTCCAAAGTTCTCCTACGTCTTATTGATCTTTCTCTTGTCAAACCATGGCTTAGAGAAGCTTGTTTTTCTACCATTCTGAGCTCCCTTCAGAGTTTGAATATTGCAGGTAATGCTGAGCATCATCCTATCTTAGTTGACGTGATACGAGCGATTGATAAGGCTGGAATCTCTTCAAGCTCCGAAGGTCTTCAAGTGTATCTCACTATACCTGCGAAATTGCGTCTGACTGTAGCTGAAGAAGCTGCTGTTTCAACCTGGAAAAATGGAAACCCTCTGTCGAAGGGAAACCTACCTTCCCTGTGTAAGGCAGTAAAGAATATTGAGGATGCATCTGTGAACTCCGATCAAGATTATCACATGAAAGGTAAGAGCAAAAACAGCTGGACTCCAGCACTACACTCTGTGTGGAGGCTCCTACTCCCTGAATTGATTGAAAACTCAGCTCTAGAGAGTAACAGGACCGCAGAGAAGAAGCACAAAAGACAGAAGCCCAATAATTATCAGGAACTGATAACTTTGAAAGAGTTTTGGAAGCCCTGTGTTGATGATCAGTTTTTTTCATCATCTGCTTCTGCAGAGAGAAAATTTACTGGGTTTGATATCTTTGGATTAGTGCTGCAATTCCCAAAGCTGTCTGCCGATGATATCGATTCAGTATTGTCTCCAAACCTTATACGATGTCTGATCAATCAAAGTTCGAGCTCAGACAGACTGCTTTTCAAAAAAGCCAAAGCCATCTTGAAGGATTTAATTGACAGCTGCAGAAAAAATCAGGAGAGGATAGTACCGGTCTTCGGGAAACTGACCAAGATAGCTGTTAATTTCGACGTGCTCACCAAATCGAGAACGCTCCATGAAATACTTCTTTCAGCGAGCACTGGGAGTGTGATATCAGATCTGTTTGACTTCCTGGTCACACTAGAAGATAATATCGATCGAGATGTTTTGAAATATCAGATTTTTTCTCTAGATGCGATGCTTCATTTGGTAAGATCTAAGAAAAATAGTGGCATCATAGGGGGGGCTTCAATCAATAACGTACTGAGCTACTTGACTGTTCATAGCTTTTTGATACAGAAGAATAAAAGCAAAGACTTGTTTTCCGACAAAATGGCCGAATCAAGCTTCTCTAGACTGCAGTCTATATTATATGAACTTCTTTCAAGCGATCTGTCGTCCGACGAAAAGCCATCTTCATGGCTTTTCTCAGTCACAACTCAACTATCAGAATCTGATCCTGATCTTGCATCATCTGCCAGTCCTTATGAACTGAGAACCAGCTTTGATGAAGAGCTGAAACAGATGAAGAGAGAGTCATTTGAATTGCTCCACAGATTGAGAGAGTTGAAACGCAGTCATAAAGCCGAGGAGGAGTTGTTGAGATCTTTTCAGATATTACTATCAATGGCAATTATTCAAATCTATAATGGTGAATCTGACTCTATAGGAGTTGTGGAGGAAATCAAGTCTGCGTTATCAGAGAGTGAAGAAACACAAAACTGGGACTCTGAGAAGATCATTGATCTTCTAACTGATTTGATTTTATCTTTCTTGAGTCAAACTTCCTCTCTCACCAAAACGGTGGCTCTAATTGCGTGGGAGAATGTTGTCTCAAGAATTGGAGACTCTCAACTCGACCGGATATTTGAGGTGATATTAGCGAAAGAAAATAAAGAAGGCCAAGCCAAATTGTTTCATGGTGAAAATGAAGAACACGAAGACGAAGAGAATACTTCAGGTGAATCATTATCCGAAAGTGAATCATTATCCGAAGGTGAATCAGAAGGTGATGAGGAGGAAAAATCTGAGGAAAAGCGCAAAATTATAGAGGAGGTGGACAGAAACACAAGCGTTCTACTGGCCAAGGCTTTGAGGGTTCCCGAGTCCAGCTCTGAGGATAAAAGTCTAATAAATGATGGAGATGATGACGATGATGATGATGATGATGATAGTGAGTCAGATGTGGAGTCCATGTCAGATGAGCAAATGATGGCTATTGATTCAACGCTATCGCAGATCTTCAAGCAGAGACAAGAAGCCATTACGACTGCTCGGACTACATCTGGGAACCAGCGGAAACAGGAAGCCCAAGACGCAAGAGCAGCAGTTGTGTTTTTGAAGAGTCGAAGCCTGGAGTTGCTGGATATTTTTGTATCCAGAAGGAGCAAGGACTCGTCGAATTTCAAAATTCTGATGGCTCTGTTGCAATTGATGGAGTTAACAATGGACAAGTCTATTGGAGAAAGAGCCCACAAGTTGATCAAAAAGATATGCAAGAGTACAGACCTGGATATTTCAAACCAGAAGCTAGGCGAGTTGGTGGATAAAATCAGACAAGTTCAAAAACTGGCTTCATATAAAGCCAAGTTCCAGGCATATTCCAGTGCGTGCAATCAAGTTTCCCTGTTTTTTGCGCGATGTGCTGTGAAATCTTATGGATCGTCGGCTGTGGATGAGATCGTCTCTGTATACAGCGAAAGTCTTGTGAGATGGGCAAAAGACAGAAGCGACAAGATTTCTGCCGCATTGTACACTGACTTCATCAACTGGCTCAGCACTACGCGGCAGTGAATAGGAGAGCGGTTCATTCCGACTACACCTTTTTGCGGTTTAGCTCTGCCTGTTTGTATTGGCGGGCCTGGTTGTTGTTGACCCTTTCCAGGAAGTCCTGTTGGTCGAGGTAACCTCCTCTATTTTTATATTTGAGTTCGTCGTTGATCTTTGTCTCATCAACGTATGCAGCCCAGTCAAGTCTTGATTTCTCCAGAGTTGACAGCTTGGCGTTGGAGGAGTCGCTTATCACTGCCTCCAAGAGACTGGCCCGTTTTCTCTTGGGAGCTCTCTTGTGCGGCAGTGATACTGACTGTGCTGGTTTGTCACTCTGTTTGATTTTGACAGAATTGAAGTGAGCTTTGGCTTCTTCCGAGTCAGCATCTACCCATTTTTCCTCCTGGATGGTTTCTCCTGCGAAGTCGTAAACTCTTTTGATTTTTATCTGAGAGGAGTCTTTTGACGATGATGAAGAGGGAAGAGGTGTTGTCGAGGTGGAAGGAGAGCCGGCAGGATTTTTTTCAGAGTCTCTGGCAGTCTCTGCGAGCTTGTTCATTTCTGCCCACACGGAGTTGATGTCCAGCGACGACGATGATTTCTCGGCTGCCTTGGACGTTTTCGCTTGCAGGGATTCCTGGTTACGGCGAGCCCTTGTCCTCACGAGCCCGCCGTCGGCAGATTCTATCGCTACGTATGTGGTCGAAGAAGTAACGTCGTCGCTATCCTCGCCCTGGTCTTCTTCTTCTGCTGCGGCGGAGGGATCGTAGTCCTCATCTTCGGACTCGATGTACTCTTCAGGATCTTTTTCTGGAGGGTTCATATGGGGAGAGTGGGGCAGTCTAACGGTGGTGGTGGGGGGGTCAAAGGAGGAAAGTGCTCTCAGAGACAGAGATGAATGAAAAAATCAAGGGGAAGGGGAGGGGGAGGGCAAGAAATAATAAACGGCACCACCAGCGAAGCAGCGACGCGCCGTTCGACGCAGAGTCGCGAAATAGAAAAAAAACCTTCGGGACAAGTTGTCAAAGAGAATTGAAACCAGACGAGTGAGTTCCAGGCATTCGGAGGCTCCTCTTTAAGCAACGCAAAAGAGCTGTTTGTGGTTTGAGAAGCAGTACTACCAGCTCAGAGCACCCGGCGGCGATGCTGAAGCGCAAAAATGAGGACAGCGAGAGCAGCACGGTCAAAAGAGTGGCTCTGGACAGCGACTCTGTGGAGCTAAAAGAGGACAAGGCCAAGACGTCTGCAGCATCTGAGCCTCAGTTGTCGAGCCAGGACGAGCAAGAGGCCGTTGATGCGGACGAGGGCGCCGGAGAGGCTCCACAGGCTATACTGGACGAGCAGGAAGCCGCGTCTGCAGCGACGGAGATAGATTTACAGGAAGAAAAAGAGTCTGAAGGCCAGAAGACGGCGCAGAGCGAGGACCCGACTTACGTTCACTTCCGGATGCTGTGCACGATCAACGAGACAGCGACTATAGTGGGGAAGGGCGGCGAGGCGATCTCACGGATCAAGGAGCTGTCGAACGCGAGAGTGAATGTCAGCGAGAACCTGAAGGGAGTTCCGGAGAGGGTGATATCTGTGAGAGGTCCATCAGAGTATGTGGCGAAGGCGTTTGGGCTGATTGCGCGGATAATTTTGGACGAGTCGCTGGACAAGCCGTCGTCGTTGGAGTCGAAGCAGCTGAACGTTAGGCTGCTGATTCCCCACACAGTGATGGGGTACGTGATCGGGAGGAAAGGCGTGCGGTTCAGGGAGATCGAGGAGAACTCTGCGGCCGCGCTCAAGGCGAGCGACCAGATCCTGCCTGCGAGCACGGACCGCGTGCTGAACGTGAGCGGCGTGGCGGACGCGGTGCACATTGCCACGTACTACGTTGCGCAGACGATCCTGGACCACAAGCAGCATCTGTCGCAGGCAGTGTTCTACAACCCGGCCAACTACAGCCAGCCCAGCACGTCTGCTGCCGCGGCCGTGTCGTCGTCGCAGCTGTCCATGGCGCACCCCAGCGGGTACCCGGCACAGCTGATGGGCCTGCCTGCGGGACTCAGTCCGTACATGGGCCAGCAGTTCCAGCAGTTCATGCCGCAGCAGGGGAACCAGGAGAAGATCAACCAGGACATATACGTTCCGCAGAACCACATCGGGCTCGTGATAGGAAAGGGCGGCAAGAACCTGAAGGATATCCGGTCGACCACCGGGTGCTACGTCAAGGTGAACGACGAGGTCCCCGGTGCTGCGGAGCGGAAGCTGACGTTGATTGCCACGAGCCCGTTTGCTATTCAGCAGGCCATCATGCTGATCAACAACAAGATCGAGAACGAGAAACAGAGACAGAAAAGAGAGTACTTCCAGCGGGACTCGCCCGACGGAGACGAGTCTGTCCGTCTGTCCGGCTGAGTGCCGGCTGTGTTGTGTTTGCTTGCATTGAGATGTATGTACATGTAGTTTACTTCCCAATATTCGTCCCCGACACTTTCTTTTACAAGACTTTATGAGGATAACGTCCGTGCTCAGCGAAAAGCTACAAATGAGGAACCCTGAGACTCGTCAGAACCATGCTCACAACACTGAACAGCCCTTCTCCCAACACAAGACCGCTGCTGAATATTATGATCTTCACGCGGTCGTTCGACCCAACGACCGCACGCTGCGACATGCGGTGCATCCAGTAGAACGAGATCAGACCGCCTATGAATCTCGCCAACGTGAACGACGGAATGTTGTAGATGCCAACCCCAGCAGGCACACCACTCGGGAGATATACCAGGTATCTGTGGTAGCGTGAGTCCGGGCCAACAGTGTTTTTCAGCAGCGAAATCACTCCAAACACAAGCCCAAACACCAACGAAAACTCATACACCTTGGGGGGTAGCCCAGAACCGCTTACAAGCCGCGCACAGTCGATCCAGATGATCGCCGTAGGGATCTTGAACACCTTGCCCGGGATCTCGTAAAGGTGGTTGTACACCTTGTACATCACGGAGCTCACAATCGTCGAAAACACCGACCCGTACAGCTGCGCAACGAACTGGGCCCGCGGAGACGCACCAAGCATGTAACCCGTTTTGAGGTCCTGCAACAGGTCGCCAGCCTGCTGCGTAGCAGCCTCAGAAATAGCCCCCGATATCAGATTGATAAGAATCACTCCCGGTTGCGACTTTGGAATAATCAGCGCAAATATCAGCTGAGACAGCTTTCCAATCCCGCTGACAGGATTCAAGTCAGTCTCTCCTAGCGCACGCATCCCTAGTATCGACAGCATCACAGATAGAACCAGCGCCACAGCGATCGCATAGATCGGAATGATCGGTCCAAACACTGCCCTCGTGCAGATAATGCACGCAATAGACGATATTGTTAGCCCAACCACAATGATATACACTGGTATCTGATGTGATGCCGACACGTCCTCGCCCACACAGGAGTCGTCATACCCACTGGATGTAGACGACCGGGCTATGGTGGCCGTGCTGGTTCCGTCGTCTACCGGAACCGAGTCGTTGGTGTTCTCCAACAGTCTAGCTGAGACCTCTTCCACCTGCTCTTTGTCGCCTTTTCCACTTTGTGATCGCGTCAGAAGAAAACGTAACGACCGTACTGTGATCACCATGAACGACACTATGGAATCAGAGATCATGATGCTCAAACTAATCCACATGATCCAGCCTTCAGATCCTTCTTTCCAGTCGTCAACTTCTCCAGGCGCCCAGCCCTTCTTCTTGGCCAGAGGCCCTAGTATACACCACCCAAGAATCGTCCCAAAGAGCATGTAAGATGTAGTTGCCAGCCCCATAATCATGCCTTGTCCTATATAAGCAGGGGATGGTTGGAAATTCAGAAGGTAGTTATTAGACATAGCCGTCCCAAAAATAGGAATGGCCTTGATCTGCGGCACAAAGTACGACAGGATCGTGTAAACTGAGGAGACACCCGAAGTGGAGATCAGAAGCTTGATATTGGTCTCGTATGCTTCAACTTGTCTGAGCTGACACAGATCCTGAGATTCAATGATAGTCAGATTGTTAGGTATTTCAACATTGCTCGGCTGGATGGGAGCTGACTCTGCGTCAACGATTGTGTTTATCGAATTGTCGCTATCAGGATCTGAACCGTTCCTTGCCCTTGTGTCATCGTCACTGGATTCCACATTTAGTGTAGTACCATGAAACACAGATATCAACGTGGCCGTTGCACTTCCACTAGGAAATGGCAGTTTCTCTTTGATAATGAACTGTCTCCGCAACGGAACCGCAAAGAACACTCCAAAAAAGGCAAGTCCCAGTGACCATATCACCAGCTTCCAGAGTGAGTGAATGTCCAGTCCTGACTCATATCCGCTTTCTTCTGTGGTCATGAGCTTCTCTATGGCGGGGATAATCCCCACAAAGCCGTAGGCAAGCGGACCAGTGGCTACAGCCACAGCCACGCTCTGCACAAACACATTCTCAACATCTGTGAAAGGCATTCCCAGGTGAGGCTGCAGGGTCTTAAAGATCGCGAACCCTAAAAGCGCTGACGGAAGTGACATCATAGAAACCCAACCGGTCTGTAGCCCAAACTGAAAGTTGGACATGAGAATAATCGACCCGATTGCCAGACCTGCAAGAGTGGAGCGCACCGTCACTTGCGGAAGGTCTGCCTTGGAGGACCAGGAAACGTCATTGGGCATTCTTGTAGTCACAGGCATGTTTTGTTGAGGCCTTTATTTGCCTTCCTCGCTTTGTGTGATCCGAAGCAACCTTGCTCAGTCCATAAATATAAATATCTGCCCTTCGTTTGCCACTTCAGTTTTGCATTAAGCAGCACGCAATTGCTTGCTCTTCTATTGACCTGGAAGAGGTCTGAGTTTCTTCAGCGCGGTAGGACCTTATAAGCTGTATCTTCTCTCCTTTGACCTGTTTGCCCCTCACTTTATGAACGTTTTTTTATCGCTACAAGCCTAAAAAAAAACTTTTTCTTCCACGAGGCTTTAGCATTCCCAAATTCGTTGTGAAAATCAACCTCTCACGGTGATAACATTTGAAGGATGAGCAGATCGTAGCCAGTATACATTACTGAGCTGTGTACTCAGGCAAACAGAATGTACTTTAGGATGTCACTCAGAGTAATGACACCACACAGCTTGGCAGTTTCATCCACCACGAAAAGGCGATGTAGTCTTGATTTCCGAACAGTTTCCAGTATGACGCACAGATTATCGTTGAGAGTACAAGTGTAAACGCCTTCGAAATCGTCAGAACGCTTCATGAGAGCCTCACCCACACTCAGCGACAGATCTGCGTACATGCTGCCCTTGATCAGTGACAGCACATCGACAGCCTCGTACACATTAACCAGCTTCTGCTGCTCGTCAATTATAGGCACAGAGCTGACAGATTTGGAGATGAGCAGGTGAATCACCTCCATCACAGGGGTATCCATTGTAACAGCACACAGGTTGTCCTTTGTTCCTACTTGTAGTTCATGCAGAGGCTGTAACAAAAAGCGCGTCTCCTTGCAATTCATGCTGACAAACTTGAGAATTCTGTACTGTGTAAGGACAGAAACCACAATTTCGCGGTGAGTTTCTTCATCTTCGTCAATGAGGGGAATCCGCCTTGCTGAGCTCTCAATCATCTTAACACATGCCTCATAGAGGGATTTGAACGGGTGGATGGACAACGTCTCGAGCTGCGGCACCCCGAGTGCCTTCTCCACATCCCTGAGGCCGTCTAATGTCAGGTTATCCACCACTTGGAACTGATCTGGGTGCTGCGAGTAATATTGTATCACGTTTATGAAGTCGCTGGAGGTCAGCAGCCCGGCAAACCGCGAGGTCTTGCTGTTCCACAAAGGAGCAGAAACAATGCTGTTTTGCAGCAAGATGTTGAGCGCTCGTTTCACTAGAAGCGAGGTCTCAAATACAATCAACCGGTAAGACACTGGCAACACGTCGAACGACATCTTGCTCTGTAGAAACGTTCGGATCGCCTTCAGCGCAATCTGCTGCTCTGCCGCCACCACGTCTGTCACACTTTGCGACATCGTCTCTTGTTTATTTATGCTGAAAGTGTTGAGCTGCTATATTCCCCACTCTGTCACGGGGTCGCTATTTCGCTGAGCAGTTATCTGTTTCCGGGCCACTCTTGGAAGTCACAAGTTCCAGCCACTACTATTCTTATCTCCGACAAAGCAAAAGATCCACGATTGTAATTCTTGCAATACACTGCTCAAAACTCCGTCTTATGCCTTCCCCTCCATCAACCTTCGCACCCTTTATTCTTTGCGACATTCAATAGCGGAGACGAGAGAGAAAAAAAAAAAAAGATAACACAACACTCGTGGTGTACGGGTGTCTAAGAGCTAGCTCCATACTTCTCTAATAGGGCCTTTCTCTTGACCTGACGCGCAAGATCGTCTTTAGCTTCCTTCTCCCTCATAGCCAGCATCAGTGCAGTCGGTGAGACCTCTGCCGTGTAGCCGAGATCAGTCAGCGGAGTGTCGTCAGTGGCATCTGCGTTTTCGGCGTACTTTTTTCTATTTTCCTCATGGACAGAAGAAGCAAACTTCTTGAGTCTTTCAAACTCCTCGGCCTCTCCAGAAATATACCTCACAAACTGCCCCCGCTCATTTAAGTACCCTTCCTTTGGATCCTTGTACACCCTAGACTTAGGATTGAACCTCAGCTCTTCTCCCGTCTTGATCACTTCCAGGTAGCGAGCCTTTTCGTCCAGAGAACGAACTGACATCCTTGCAGAGGTGGCATCCGCAGCCACAGAAGATGGCTTCTTCTCCTCCAGCAAGCCCAGCTCTTCCATTTCCTTGCGCTCTTCTTCATCCAAATCGTCCTCTTCTTGTTTTTCTTCCGCCTCCTTCTTCTTCTTCAGCTCCTCGTCTCTTTTTGATTCTCGATCTTTCATTCTCACCAACTCAGCATCGTAGTCATTTACTGAATCATAGCCATGCCATCGATCTCGTTTGCTATCCCAGTTGTCAGACTCCTTTCGGAGCAGGATCTCGTCGTCGTCATCTCTCTCTACCTTGTCGCGCTCCTGTCTGTAACCATATCTAACTCGACGCGGTTTTTCGAGACAGTCTCTTTTTGTATGATCTGGGCTTCCACAATTCTCACATCCCCCCTTCTTGGGCTGGTACCGCAGTCGCCTGCTTTTGACTTCAAACTCGTCCTTGATGCCTTGGCCCTTTCTCGGTTCGTTATTAGGAACTATCTCAGCGCCCGGGTCCAAACGTTGGTGCTTCAATCTGTCAGAGGTCTTGGCGTACGCCTCAGCAAGCTCTTCATCTGTTTTTCTCTTTCTGGTGTTAGAGTTTACTCCCAGCGCCTCTGTTTCAAAATACCAGGGCTTGTTGGCTATAAAGTTAGGAATGTAGTCATTCACTTGTTTTCCATTGGCATCATATATCGGTCGTCTGGAGTTTTTGTCAGCCGCTGAGCCTGATGTCTGAGATCTGGTTTTGTCCATCCTGTAGTCGTAGCCTTATGGCACTTATCGGCGTCTTCTCCTACACCCCCAGATCCATATATATATATATATATATACATATATTTATATAGTAATATATTATTATTTACTATCTACGTGAAGGGTATAGAAAAAAAAAATTTAAAAACTTTTCATTGCAGTTGATAAGAAAGCTTTGGGGAGTTTGTGCTACAATTTCCAAAGTCAGAGCCGTTTGCCGCAAGTCCACAATGTCTGGAAGGATCAAGTCCTCCGCTTTCGTCAAGAAACTGGCGTCGAACGACCGCAAAACAAGAGACCACGCTTTCGAGCTACTCAGAAAGTACTTGTCAAGCAAGTCGACAACCAAACAGCTGAGTCTGCTCGAATACCAGAAACTATGGAAGGGTCTTTACTATACGATGTGGTTCAGCGACCGGCCGCGGCCGCAGCAGCGACTTGCTGCAGAGATGGCCCGGCTGGTCTCTCAAACAATTCCCATAGAGACGTTTGCGACATTTGTGAGAGCTTTCTGGGACATTATATGCAGAGAATGGCCGTCTTTGGATCAGTGGAGAGTAGATAAATTCTACCTGTTGATGCGAAACGTGATACGGGAGAGCTTTGTGAGGTTATCAGCCAGTAAGTGGAATGAGTCGCTGGTGCAGGAATATATTGACGTTCTCAGGCAGGGAGTTCTCAGTGGCCGCAAGGAGGTGCCAGCCGGGGTCACATATCATGTAGTGGATGTGTGGCTTGATGAGTTCGAGCGAGTGGTATTTGCGGACCTGGAGGAGTCCGACGATGCGGTCCAAGAAGAGGCGAAGAAGATAGAGATAGTGGCTGAGACTCCGCTGACACAGCTGTTGTCGCCGTTTGTCAGCCTGAGCACCGATGCACTTCAGAAGACTCTTAGACTGAAGGCTGCTGAAGTTCTGAATGATCCGCGGATAAAGAGCTGGGGCACGCCAGAGCAGGTGGCAGCCGAGGATGAAGAGGAGGAGGAGGAGGAGTGGACAGGGTTCGATTAGCACTAGCCCCCCGTCTCGAGTTGATAACATAGCTAACACAGCACTAAAGCAGTAATAGAGGTTCGAGGTGTGTTACCCGGGGTCAAGGACCCGATTGTAGGTTGGGGGAAAAAAAAAAGCTCCAAAGTTTGTGAGCATCAAAGTGAACAACAGATGTACTTTGAAGAGGTGTGTTCCAACAACAAGATTGCACGTTGTTAGGTTGTTTTTGACTAGGTCATATTGGCGGGCTGCACACACCACCACACGAATACTTGTCATGGCAGAACTCGAGAAAATTACTGAGGCTCCAGTGGAGTTTCTCAGGGAAGGAACACAGTTCATTTCAAAGTGCACGAAGCCAAGTCAAAAGGAGTACTTCAGACTAGTGAGAGCAGTGGGCTTTGGGTTCCTCATGATGGGTGTTGTTGGGTATGCGATCAAGCTGATACACATTCCTATCAGATATCTGATTGTTTAGAGAGGTTCGCGACGACGAGAGCTTTTTTCATGTGTTGCCTTGATTATGTGATATATATAACAAATGGGCTGCTCTAGAGGCGCCTGTTCGAAGCTGGCTTGTGACATGGTGCACACCTGTAGTGAGTGATTTGTAGCTAGTGCGCACCCGCCCCGTGTATAGTGCTGTGCTGAGCTGAGCTCTCAGAAGAGATGTCCGCACAGATCGACGCGTCGAAGTCGTCTGAGAGAAGCAACATGCAGAGAAGGAGAATAATAAAGAAAAAACTACATGACAAGCTAAAACACCCCCTTTTCATCCTCTTTTCTCTTTTCGAGATACAACCCGCTCCGTGTGCTACTGCACTATGAGTTTCTCATCGCTGCTCAGCCAGATCACCCAGCACAAGGGCTCGGAACCCCGGCCGGTCCCTGCGACTGCGGCAGAAGGCGTGGCCCCGGCTCGAGCTCCAGCATCCGGACCGACTTCTTCGGAGAAGCTCTCCATTACTAGGCCGAAACCGCGCTCAAAAGCGCGGCTCCTGGCCCCATTGGCACCCGACCCCGCTGTGCTACGGCTCAAGCAGGCCAGGATACAGGAGCAGAGTAGCAACCGGCCGCCCAGAAAGTCTAGAAAATACGTTCCGCCTGCGGAAGCCAAGCCGTCGAAATCGCAGAGGGACCATTCTTCCAAGCCTGCGGCTAAGCATGTCGACACGACCGCCGCAAAGCCGGCTGCAGGGCCACCGAAAATGTCTTTCAAGGAGCTGATGAGACAGGCGGACAAGGTGGACAAGAGCAGGCTCGTGTATAATCCGATCAGGACTGTTTCTAGAAGCCAGCCAGATCGAGAATCCCATCCAGTGAACCGTGCTCAAACGATACGACGGCCAGAGCCAGCACGACGTCCCAAAGCCCCCACCACACAGTTTGCAAAGCCTTCTCAGAGTTTGCTGAACAAGCTGGAGCAAAGTCACAGAAAGAAGCGGGTTGTCAGAAAGCCCGCTGCAAGAGAGAAGGTTACTGCTCCTAAAAAGGATCACCATGGCATCGACGTATCTTCGGAGTCTGACGACTCTGACGGTGCCCAGTACGACTATTCCGGCTCTGATGACTTCGACGGTTTCATCGTTGAAGATGAAACCGATCAATTGGCCGCGAGAGCCGGCTCTAAATACCAAGACTATGACAGAGACGCGATTTGGTCGATTTTCGGTCGCAAACGTCAATATCAGGACGATTTTGATGAGGACGATAGCATGGAAGCCACGGGAGCAGAGATTCTTGAGGAGGAAGCCCGCACTCTCAAATTAGCCCGGCTTGACGACCTCAAAGAAGCTCAGTTGCTAGAGCAAAAGCGCATTGAAAAGCAGAAGAGAGCCAACAAGCATAGATCATAAATTACATCATCAGTTTCATTAATGTATATACAGGATTTTGCACGACACCACTAGGCAGAATCGCTGTAATCAAAATCATACCCCTCAGGGTCATCGTCCTCAACAACCTCCGACTCGCTGTTTCTAGAAGCCTCCTCACTTTCTGAGACATCTGGCTCAACAGTAGGTTCGGAATGCAACCGGGTCATTTCAGTATCGGGATCATACTCCAGAGAATCATCTTCACCTAGCAAGCTTTTGACTCTCTCAAGATGGCTATTTTTCTCGAGAAGATCCGGCATCTTCTTGGCTTTCGGCTCTTCTTCGGACATTGCCACCACGGGATCATTGTCATTCAGAAGAAAGCCGCCTGATCTAGTGATGTCTTCATCTGAGCTTGAGGGTAAATTATCGACAGATTCATATTCACGCTGCAGGGAAAATTGTTCATTATCATAAAACTTCCGTCCTGCTTCAAAGCCTCCACTATTCTCGCTAGACGCCCCAGACACTTCTTTCAAGCTTCCTTTCTCCTCCACCTCCTCCTCCTCCTCCTCCTCCTCCTCCTCCTCTGAAGGGCTCACAACCTCTCCATGCTCCCTCGCAAGCCGAGACTTGATTCTCAGTTTGGCTAATAGAATCTTCCAAGCTCTTAATGCAATCAGCTGGCGCCTTTTAAAAGTTTGATCCGCTTCCTCTTCCTCCAAATAATCACAAACTAGCTCAACAGCATCCTTGCACCCAGCTAGAACTACAGCCCCCACTATCTTGACTGTTGCGTTTGGTGCTCTGGATCCCCTTTCACGGGAACCGAAGTCAAATCCTACAACTGCAGGAGCAAATTCAACGCCAATCAGCTTGGCGGCCTTTTCTGAAAACCTATGTGGCACGTGTACAGCACCTTCGGGAACCATCCAAGGCTGGTACACATCCAAGTTCCCAAACTCGTTCTTTTGAAGCTTGCCATCCACAATAGGTTTTGGGACATATTTCTCGGTCTGGTACTCAGCATATAGTCTGACGTCGTCATCATCATCCTCAGGAGAAGAAAGTTCGAAATCTTCTTCTTGCGCTCTTCTTTGTACTTTGACCTTGGATCGTACCTTCAAAGGTCGCTCTCCAAGCTTCAGCACTCTTCCTCGCATCCACCAAGCCTTTGCTGACCGCACAGTGTGAACGTTGGATCGTTTATAGACAGGAATGATCTCCTCAGTCTTTCCATTTTTTGTCCGCTTTCGCAGCGTACCGCAACTGATTTTAGGTTTCAATACTTCATTCCATTTCAATTGACTCTCCAGTGCGTAGACAGGATGATTAATAAAATCCTGAATGGAGTTAGGCATGCCTTCTTTAATAGAGCGCTCTTCAAACTCCAACACCTCTATTCTGTCCGTTTTGTTGAACTTTATCCGACTTTGGGAGCAGGCGCCTCTGAGTAGACTCGAGTACCAGATCTCGGCTTTGGGGTCTCTTGTTATTCTCTTTTTGCGTATTTTAGCGTTGTAGTGCTCGGTGTATCTTCTTGTGATATCACGAACACCGCCCAGTCTATCGAATCCCACGACATAGAAAGCATTGTTATGAACATTGTTCAATGGGGGTTCCATTTTGGACCGTAAACCAACGATCTCAATATACTTTTGAACAATAGGATCAACAGTAATGAATTTTTGGCTGTCTTTGTCCCACACTTCACACCAAAAAACAGGATAATAGCCACCTTCACTATCACTGAGATCATCGTCAGATCTGGAGTTTGTGTATGCACTCCTATCGACTCTTAAAGCTGCCAGCAACCTCTCGTGCTGTGTTGACGCCTTTTTCGATCCACCTCTTTTGGACGGTCTAGTTTCCTCTTGAGGAGGCGATGGACTCTTTGTTTCCTCAGTAGAAACAGAAAGGTTTGTGAAATCTGGTGGCTGTAACGAGAAAACGAGTCTGGCGTTCAGCCCCATGGATCTCAGCATAGCAACAAACCCTTGGGCAGCAAGATCGCGAGATCCCTTTCGACTCACAATGAGTTGTTCAAATTTCGATTTTGAGATTGTTTCAGGATGAGACTGAGTCCTCAGTTCGTCCCATGTCTTCTTATGAATGATACTCATCTGCCGTCTGACTCTCCAAGACCCATACCAGAACTCCATCAGATGACGAATAAGATCCAGCAGTTTACGTGTCTTAGTCCGAACAGACACGTTTTCCTTACTCCTTTCTAAAAGGTAGGCTTCGTACTCGATGACGTACTTTCTCGGGATCTGCTTAGCGAGACTCGAGAGTAGGGTCGGACTTGAGCACCACGAGTTCCTCACCACTCCATGCGCCACCATGCAAAACAAATACAATAGATGAACCTCCTTTCTGTACCTTCGAGCATCCTTAGACACTATGTTCGGATTCCTCGTCTTTCTGCGTTTCTGTCCACGGTCATTTGTCTTGATGGTGACAGAGATGTTTGCTCCATCATCATTATCTGCCACATCCAACTCGACATCCTCGAACTCACTGGAATTGAACTCCTCCTCATCATCATCATCATCCTCTTCTGCTTCTTCTACACCTCCTTCTTCTCCCTCATTATCACGCACTGCGACGGAATCTGCGTCCCCAGTTGACATTCTTTCACTCTCCGAAGACGAGGCCAACAGTATTGGATCATGAACACTGGTGCCCTCCTCTTCCTCTGAAACATGTGCTTCACTATCTCTCAAACTCTGAGCGCTGCTTCCACAACGCGTGCCATCGGAGGTGAACTCGGGAGACTCAGATCTCTGTGTTGTTCCTCTTGCTCTTCTTCTTCTCTTCAACGGTCTAGAAACACCCCTAGCAGCGTCATTTCTGAGTGCCTCTTCTAGAAGAGACTGATAATGTGGTGGAATTCCGCCGCTCATCAGAAGCTACAACATACTCCTCTTCATGATCTATAGATAGCAGGAATTATCTGCTCTCGCCTCTATCTTGTGAACTTAGAGGCGAGTTTCTATGCACTGCTTACCATTTTTCCCTATTTTTTTTTCTATATGTGTGTACGGATGTGCTAAGCTCACCCCGACGCGTCGGTAGTCGCTTTGAACTTTTTTTCCACCCCTACGTTTTCTTTGCGTATCTGCATAATGCACCTGAGGAATACATAGAGAGAAGAAATGAGCTCTAAGTACGAGTCTAGATTGACCTCGTGGTTTTCGGGTTTCTCATATGTTTGATAGAGATCTTCTGCAACGCGATGAGTATCTCCCAGAGGAGTGCTAGAACCAGACGACTTGTCCCGCGACAGCTCTATATTTTTTCCGGTCGAAGTCGAGTTCCATACTCTGTGCATCATTTCTCAACTACTAAATCGTCCCATCTTCAAACAAATAACATATCAACGTCCTCTGATCTGATACGGGCTATGAATGGTATAGATACTCCTAAGAGAGTGGAGCATAGCCCCTCCGATTGGACTGCAAAACTCAGGAGTAAGCTGACCAAAAGTGACTTTTATTCAGGTTATCAAGAGAAGATATCCCGCTGCAATACTGAGTCCCTCCTCGGATCGGGGCATCTACAGGATGCAGTTCTGAATGCCTTTGGGCGAGACCCCGACAAAGATAAGCCTGCGATGGTGGGGAAGAGACTGTCGAATCTAAGAGATCCAGAATCTGCAATGAGTCTTGTGGTGAACTCGATAATACTGAGTCTGGATCCCTCATATAAGAATCAAGAAGTGGTGGACTGCATTTCCTTGTACGCTCCAAGCCTGGCACCCAGAGCATCGCAACTTGAATACACGCCCTCTGAGCGCTGCATCTTCAAAGAGTCGTGGGCCATGGTCTCAACTAATATCAACGTGATCGACTCCATCATGCTGCTAAAATTCAAACTCAACGAGGTGGCTGGATGGTCTTTGGATCAGGATCTCTCAGACGAGAACATTTTCTGCTGGATAAATTCCATCATGGCGCCCACACTGTTTGATGCCATTTACTTCCTCCGGAACTCGAAAAAGATTCCTGGGGCGGTCATTTACGACTTGCTGTTACGGACACCGAATGACGAGTTTGAGTTCAACTCTCTTCTCGAAATATATACTCAGTGGGCCGGGGAGGCTTGTCTCCTGGATCAAGAAAAATGGTACTACCTCAAACAGCTGCAAGTATCCTCCGACAAGTATCTGGATCGAGATCTGCTTCTTCCGCCAGTTTTCTCTAACATCTTCTTTTATGCATTACGACACCAGCCAAAATCCGTTCCGACTCTTGTTGAGACTTTCCTGACTAGCTCAAGCTCGCTACATTCATTTGATCAAATAAACGAGATCATATGGCAGCTTTCAATCGATATTTCAGGCGAAAATGGAATGAAACCTACAAAACACTACAATCAAGCACAGTCAAAACTCATCAGAGCAGTGAACAAGATTGTTCTGGACAATGAGGACATTTCAATGGACATTTCTGCTATGCTTGGGGTGGCTAACCTCTCATATTTCAGCAGCCCCGAGAAATCGTACAAACTTTTCAAAGCTGCACAGCAGCGCTTCGACAAATGGCAGCTGGAGAGCTTCGATATAGATGGATTTGATCGAGTCTTTGGAACGTCTCACAACTCCAGACATCAGCAGAGTGTCGAGGGGCTAAGAAGACTAAGAACAGATTACAATGTGAAATCATTGTGCACTACAATTCTGATGCTTCGCACGGAGAACGACAGCCAGAGCAGAACGTTTTTTTTCAATCACCTGTACGATATTGTGAAGAACCTGAGTCCTGATCTGCTGAGATGCTATCCTGAAGTTTGGAGCTTTGTAGCAGTGAAGCTCAACCTGCATTCTGAGTTCTTTGACGAGATCGCTGTACGTCTCTGGGATCTATTTCTGTTCAAAAAGAACCTGAACAGCAATCCGTTGCTAATAGATATTCTCATCAACAACATAAACAGCGTCCCCGAGATCATTAATCTACTGAAGAGATCTCCCGACTTGAAACTAGACGACGTCACTTTGTCTCACCTGGTTTTGCGCCTGTACAAGTCCAGAAAGCTGTATGTCGAAAAGCCATCCACAAAGCACTTGGCACTCAACAGCTTTGTTGACGACTACATAGCCACTAGAGAGGCCACTTTGGAAGAAAGAGCAGGTCGCAAGCAAATCGAAATGGGACGGTTTGACTCACCTGCAGCGATGGCCCGGTTTATCTTTACCGAGCGATCGCGTCGGTCAAGCAAGCTTGTTGCTAGCTATCTGCTGGGAGAAGCGCTTGTGGCCCCTGAAGGAGCTTACGACAGGTTCAAGAAGCTCACCAGAACTGGAAACGTGACTTGCACGAGCCTCATCAGTCTGTTGATTGCTTGTCTGCGTCTGAGCGAAACTCGGACGTACATTGACTGGAACGAAATGGAGCCGATTGCTGCTGCCATTGTGGAAGTCAACGCCAACCTGTGTAGTTCCTTTGGAGACACTACGGACCTGATTTATCCTACCGAGAACCTGCTTGTCATATACATTAAGGCTCTTGGAGAGTTTGGGAAAGCCAGCGAACTAGTCAAGCTTCTCAGCAGACTTGTTGACCTTCGATTCCCTGTCAGCTCGGGCCTGTTTGATGTGTATCTGGAATATCTGGCTCCCTCAGATAGACAGCAGTTGATAAGTGCCCTGAATGCCTACAATGAGAGGATGAAGACGTTGCAGAAAGCGAAAACAGAGTCCGAGCTCTCGGAGCTGAAATCACGTTTGCCTGCCAATAAAGTAAGCGGCAGCTTTGAGCCGTTCATCAAGGCGCTTCCTGTCAACTGGGATGTTGTCAGAACTTGGACTTGGCCAAGCAAAAGCTGATCACGAGATCGCGTCGCATCACCCCAGCAACTATCTACACGTTACATGTACAAACATATGTGTATAGACATATACATACAATTATCATCACTATCTATTACATTTCACGGTCCTGCTCAAGCAAGCTCGTCACTTCCACGCTCAGTGGAACTGTCAATTTTCAGCGACGGCCTGTCCCCGTCTGTTGTTTGGTCTCCGAGCACTTCCCCTGACAGCCGACCGGGTAACTCGTCTAGCGTGACGTTCTGGGCATCCTGCTCAGTCTCGGTTTCTTCGGACTCCTTTGCGAGAACTCTGAAGCGGAGGTACCATATGATCTGGCTGCAGTAGATACCGAGTTCCAACGCAATGACAATCGCGTACAACACCATTCCCATGATGTCGAGCTTTCCTACAAGCGTGCTGGCCATGGAGAAGACTGCTCCCGTGGTGTCCATCATCAGGAAAACGAAGTTGATACCGACGACTCGTCCCTGACGTTTGGCGAGCTCAAAGTAGGGTGGCAGAAGGCCGGCTGCTAGTAAGACGCTAGCAAGGATTCCAAAGATCAGGGCCGGCCACTCTGTTCCGTTCTTGTACACCCGTTTGAGCGGGATGCCGAATCCAAGCTCGCACACCAGCATTGTCGCGAAAAACAGCGCACCGTATGCCAGCACTCGTTTGAGAGGAATACTGTGCGGAGGATAGTACATGCTTTGAAGCCACGCTATAGCGCACAGTAAAGCAAACATCTGTGGCTGCAACTGCATGGGGATGTACGAGTCGGTCACAATGAAGTATATCCCGAAAGGGATCCCTGATACGCACCAGAGAAACATGAATATAGGAGGAAACCCTGTAGCATCCTTTTTCTTCCATAGAAAGTACACCTGGGGGGTCAACTGGATGCACCTGGTTGTGGACGGAGAGACTCTTGTTAGAACGTTTGATTCCTGTAACGGGCACCTGCTCGCGCTGTACTTACCAGAACACAGTCCCTATCGTTCCGAGGACGTTTGCTGCTGTGCTAGAATCTGTCATTTTTGCATGCTCTGTACGTGCGGTTGTTCAGTCAGCTAGCTGCCAGGGCACACACACACAGTGATTGCTCCTACCGCACAGTTCCGAAAAGCGATCTGGCTCCATCGGTCCTTTTTCGTGGTATAGAGCAGAGTCCGTCTTCTCTTTATTTATAATACAGCTCCTGCTGATAAGCCTTCAATCAACTCTCTGACTTTTTCTCTGCCTAGTAGATCCGCCAAAAAATTCCGAAGAGGAAAAATATATTGCGTTCGGGCGCAGCGCGAGAGGGTTCAGTATTGCGCGGGATTCTATTGTTCTCGCCACATTGAAAGCTCTCTCCTACTTAGAGAGAATCTACATGTCTGACCAGCTCGTCTAAGTAGGGATCATTGGATCTGTTCAGGCCTGTAGGGTCAAGGTCTTTCAGAGCACGATGAAGCAGACTCAGGTACTCTTCGTTGGGTCCGCTTTCTCCTGAGCTGGTCTTTATGATTTTCGCCGTCTCCAACACGTCTTCTGGGCCTATAAACGACTCGTTCTGTGTGGTCCCGATGTACACCACAGATCTGACGGTGGGTTCCCCGTGGATATTGCGCGGCAGCGGCGCCAGGATGTGTGCGGCCGCGGGATCGTGGCCCGTGTCAGAAAGCACAATATTGAACTCAACGTTTTGAATGGTGTAGCCGTCCTTTTCACGAAAATCAAGATATTCTGTCGCCTTGGCTGCATACTCTGGAGGAATATAGTATATGCATCCCCAAACTTTGAGATATTCAAACAGGCTCTCGGGATCAGAGACAATGCGGTGTTTTTCCGGGTGTTGTGCAAGCTCATACTTGAGAATGTCGGGCTTGAACTGCTCGTTCGTAACTATTTCGTGGTGTGGGATGATCGTGACAACGCGGCCTTTCTTCTCCGGGGTGCCCCTGTTGTCGTAGCTGCTCTGCCAGAACTTGCGGGCAAACCCTTGGATGTAGCCGGGGAACCGCGTGAACTTGCTGGAGAAGGTCTTATCATGTAGCGGGGGCTTGAACAGCAGTGAGCCGTATCCTACGACCCAAAGAGCGCCCTCCTTGTCCTTGACAATGTCGTACGTCATATTAAGCGTTCTGTAACAGCTCTCCAGGCCCCTCGCTAGATAAGGCTGTATGGAGCAGGGTCCAGCGTTATATTTTCTCATGTCATCTTTGTCTCCATATTATATACATGTACAAAGAAAGCCTGTGGAGATTTATTTTTCAAGGTCACGTGATATCTCCCCACAGGTCTCTATCTAGTCAGTAGTCGTTCCTAGTCGCTGGCCCTTGCCTCTGAACGCGGAGCTGCCGTCGAAAGCATTTCTCAAAAAAGACGAGGAGGAAGAGCCCGGCTGCTGTTTCTGCTGCTGCTGGTACTTGGGCGGAATCGCAGCCCCGTAGCTTCTATTGAAAGCAGCAGCGCTATAGTCGATTCCAGTGATTTTGAAAAACACCTTTCTCAACCACCCTGGAGCAGGAAGGTATCCGCTAGAGTAGTACCACGAGTTGGATGTGTTGATGCTGTGGATAGTTCCGACTCGATGATCGATGTTAGTTCTTGTCTGGCCGGTGACGAGTGACATTAGGGGTCCGAAGGAGGAGGTTTCTAGACAATTGTAAAGGTACGCCGCAAACATCCCTGCCACAGCCAGCAGGAAGTTCTCTCTTCCGTCCACAAGCAGCCTGAATCCCAGTGAGACAGCCGGGAGCAGGGACGCCTTGATAGGCATGAAGTAGAAGTTCACTGTCTGGTTGTAGTTAGCAACCGACCAGGTGAAGGTGAGTGCGGAGAGAAGAGCTGACGACAGTGACAGCAGCGAGGGAAGCAGCAGGAACGCTGTTAAGATCATGACAGAAAGAATGATGAGGTGGTAGAACACGTAGTCCGGCAAGTTCTTTTTGAACTTCCCTTCTTCAAGACCCTTGGAGAAGCTGTAGAGCATGTATATTTCTGTGAGACCCTGCATGGGCTGCGAGTGCGGGATGAGGAACCCCGTCAGCATCCTGTAGAGCTCCCACTTCTCCAGGATGTTGGGCCAGTAGCACACAAACGCAGAGTACGTGATGAATCCCAGGGCGTTGAGTCCTCCCATGACCAGGGAGGTGAGGGTGATCGTCCGTGTGACGGGCGGGATCGACGCGACGAATCTGCACGTGTTAGTAGGGCAGCCAGCAGCTGTGTCGGGGTAGTTTACTTACTGGCCGAGTTCCGACATTGTGAAGCGCGGATATAGGTGGGTGATCTTCAACGATAACAAGAAGGTGGCCTTTTTTTGCGGGAGCCAAGTCTTATATTTGTTTCTTCGTTGGGCTGATCCTCTCGTCTTTTTTGGGGACACGAGCAGGTGTCCGGGTGTTTTTTGCTGGTTTTGCGGAGAGAAAAGAGATTACCACGCTTTGGCAATTTTTCCTTTATCGCTTACATCTGAAGGGTACGTAGAGTTTCTGAGACTATATCGCTAGATTGTGTGTGCTTGATAGAAACAGCTTGCAAACTACATGAACTAGCTTATCCGGCTCTGAAGCGGAGTACCGGTAGGTGCAGTAATATGGTTGTTTCTGTGAGACGGCTGCTGGTGGTCACGAGGTCGGCGAAACTAGCGTACTTTCTGCTGCTGCTGGCCGTGGTTCTGTATTTACGACGAGGGGGCAAGTCGGAGAGCTCTGTGAGCACGGATGCCCGGTGGAGCTCTGCCTTGGAGGATCTGAGACGGCAGCAGCAGCAGCAGCAGCAGCAGCAACGGCAACTGCTGGCGGAGCACGACTCGTCTAAAGGGTGGTTGAACAGTGTGCTAGCGTCCAGAGAATGCCCCGACTATGAGGAGTACTCGAAGATTCCACACGACCCGCTGTCGGAGGGTCAGCTGAGACTGGGGTATATGCGCCCGGCAGTGAAATGCCGGACGTTCAGGAGTGATGCAGTCGAGAAGACCATCGCGGACATGAGGGTGCGGCTGCGGGATCCAGATCTGATGCGGATCTTTGAGAACGCCTTTCCCAACACCCTGGACACCACGGTTCTGTGGCACAAGACCTCCAGCGAGGCGTCAGGAACGCCGCTGACCTTTGTGTCTACGGGGGATATCCACGCGGAGTGGCTTCGAGACTCAGCAAGACAGCTCAGCGTATACCAACCTCTTATCAGATACGATCGCAAATTGAAGAATCTTATCAGGGGAGCAATTTTCCAGCAGGCGGCATATATTCAGCAGGCCCCGTACTGCAACGCATTCCAGCCACCTGCAGGATCTGGTATCCGCCGGAAGGACTCGAGCGTTGACTACGTTATGCCTGTACCGTCGTGGAGGAACGCATTCGAGTGCAAGTGGGAACTCGACTCGCTGGCATCGTTTCTGACACTGTCGAACGAGTACTACGAGAACTCCGGAGACACAAGCATTTTCCAGAACAAAGACTGGGCTCGGGCATTCCAGGTGATACTGCTGGTACTCCAACGAGAGTCGGTGGCCACTTTTGATGATGATGGCCATCTGCAGCCGTTCTATTACACTTTCCAGCGGGACACGCGCATTGGAACCGAGACTCTGCCGCTGCAAGGGAGCGGTAATCCCGTGAATGGGCACACAGGGCTCATCCGGTCTTCGTTCAGGCCTTCTGATGACGCATGTATCTACCAGCTCTTCATTCCTGCGAACGCCCAGATGGCAGTGGAGTTGCGCAAGACGGCCGCAGCGCTGAAGCAGGTTACCGGTCTGGGCCTAGAGGAGCTTGTGGAGTTTGCAGAATCCACGGCCGCAGGAATAGAGGGCGGTATTGCGGACCACGGAGTTGTGGAGCACAAGGTTTTTGGCAAGGTGTACGCATATGAGGTGGACGGCTACGGCGGAGTCAACATGATGGATGACGCGAACATCCCGTCGCTTCTTGCTCTGCCAGACATGGGTTTTGGCACGATAAAAGATCCCGTGTACCAGAACACACGCAGGATGGTGCTGTCCAAGAGGGGAAATCCTTACTACCTGTCAGGCAGGTACTTCCGGGGTATTGGGGGCCCACATATTGGACTTGTGAATGCGTGGCCCATGTCTCTGCTGGTAGCCATCCGGACGTCGGACAGCGACGACGAGATCGCCGAAAATCTGGAGCTGCTCAAGACCACCACGGCAGGACTGGGTCTGATGCACGAGAGCATCAACGTGGAGTCTGGAAAGAACGAGTACACTCGGCCGTGGTTCAGCTGGTGCAATAGTGAGTTCGGAAAGACCATCCTGGACCTGGCATGGAGAAAACCGCACCTCATTTTCACGGAGGAGTATGCGAACGCTCCGTACAAAGTCGGGGAATCTCTGGGTGTGTGAGGCTGCGGTTTGTGGGGAGCAATCTAGAGCTGATCGCCTATTCTATGAGCAGTGAAGGGAAGGGGGGGGCCTAACGTACGTGGGGGGTGGCTACGTGGGTGGTGCACGGATGTATGAGAGCATGAGATGAGTGTTACACAAAAACAGGTATTCAAGGAAGAAAAATAAAATTGGTAGAAAACGACAGAGAGGACACTCACTACAAGCACGTTGGTGGTTCTACAACAGCGCAATCGTATACAGCATGGGAAAGAAGATCAACCTGAACTCTGTCTCGGCTCTGCGCGGAGAGTGCGACGACCACCTGGCAGCGGTTTTCGGCCGGTTCGGGTACGTCCAGTCGTTTTCGCTCGTTGATTTCAGACTCGCCGTTGGATATCTGTCGGTGATTGCGTCGGGGCTGCTTTATTGGCTCGAGAAGAAGTACAACAACGACTTCCACAACAGCACGTATGTGTGGTACACCACGGTGCTTGTGGGTGTGTTTTTCACGCTCAATTCGGTGTGGTATGTGTTTTCCAAGTTTGTCGAGAAAGATATCAAATATGTGGGGTATAAGGGAGCCTCGAAGCTCCAGGTCTCGACGCAGGTCCGATCCAAGACGGCGCCAATCTATACTGTCACGCTCGAAACGAACGGGTCTACGCTGGCTGAGGACATTCTGTTTGAAAAAGTGTTCAACGAGGCCGGGTTTCTGGATCTGGAAGCGCTGATCGCGCAGGTGGAGCCCAGTCTCAACAGGCTAACTAAAAGTACATGAGGTGACGGTGTCCATTCTGCTGAACCGGCGGCAGTAATGGTACAGGCTGTACGGGAGGATCTGCAACACCGGGAGCAGCCGAGCATAGAACGGGTACACGAAGAAGCCTGCCTCTCGGCGAGCAATGACGTCTGTGACGCGGCGTGCGAGCTTCTTGTGGTCAACCAGCGGTGCCAGAAACGTCCTTCCCACGTGGACATCGGCGAACAGGGACGTGGTGAGCTGGCCCGGTATGAAGCAGCTCACAACCACCGAGCGCGGCAGCTCCATCTGCAGAGACGCAAATAGAGCCAGGATCGACGCTTTCGTCGCTGCGTACACCCCGAGCGTCCGCGGCGACACAAACCCCAGCACCGACCCGACAGCCACAAGATGCACCCGACGGGCCGGGCACGTGCGCTGCTGTCGCGCAACCACCAGTCTAGCCAGCTCCAGCTGCGAAAACACGTTCACCCTGAACATCCCCTGAACTTCCTCTGCAGAAAGATCCACAGCGCTTTTCCACTGTCTCCTAGCGGCATTTAATACTACCGCGTCGATCGACGCCTCTCCTACCTGCCCGACCATTTTTTCGTAAACCAGCTCCGCAGCGTTCTCCTGTTCCAGGTCGCACTCTATAAACAGCACCCGCTCCCCAGCCGCAGCGCTCAGCGTCGCCAGCTCCTCCGACATCGCTACATCAGCCACAACCACCCGGCTCGCCTGCTTACCTAAGGCCAGACTTCGCACGATCTCGAATCCCAATCCTCTGGATCCCCCGGTAACAAGTACCAGACGGGGGGCGGGCCCGTCGGCGCAGCTCCGCGATTGCACGTTGACATACCGCAGCCACCAGCAGATCGCCACAAAGAGCCCCAGCTTGACATACAGCAGCCGCCCTGTGGCGCAGTACAGCGGGACCACGAAAACCCAGCACACCACAGGATTGAAAACCGTGTATAAAAGCAGCTGGAGCACGCGGTCCAGCGACATCTGGCGCGTGTCAACAACTAGCGGAGACGGGACTATGTGCTTCCACATCGGGCATTTTGCGGGGGAGCCGTCCGTCTTCTTATCTCTAGCGTGATTGGCTGGCCCTGCGTAATCTGACCAGTATATAGCATACAGCGTTTTTGTAGCGTTTTGTTTTCTACTTGCACAGGATGAAAAATATTTATTTTGGTGAGTATTGATACTGAAAGCTCACTCACTCACTGGTTCCTGTTGACGCTCTTGTTGATGAAGACCCCGTTCAGCTTCGAGCTGTGCGACTGCGTCGGCACAAACTTCCGCACAGACCGGATCTCGTCGGCAGAGTAGCCCGGAATGCGGATGTTCCAGTTGCGTTCCAGATGTAGCTGTATATCCTTGACGTCGATCGACTCGGACTTTCTGTGTTTGGCCAGCCGGCACGCAAACGACGTCACCGAAGTGACGAACTCGTCTGCAAGGTCCAGCAGCAGCTCCTCCACGTCTCCGTCGACCGTGATCTCCGTGTCTCCCCCGTCCGACCCCACAGACCTCACGAGCTCCTTCAGCTTCCTCTTATTCAGCACCCGCTCTCCGTCCAGCTCCAACGGCAGCGGCCTAACAAGCGCAGCAGTGGTCAGCGCAGGAAAGCTTATAGCGTTTCCGTTGGTCAGAGAAGGCCGGTTGTTCTGCCGGAACGGCACTGGCTGCGGTGCAGGAATCTTGAGATCGTCTGCAATAGGCAGGTTCTGGAACCGCGATCTCACCACATTGCCCGGCGACGCACCCACCGTTCCTGCAATTCCAGGGCCTGACACTGCACCCGAGTCTGCAGGCATCGAGGCAACTGCAGGCACAGAAGTCACAGCGCCGCTCCCAGGAGTCCCCGCGGTTTTTTGTTTCTTCAAGCTGGGCTGGCCAACCGTTTTTCCCTTGACATTCATCTTGGCGCCCGCAGACGGAGGAGACCCTGCAGAAACAACGGGGAAGGACTGCATAGGAGGACTCTGTTGTTGCATCAGCATCTGCTGTTGCATATTTGGTGACTGCGAACGTGAAGGTTGTTGCTGCTGCTGCTGCTGCTGCTGAATTGGCATCCGAGCATTCATCTGGCCAGGCTGCATTTGAACGGGAAACTGCCCAGCCTGGGCAGGTGCTCCCTGTTGTCGTTGCATCTGCTGTCTCTGCAACTGCTGTCTCTGCATCTGCTGCTGATGCATCATTCTCTGTTGCTGTGCCTGCTGTAGCGCCTGCTGCTGTTGCTGTTGCTGTTGCTGGGGAGTCAACGGCTGCATCTGCTGAGGAGGCTGCTGCTGCTGCATCGCAACCTGTTGGCCCCTCTGCTGCTGCTGCTGCTGCTGTTGCTGTTGTTGTTGTTGTTGTTGTTGCGGCTGCGGCTGTTGCTGCTGGAACGAGCCGTCAGGGCCACTTATGCCCCCTGTTCCAGGGCCGCCGCTCTGCGCCTGCTGCTGCAGCGCTCTCAGCTGGTTGGTGATTTGCTGCATGTACCGTCTGTACTGCTCCATCCGGGAGTTCAACTCTCTCTCCTTTTCGGCACACTGAGCAAGCTCCTCAGCAGACGTCGAAGGGTCTGCTTTCTTAGTCTCAATCAACCGTAGCTGCGACTTCGACTGCTGCGACAGCTTCAAAATCTGCTGGTATCTCGCAAACTGCTGTCTTTGAAATTGCACCTGCTGACTGGAAAGCGAGCCTGGCTGGCGGGCTCCTTGTGGGACAGTTCCCGTCGCCGCTGCTGCCGTGGAAGGTCTCATCTGCGGAGTAAGATCGGGCTGCTGCGGCATTGGAGATTGGGTGCTGCTCAACTGGCCCATCTGAGCCCCGATCGAAGGGGAAGAAACATCATTGGGACGCGAAGACATTTGGGATTCGGTCCCTGAAGACTGTACAGCAGGCTGGGACCCAACTGGCTGGGCATTTCCCGGATTTTGAGCCTGCGTTAGCATCCGTTGTCTTCTGTCGAACTGTATCAGAATGCTTTTGATCTTCTCAGCGGTCCGGACATGTTCCTGGCCTTCTGGCGTCTGGAATCCTGCCTTCTGAGCGGCCTCTCGCTCAACATGAAACTGTCTTAACAGCAGGTGTGCCTGCTGCGGAGATATTTGGCGAACTCCTGCTCTTTGCTGCTGCTGCTGCTGCTGCTGTTGTTGTTGAGGCTGTTGAGGCTGTTGTTGTTGCTGGAGCTGCTGCTGTGTTATCGCAGGTGATGAAATGTTCAGTGGCGATGACGAAAGAGGAGGCGATTGATGCCCTCCTTGGCTAGGTTGCTGGTTCATCACGCAGAGCTGGAACTCGTAAACAAGGCACTTCTAGGTCTCCTCGAAAGCTGTTTGGTCGGTTTCGTCCGAACTTCAAGACTCTTAAGATGAGATGAGAACACACAAACTACCAAGTAACACCTTTTATATCACGTTCAGCCGCTGCTTATGAAAGAAACAAAAGACTTTTCTTCGAAGATGAGTTTCTTTAATGATTGTATATATATGCCCGAAAGAAAGAAAAAGTGGAAAGGGGTAAATAATTGTGCGTCGATCGTCGCGACTCGTTTCTACCCTTCTCTGGCTTTCCTCTTGCGTAGATGGAGGATCATCTCAACTGCAGAGGTCCCAACTATACTGTCGTTATGAATCACACTGACAATCACCTTACCAGGTTTCTTGTTCAAGAACCTAACAGATTTACCCACACACTCGCATGCTAACTGAGACCGTGTCTGTCTATCCTTAGAAATATGCCACACTTCCAGGTTCTGGTTTCCGGTCAATATTAAAGCTTGATCGTGACTGTCGTACGCGGCATCAGTGCAATCAAACCCAAACTTGATCACCTCAGTTCTGGATAATGACACAGCATTAATATCCCTGCTGTGAGAAACGAACATGCAGTAGCGTGAATACACCAGAAGAATATCATATTCCTTCAACTTGGCATCCAGTATAAACTTAAAGGCTCCAATCGGTTGCTGATTTCGTAACCTCATCTTCAAGCTCTTATCGGCGGTGTTCAAAGGCACATTTCCCATGGAGTTCAAATTTGTTAGGTAGAATATCGGATTGCTCTCGTTGATATGACTCAACACAAAGTCGGTAGAGTGTAACAGGTCAATATGGTGAACTTTGAAAGTGGCCTTCATGCTGCCAAACTTCAGGTTCCAGTCATCACCACCAAGAATCGGTGCAAACTTCACCCATCGGTCGCTCCAATACAAAATATGAGGGGTGTCAATGACAACAGGACCTTTTCTGATCTGCTGAGGCCCAATCTCAAAACCTGTGACTTGTTTAGCAACATGAACCAGCTTGGAATCAAACAGTTTTTCTGTCTCTAGAGTTCTCTCCACAAGCGATACAGATAGCCGGTAAAGGTTGTCACTGCATAGAAAGAAGCACATCTGATCTTTGAACACTACTACTTTTTTCACCTCCAGTTTCGAACTAACTTGCCTCCAACTGTTCGGCTTATCAGCTTCTCCAACATATATTCCATTCCTGGTGCCAACAATAAAATGGAGTTTTTGATCAATGTGGAAACAATCACACGACAACACTTTGGAATAAGCGATTGATGGAACAGATCCCGGCTTAAACTTAGCTGATGCGCATGCTCTATGTATAAGGTCGAAATTAGCGTCTTCTACTGCGGGAATCGGATAACTGTAAGATGGAACGAGTACTTCAAACGATGTGGCATTGATCATCTTCAATTGATACGCATGGGATAACTTTTCAAAAAGCTGCAATCTATATTTCAACGTGTCCTTCAAAAAATGCGTCAAAAGAGATGGAGCATCTGGTCTATCAAACTTGACCGTGTATGATTCCTCATTACCACAATCTTTCACTAGCAAATATTTTGCAGAACCCTCAGAATCCTCCTCATAGGAGAAAAACTGTAAAGGGATCGCTGGTCGGCTCAATAGATAACATGAGTCCTTATTGTCTCTCTGTAACAGAGGTAGCATATAGGCATCCAGCAGACAAAAAATACCCTTATCCCATGAAATAGTGCCTTTAAAACTCACATCTAGAGGTACTCTCATCTTCCTATCCTTGTTAAAGAGATCAACCATCTCTAAATCAATATAGTCCGCGCAGACAAGTTTCTCATTTAATTTGATCTTCTTCTCCAAATCGGTAGTGAAATCGCTGATCTTGTTTATCTCGTCCAGGAGCCCAAGAATTTCGTCAGAGTCGATTATCATAGTCTCCTCACCTAGCTTTGTGTATATTTTTTTAAGTTCCAGAACCATTAGCCTCAAAGGAGCAAATACCTGAAGAAAATATGAATGAAAGAGCTCTTTCCCAGATGCCAAATAATGGTTTCCGATTGCCAATTCGTCTGCACGCTCAAACTTCAAAATTAGTTCCCGGATTGATTCGCTTGCAGAAATCTTGGCCAAATATACCAGGCTTCTTGATATATATTCATAGTTCTTCACAAGCTTGTGGAGCCAAAGTTTAATCGTTTCAATAACATATCTGTCATTCACAAAGAAATGGTCATCATACGCAGGCTTCAATCGCTTGTACACTAACCTTTCAAGATAATCGTAAAGAGCCTCCAAAGGAGTGAATGCTTTCTGGTAGTCAAGCGAGTTTGTCATTGCAGAATCTGTGATATGTTTGAACGAAGGGCCGTAATGTTCAACCATCCTCTTGAGATTGAGTCTGAACTTCCTAAGCAGAAGATACAGCTCAAAAATAGCACTTTGCCTTTGAAATTCCAACGGACTCCATTCGCTGAGTATGCTCAGTTCCTCGCCAGTGAGATGCCAAAACTCGCCATACTGTGCACCATCAAATTTATCCAAGTCATGGGTTGCATGGGGTCTGGAGTTTATCACTATCTCAACATCTGTGGGTATATGCTGCTTCAAAACAGTCAGTTCTTCCATCATTGGTAACACTGAAGATCCACCTTTAATGGAAAGTCGCACTGATTCATCTTCCCCTTTGGTATTTCTGCTATTGAAAAAATCTCGAGATCTTTTGGGTGAGGATTGCTTCAAAGTTTCCTGATAATTGGAGCTGGATTGTGCTTTGAGAAACGGGGTTTTGAGGCTGAATGACGTTCTGCTTGAGCGCGGGGATGAGCTTTCGCTATCGGAGAGAGGTCTGTAGTTGTTATCGAGTGACCGTCTGAAAGAGCTTATGTGCTCTTTGGGAGACAGGTTTTCCTTTAAAGATAGTCTCTTGCAGCCATCTAAAGATATAGCAGTGGAACTAAGCAAAGGATTCGGATCTGTAGTGTGATGGGGACTTTTCCTTAGAGACCTCAACGGTGAGCGAGAGCGGGAATAAGCCACTTCCGGAGATGACTGAAGATCAACGGAAGGTGACGACCTCCAGGAGCTTAGATCTTCCGGTGTCTTATGGGGAGTCATCTGGGACTCTGCAAGAGATATGTTCTGCATGTAGAGCATTTGCCTCTTGGATTTGGACGACGGAGACAGTCCATCTGTTGTGGGGCTACGGTTTAACATGTCTGACATCCATGGAGCCCTTGTTCTTCCCTTAGCTTTCTGGGGGGGCAGATACTGTTCTTGTGAAACACGCTAAAAGCTATCAGGTAACCAACTTTGCCTCTGTCGGACAGTAACCGTTGTGTTCCGCCAATCTCGTCTTGTGTAGTGTGATTTACTTTTATCTACGTGAAATTGTACACAAAAACAAAAACAAGGTGGAGTTTGCACGCTTAGTACAATGGCAGAGAGGTGCATTTTGGCGGTGCAGATAAGAGTAACCGCGTTACGCTTTAAAGTTGGGTTGCTCAGCGGTCAGGAAAGCTCCTGCGAAATTTGAAACGCCGAATACACGTGTTCCGTGTCAAAAGATGTAGGAAAGTACGCGTTCCGGGGCTTTCTGGTATATATTGCAAGTTTTCTGTCACACCAAACCATAAATCAGATAATCCATACTAAAGTAAACTATTCCATTATTTCACTCATGTACGCAAAAAAAAAATTTTCTCTTCAACCCATATAAAGAAAAAAAATATTCACATTTAGAGCTCTTGTCAAAACATACACATAAACTTCTTTCTTTCTCTTGGCAATCTTGTGCCCAAGCTATTGCTATACTCTATCAGGATGTCATCAGGATCGTATCTAGACTGTTCAAAGGCGGTGGAGCAGCTGTCTCTATACGACGATAAAGACGGTCTCTCTGTCGAGGAGTTGCTGGATTCGAAAGTCCACGGAGGTTTGACCTACAATGACTTTTTGATTCTGCCAGGGAAAATCGAATTCGCAGCCTCTGCTGTGGAACTCGAGACCAACCTCACGAAAAACATCACCTTGAAGACGCCTTTTGTCTCGTCTCCTATGGACACCGTGACGGAGTCCAACATGGCCATCCACATGGCTCTTTTGGGAGGTATTGGTATTATTCACCACAACTGCTCTGCTGACGAGCAGGCTGAGATGGTCAAGAAGGTCAAGAAGTATGAAAACGGGTTCATCAATGACCCCGTGGTTATATCCCCGGATGTAAATGTTGGCAAGGTGAAGGCTATGGGTTCACAGTTTGGGTTCACGTCATTTCCTGTTACTGGTAAGTGTTGTTTTGCTTGAGTTCTTTGCTGTCGATTTGACTATGATGATCATGCATTATACAAATAACTTTCGTTCTACCGATTCACGATCTCACGATCTTGGGGAAACGCTCATTTTCTGAGACGTCGAACAACAGCATAAGGATAGAGCTTTAAGATAAATCTTTCCTATCATGTACTAACACCATTTTAGAGACTGGTAAAATCGGAGGAAAGCTTGTTGGTATTGTCACCTCCAGAGACATCCAGTTTCATGAGGATGATAACTCCGTTGTTTCTGAGGTGATGACTGTGGATTTGGTTACTGCCAAATCGGGAGTCTCTCTTTCTGAGGGTAACGAGATCCTAAGAAAGTCCAAGAAGGGTAAGCTTCCGATCATCGATGGAGAAGGTAACTTGGTCAGTTTGCTTTCGAGAACAGACTTACAGAAGAATCAGGACTTCCCATATGCCTCCAAGTCCCCCAAGTCGAAGCAGCTACTCTGTGGTGCTGCTATTGGTACCCTCGAGGCTGATAAAGAGAGGTTGGGAAAACTGGTTGCTGCTGGTTTGGATGTGGTTGTTCTGGACTCGTCTCAAGGGAACTCCACCTACCAGTTGAACATGATCAAGTTCATCAAGGAGACTTATCCAAAACTAGACGTTATCGCTGGTAACGTTGTCACCAGAGAACAGGCTGCCCAGCTCATTGCTGCAGGTGCTGATGGTCTGAGAATTGGTATGGGATCGGGATCAATCTGTATCACGCAGGAAGTCATGGCCTGTGGAAGACCCCAGGGAACTGCCGTTTATAAGGTGTCGCAGTTTGCGAACCTGTTTGGTGTTCCATGCATTGCAGATGGAGGTGTCGGGAACATTGGGCACATTGCTAAAGCGGTGGCCCTTGGTGCGTCGTGTGTGATGATGGGTGGTATGTTGGCAGGAACCACGGAGTCTCCTGGAGAATACTTTTACAGAGATGGCAAGCGTCTCAAGACTTACAGAGGAATGGGGTCTATCGACGCTATGCAGAAGTCCGATAACAACGCTAATGCTTCCACCTCCAGATATTTCTCCGAGGGTGACAACGTTTTGGTTGCCCAGGGAGTTTCGGGATCGGTTGTTGATAAAGGATCCATCACCAAATTCATCCCATACCTATTTAATGGTCTGCAGCATTCCTGTCAGGATATTGGCGTCCTGTCGCTCAAGGCCCTTACAGAAGAGGTCGCTAAGGGTAATGTGAGATTTGAGCTGAGAACTCCTTCGGCACAATTCGAAGGAGGAGTCCACAACTTGCACTCCTACGAAAAGAGACTCCATAATTAGAAAGTGCCCCCTCTTGTTTTCTTGATAGTTGTGACTTTTGCACCGTATAAAAACAGAGTACATGACTCATATTCATGTTGAGCCTTATATAGTAGTATTAGATGGTGGATTCTGCCTATGCTTAAACAGCCTCTAGAACAACATCCTTGAAGCCAGCAACCTTCTTACCCTTTTCCTCGGCAGATCCCTCACCGTGTAGAGCCAACAAGTTTCCGAGATCGAACTTTGGCTGTTTGAGGAGCTTCACCTTTCTAATATGAACGTTTTGCAATGGGAACACAGACTGGGTGGCCTTCTCGATTTCTCTGCCAATGGCCTCTGGGATCAACTTGCCGGTGAGTTGGGCTAGAGTGCAGTTAGACACCTCTCTGGTCATCACCTCGGTCATCTTCTTTCTCACCTCTCTTAGCTGAGAGGACTGAGCGTAGGTGGTCTTCTTGATCTGGTTCGCCTGTCTCTTGGTGAAGGCAATACAGAACACTCTTAGAACATAGTCGTCAGAGGTCTTGACGGTAACATTGGCCTCCACTAGGGATTGCCATTTTCTGACCAGCGACTTGAGCTTGTCGCTGGTGAAGTCCATGCCGTGGAAGTTGGTGAGCAGGTTCTTACCCTGGACTTCATCAACTCTGAGCTTGACCTTCTTGTATGAGTGGTCCTCAGAGCCCTGTAGGTCTGCGAGACAAACCTCGAAAACTCTGCCTTTGAGACCATCAGCGGCATTCTTCAGACCGGTGGACTTGTTGATCAAGGTCTTACCGACATTTCTGTTCTCAAAAGTGGTTGGAGCCTTAATATCGTACCATTCTTTTCTGGTGAAAGGGTCAACCACCTTCTTCTTTAGACCCTTCTTTCCTTTGGACAGTCTCTTGTTCTTTCCGATAGCCATGATGTGCTTTCTGTACGAAGTGTCGTTGTTTCAACAGACTCTGGACTGTGATTCAAAAAAAACTCTTCATAAAACTTGGTATTTGAAAAATCATCTTGGTTTCCTCTTGCAAATTCTAAGCACTTTTTCTCTCACTCTCTAAGGGATATTAGTTTGGCTTGGAAAATTTTCAGCGTGACTGTCAAAATTTTTACATTCTCTCTCCACACCTCAGGCCAGGTCTGCCCACCCTCGTGTCTGTCACGTGTGCGTCACGGAGTCAAACGGCTGTGTAAAATGAATTTCCAGTCCTGTACAAGTGTAAACAAACCAAGTAACATAAAAGAATTGGTAAGGAGGCTTCATTCTCTTGACCTCTCGCCAACCCACACACAACCAAATACCACCGGCTCTGTCAGGCCACCAACCGTCAGCCCAACCAGTGCTCAGCTATAATAATGGATCAGCAGGTAGCTGCAGCTCCACCGGCTCATCACTCCCATCACAGCCACAACGATCACCACCATCACCAAGATGAGAAAAACACCGTCACTCTCAAAATAGGCCTCATAGGAGATGCCCAGGTGGGGAAAACCTCGCTCATGGTCAAGTACGTGGAGAACTGCTTTGACGAAGTGTACACCCAGACACTAGGAGTCAACTATATGGAGCGATCCATAAACATAAAATCCACCGAGATTACTTTCTCAATCTGGGACTTGGGAGGAGAGGCAGAATTCACAAACATGCTTCCACTGGTGGCAAGCGATGCCGTCGCAGTTCTCTTCATGTTCGACCTCTCGAGAAAGTCTACGCTCAACTCGGTGAAGGACTGGTACAGACAAGCAAGAGGATTTAACCGTACAGCCATATCTTTTCTTGTCGGTACCAAATATGACCTCTTCGTCGATCTTCCAGACCCCGCGCAACAGGAGATCACAAGACAGGCCAAGAAGTATGCGGCTGCTATGAACGCCCCGCTTATTTTCTGTTCCACAAGTGCTTCCATAAACATTCAAAAGATATTCAAGATTGTCATCAGCAAGGCATTCGACCTCAGGTTGAAAATACCCGAGATCCAAAACACCGGAGAGCCCATCTTGCTCTACCAAGATGTATAGTCATATGATCATGCGCATCTGCCACGCCATCCAATAGATATATATCATCTCGCGATCATGTCTCAATAATTACATCTTTCAGAAAAGGATCCTTCTTGAAGCAAGTAATTATCTCGTCCTCGCTAATATTAAGCCTGATGAGTTTCAGTCTTTCTGCCCGTAGCTGCTGTTCAACTAGAACTCCGCTCTCCTCTAGCTCTTTCAGAAAAAAATTGAACCCTTCCACCCTTAGACGAGAATCTTGTCTCCAAAAAACGGTCATGAAGTCAAGATCTTCTCTTCTCAGTTGCTCTTTGAGCTCTGTAAAAAGGCACAACTGGAGCTGATTACTCATTTCATCGAGTATTTCTCCCAGGGGAAATTCTGCCAGGCCCGTTCTTTTGCTCCTCAGCAAAAGAGCTGCCAAAAACACCTTCGCAGCAAATGGTAAAGAGTTTAGATAGCTCGACATTGGTGACGAAGTGGTCTCATTGACAGCCTTCATAATATGCATGATGGAGACAGTGTATTTGCCTTCCAATTTGTCTCTGTCTTCCTTTGTTTTCAGTAAAAACTCGGCTTCTGCAATCTCCAGTGCTCTCACACATATAAGGAGTGATCGCCTGGCATCACCACTAACAGAAGCAACCTTTCTGGAAGCAAACTCTATGGCGTCCTTTGATATTATCAGATTTCCTTCATTAACACGACTTAGCTTTTCCAAACGATGTTCAATAATGGTTTTCAATTGAGAATAAGTATATCCCGGAAATTGAATTCTTGTCAATCCTAATCTTGATGAAATCTTGTTAGTGAGTAATCGCTCTGGTAGGTCCATAGTATTTGCAACTGCAATCACAATAAGTTTTGAGTTGGCATACGAGGGCCAATTGAAGAAATTGTACATGACAGTTTGCTTTTTTGTAATGATCTGGTCCAGCTCATCTAGTAACACTACCAAAGGTTTGCGACTATCATCAAGAGTCCCGAAATATTCCTCGAGCATTCCAAGAGATCCTGAAGCAGTAAGTCGTTTTCCTGATATTTTCTCCCATAAAACTTCATATGCTGCCTGCGGTGAGATGAGCTTTAGTCCATTGATCTCCACATAGTTGAAAATGGATATCCCATTCTCATGGTACAGATTCGATGACAATTGCCTTATCACTTCTCTTATTGTGGCAGTCTTCCCCACACCAGGAGTCCCGCTAACATATATGCAGCATCCCGTCTCTGAGATAACTGCCTTCTCCAAGTTTGAATAGACATGCTTGAATTCCTCCTCCCTGCACGGCAACGAACGGACTTGGGCAGAAGTGTGGAGGCGTTCCTTAGCTTTTCGAAATAGGGTGTTAGTCGTCCCATTAATGTCAGGCTCTTGCTGTATCGCTTCAAAGGTATCAAGAATCAGCTCTTCGTCGTCATCTTCAACAAAGTTCAGCTTGGAACGGTGCTCTACAGGAGCTTCAGGTGACAGTAAGCGTGTCTCTTTTTTGACCGTTCCTTTCGACAGCTGTTTGACAGCAGCCTTCAGCGGTGACACTGTCTTCGATGGGGAAGCCTTTCTCTTTTTTCCTGTACCAGCAGATGATTTACGGGGTGAGTTTCGTTTAGTCCTAGCACCTCTAACCTGTTCCTTTGAAGTATAAGACTCGGATTCGGAGTCGGAAAGTGAATCCCTCACATCATCACTCTCGCTTTCCACCTCCACGTAGCTGACATCTCTTTTCTCTCTCATGATTGATTGAGAAGTGTCGAGTCTTATCTCAGGCTCCCTTGCTCTCTCCCTAGAGTTCCTCGACATCACAGCGGCTGTAGTTGGCACTACAGAAGCCTTGAGAGTTTTATACAGTTCTTCCGAGTTAGTGGCTGCTATCGCTTGTACGGAGTTCCAGTCACCGACATTAGAAAATAGTACACCATCACTATCGCATGCTCTCCTGCAGACAAATGTAGTATCTCTATCAGACGTATCGATTGTTGTCTTCGTGAAATCGCTCTCTGATAAAACCTTGCAAGATCCAATTATACTTCTGAGCATGATTTTGTCAACAATTGCGGTGAGAAAGATATCGCTCTCACTATACTCTGACATATACTTTGAGAGACAGTCTTTATCAACTTCAGATATCCGAAAGAACCACATTACCCTAACTTCAAGGAACAGCTCGGTTCCAAACAGAATTTCTTTGATAAGGGCAATATTGGGGATATCTGGGTTGTCTTCGTTCACCACAAGAATACAGTCCCCTTCCGTTAAAGTCAATCTATCTGAATCCCGTTTTAGCAGAATCTTGTCTCTGTTTACCCTTCTTCTGGACGTTCTTCTAGAGCTTGACCTGACTGGTGCCTTATCTCCTATCCTCGAAGATTCTCTTGATTGTTTCGTCCCATTCTCATTTCCATCCGAACTAAGGGTATATTGCCAACCATCAAGGTTTTTTTGAGAAGTTGCCATGTTTTCTGCTATTCAAGGCATCCTCGGGAGTCTATGTCCTGTTTCTCCACGCCTAACATTTGTTCTCTATATTTTTTTTGTATGACTTGAACTTTTCCTCTTTCTACAAAAATTGATGAGATTATAGTTTTGTAAAATAGATACGGATAAAGAAAGAGCCACTTTCATCCCATTGTCTCTCATTTAAACGGTAGACCTACCCTTACTAGATGGACCGACGATGAAGTTGTTCAGAGACGTGATACATTACGGTGTGTTGCCGTTTCTGAACCTCAGCAAACAAGCCAGAGTGCTGCAAGCTTGGAGGCTTTTATCAGCTTTCGCTGCCATAATGTGTCTGTTTCTAATAGTTTTTCTACCCTACGTTATAGGGCAAGTCTATATATCACGCCTGGACTGTGGACATGTTGACGTCTCGAACGGATTGTTTTCTGTCTTGACAGATGCCGAAGGCGATTACAGTGGACGAAAGGGTCTTACAACTTCAGAAATCCTGCTCATGGCGGACTACATACAGAGTCAGCTTCAAGGGGCACCACAATACATTACAGTGAGTCTCATGTCCTACTGTATGGGCTATTACAACTCAACCGAAGAGTTTGACGGTAATCGTGAAGTCTTTCATCAATCAGGAAAAATGGACCTGACCCATAATTGTTCCTCAACAAGCTCTTCGTATGCTTTTGATTACAGGAGCTTGATATCCGATACCAGTCTCACTGTGATTTTGCAAGTATCAGTTAAATCAGACACAGTATCGGATGGAAGTGGCAGTGACTCCACGGCTTCCTATGATGACTCCACATATAGATCAAGACTAAAGAGGAGACGAAGAGGAGCGGCTATCAGTGTGTTTCTCGTTTTTCTCTCGTTGGCCATTCATCTCACAATCCTGACTTTTGGACTAGTCTACTATGCCCACAGAAGACTTCGAAATGATGATAAGTCTATGCCTGTATTTACAAAACATCTGTTCGCGTCACTGTCCTTGATAGGTTTTTCGACGATGCTATCCCCTGTGGTGATACAAACTGTACAGACGTTCAAAGTCCGATCCGAAGTGAAAAGGGAACTGGGAAACTTTGGACTGTCTGTACATTTCGGGAAAGTCTGGTTCGGGCTAGCGTATGCTGGGGTCGCCTGTTCCATGATTTCTCTCGTCAGCTGGGCTGGTCCTATATGGTGTGCAAGTGGACGGAAGAAAATATCGAAGAGACCAGCAGGTAGATTCATATCCACTGACAGAAACACTGATATTCCTCTATTAGCTGATGACGATCGATCAGCAGATGCTGACACTGATGATGTTTCATCTATGGGGGAAGTCGATTCACAACACATTAAGGATGAAACTGGGCAGTCATTGCCTGCAGGATTCAGAATCCTTACGTTAAAGAGGATTCCTTCGAATTCATCAGTGCACAGTTCTTTTAACCACCCTGCATTTGCAAAAGTACCCGCTGGCCGTCTCGCTATGAACGAGAATAACTAGATTATGACATACGGGGCTTACTGACAATTCGCTTCCTTTTTTTTTTATTTCACGCGCTAAAAATCAAGGGGGGATTGATTCTTAAGATTGGAATAATCGCTTGATTTGCCTGTTTGGAGAGCTAAGACAAAGGGTGTTCATATCCGGGTATTCTTGCTATTGATGATAGTTGCTTGATAATTGCGGAAGACAAAGACCACCAAGTTTGTGTCTTTCAGCAGAACGAGAGTTGAAGGTGCGACCGAATGTTTTCGAATCGAGGCTCCGCGCTCCAGGGCTCTCTTCCTGAAGCAAGGCCCTTCAAACCCGTCTTTTTCACAGATCCAGAAGAACAGGCCGGTCACTCAGAGCCTACACAGACACACACGGACTTTCTACAAAATAACGAAGCCAGCCAAAATCCATTTGCCGAGGGCTCCTTTGGAGTTGTTCCAGAACGCCGTTCCGCGTCGCCATTGGGAAGCGGGCCATTCTCATCAGAGAACGCCATGTCTTACAACTCGGCTTCTGGAAGAAACGCAAACCCCTTTATGACAAGAGACCAGAAAGCGTACCAGTTTCGCCCCGACTCCAAGCCTTCGTCGGGGATGTCGAGGCTTTCCGGACTAGCCAGTCCAGGTGGACATGGGTCAATACTACTTGGGCCTTTGAATTGCAGCAGCGATGCTGACAGTGCCGAGAAGTTTTTGTCGTCGGTTGAGAAGCTAGCAGACGTTGAGCTTACAAGCGCTTCTAGAAGCACAGCAACCATGTCTTCGATAAGATCGGGAAGTGTTATTTCGAGAGGTTATTATACTACTTTTGTCATTCTATCACTGCTGGCTCTTCTTATGTTTTTTCCTGCGGTGCTGACCTTTTTGGTTTCGGCGTCTTGCAGAGACGACACAGGGTACTGCATCCCAAAGCTTGAGTTTCTGTTTACCGATGATCCTGTGGATTCGCCATTAGTGACAGTTAGAGAGGCCATCAAAGTGATCTCGTACTTTGCGGTTGATCTGGGTTCGAACAAGGTGGATCTGGAGTTTTCTGATCAGGACTTGTCCCATATCGAGACCTTTGCTCCCAACACCAAGTTCAGCCTCAATTATTTTGGATATTGCAGATCTAACTACGATTACGACGGCGAGATGTGTGCGTCTTTCTCTACGGGGCTAGATCTTCCAAGTGTTTTGATCAAAGACGCAGGACATAGCCTGAGTATGAACTCCAAGCAGGGCGAGCCCGAGGCTGTTGGGAACTCCCTGGTAACGGCTTTTCACGCTATTTTAAAGCACCTTGCGGATGACAACAGTCTGGCCTACGAGGCGCTCACGATCAAGCTAATCGGACAGGCTCTCTCTGTGATAGTGATTGCCAATTTCACCTGCTGCTTTGTAGGGTTGCTGTATGTTGTTGTGCTTGTTTGTGCCTTGCGCTCTAAGATTACACAGTCGAGATTACAGAGGAAGATCTACTTGTTATTGGGAATTCTCGAGGCCATCATGCTTGCTGGTCTAGTGTTCAATATCACAGATCTAGTGATCGAATATGTGTATGCTAACAAGCTGGGAGAGGCGAGCAGCGAGCAAGGATTGGCGGTGGTTTTCCTGGGACTGGGGTTCTACATCCAGGAGGTGATTATTGCGATCCAGAGCATGGTTTGCCTGGGCCTGTACCTGTTGCTGTATTTCCGCCCGTGGATGAAAAGAGATCAGTTATGAGAGCTTATTCCCTGGGTCAGTGAAACCGAACGATTTAATTTTTTACGAACAATTAATAAAGTTATCTCTTTTTTCCAAATCGTAATGCTATACCATGAAGATGGTACCGTCTGGCTGCTCGGTTATTCGGTAGTCGAACGAGTGTATGCATTCGCAGTTGAAAGTCTGGTTCACTTTCTCGTCGACGATCAGGCTGAGAGAAACTCCAAACCACGGAGAGTAGAGAGGTCGTGCAGGCCGATTGATGGGTACCAGGTCTGCGGTCTGTCCGACTCTGTTCCTTCCCGACTCGTCGAAGCGCACTTTGAGTCTGGCCACTATGACGAGCTGCCCCTGGTGTTCGCCGAGGGGAAGAAGATGAGCATCAAAGCTGAGAAGTTGGTGTTCAGTTCTTGGGAGCTGGGTCCACGCCTGCTGAACGTCTATTTTCTGGCCAAATGGAGAGCCGTTGATGATCACCCTCGGCTGGGCTATCAATTGCGGCAGAATGCTCACTGTGTATAGGTCTAGAGGCTGCGAGGGGCTGTACTGACTGTCTAGCGACTCCAGAAGCCGTTTCAGAAATGATTCAAGTTTCGCTGTAGGATCGGGCTGTTGCTGTTGCTGCAAGTTATTTAGAGTGCTGGGCGGCGTGTTCTGCCGCCCTGTGGAGAAGTTCATCGGCCGTGATATCGGCGAGCTCTTTCGTACAGGACAATGGAGCTCTCGTTGCTCTGGATCACCAGAAGAGTGATCTGTTTGAGTTGGTTTCGATATTTTTTGATTTTCTTTTAATTTTTTTTTTTTTTTGTGTTTCTGGTTCTGCTCTGCGGATGCCGCGCCACCCGCGCCACATGGAGCTCGTGGTTCCCAATACGGACCTCGGCGGTTACTCGATTCGGAAAGGCGCGTCCCCTAGAGACTTCCGTTTTGGGACTTTTTGGGAGGCTGTCGCTGACGTAACCAATCAGCAAGGATCCCACCGGCGATCTGTGTGGATCAATGGGGGCTGGGGTGGAATGAGAGGATATTAGATCAGAACAGAAATTACAAAGTGGGGCTCCTGAAAACAGAAATATACACAAGCTCGCCATTTCCAAGGAACCGTTGAACAAGCACAATCGCAGCGAAGGGGCTGACTACAGACACCTACGCGGTTCAGAGTTTTGTGGGGTGCCCTAATCTGGAGCAAGTCCTGTAAAACTCTCGTTGAAAATCCAGCCATATCTGTAACCCAGCCAAGCGGTCTGCCTGTAAACAGATATAAATAATCAGTTATATTCTGGTTTCTGTTGTTGCTAGGGTCTTTAACGTTTTCTGGTTGCTAACCGAATTTTAGTGCTGTTGCGTTCAATTAATCCGTTCATTATTACCCCGGATAACTCTTGTTATATTTGTTGTTGTTGTTGTTGTTTGTTACCATAGATACCACGCGAGTTATTCCGATTTCATTCCTTCTCTCTTACAACTGATACAACCATGTCCACGCTAGCAGCCTCAGATCTTGCCAGTCTGGCTCTCAATCATGCCAGATCGCAGTCCGACTCGACCAACTCGAAGTCCTCCTCGTTCTACTCCATGGCCCAGCCACGATCAGACGACCTCTTGCTAACCGAAAGCTCCTCTCCAGAGAGACCCAAACGCTCTTTCACGGACGTGTCTCCCGACTCGGTGTCTGAGTCGTCTTTTCCTTCCTCTAGTTCGCCAACTCATGCTGCAAAGAGAGCCAAGACGGCGCCGTCATCACCCATCTCGCTCGATCTCTCGATCTCTGATAACCATCAAATCTTTGCCGTTCCTGAAACACCGAAACTTAGCAAGCTTCCTGACCTGCCGCTGACTCCTCCATCGCAGCCAGCTGTACCTTCCGAGAGCCAAAAGGACGTTTCTCAGATCCCAATCTCGAGCCCCATCTCCTACGCGAACGATGTCACCGTTGAGGAATCAAGAGACTCGGAATCCCCTGCTACCCCTCCATTCTCCACTTCATCCTCGCCCAAGCAGATGCCGGAGATTCTGCGACCATTACATAAACCTGCGGGTTTCCTACAAGAGTCGTCGCTCTGCTTTCCTGACACATGCTACTCGTTCAGCCTGCTTAACTCGTCTGTCAGCAGCTTGAACGAGAGCAACGAGAGAGGCTGCCTGACAGATCACCATAACGAAGAGTGGAGAGACTTCTTCTGCTCCAAGATTAAGCGTCAGAACAGTGGACTTTTCAAGAAGTACAAGGAGTACTGTGAGGAGCTCAACTCGGCCAGTCTCCCTCAACCCTCGACACCTAGACCAAGCCGCAGACCTTCTAAGCTGTCTACATTCATTGAATCTCAATATGGCCAATACAACGGGCTTATTGACTACCCCTACTCAAACAACTACACATATCAATCGTACGGATACCTCAGAGATATTGAGATGCTTACATCTGCAACGTCTCTCTATAAGCAGCCACGGAAGCTGAACAGCTACTATTCCACCCACGGACACCGTCGCACAAGAGTCCCTTCTCCATCTCCAACTGACAGGTCGTCTGTTTTGCCACCACTGGTTTTCGATCCAATAAGTCGCAGCTCCTACGGCTCGGTAAAGTCGCCGACCAGCGCCCGTTTGGAGCCTCAGATCAAGCTACCTCCGGTATCTCAAACATTCAGAACCTCGCCCAAGCAGGCCGCTTCTTCTCTCTCTCAGAAATCTACGGTGCTACACATGATGAATGAATCTGATACAATCGATACGAAGCAGTCAGAGTCTGTGTATTCTTCTCCTTCAGCCTCCCCAGTTTCTCACAATGTTGGAATCGCTTCGCGCTCCTCTTCAGGATCAATGAGACAGTGCATCTCCTGTCATTCCTCACAGTCCCCGTGCTGGCGTCCCTCATGGTCTTCCACTGAGGGTCAACTATGCAACTCTTGTGGCCTGAGATACAAGAAAACCAAGGCCAGATGTCTAAACCGAGACTGCCTCCGAATCCCCGCTAAAGGAGAATGGACCCTGATGAAAAATAAGGGAAAGGTGCCTTTCGGAGATGAGCATCTTGCTTATCGATGTCTACATTGTGACGGAGAGGTTGAGGTGGATGAGCGCTAATGTACCGATGTTGCCTACGGAGTCACCCTGCCAGGTGCAGGCTGCCAATTCCTCAACTGATTATTTTCTTATGTATCCTTCTAATGTACCATCAACCCCATCTCTACAGTCATCAAAAATGACTAAGCGCTTACGTAGCTCTCGAATTTTTCAGAGCGTTCTCTTATCAGCCAATTAGATACTATTCCGCGGTGGGCAGCAGGATGGCAGCATCCCCTTTGTTTCCCTCCCTCGGTAGGTGAAACTAATGAGCAGCTGCTTCAAGTTCACCAAAATGGTTCTATTTCTATCGGAGAATGACGATGCTGGCGTCCCGCTCAGAATATCATCCTCCGACACCGGAGGATGCGGTCCGGAAGTCGTCAGTACGCTCAGGGCCGGTCTGCGGAACTCTCGTTTGTGTTGCCAGTAGCAAACGCCGCTGTTGCTGAAAACTGTTCCAACGTGAGGCAGCTAGCTGACGCAGATCCGCCCTCTCTCCCTCTGCTAGATGCATTTTACAATCTTGTAACATCTCCGAAAATCAGACTCAATCTAGAGACGAAAAATTTTTCAGTCTAAAGGGCATATTTTCAACCGATAGCGAAGCTAACGGGGCCATTGAGTAGCATCTCCTTCATAGAATAAAGGATCTCAGCAGTTTAGAACCAGGTGACTCTGAACACATACCACCCACCGATAATAACTAGCCTCTAGACAAACAAGAACTCCAAGTGTTGTATTTCCCTTTCCAAATACAGCCTTTGCTTGTCATTAGTTGCCACAAAACCACGAACAACGAGAGCTGCCGCATAACGTCCGTCCAGTGCAATAATACCTTACAACCCTTGCAAGGTATTTCTTCCCGCCTTGCATCCTGTATACTAGCATCTTTCACCTAAGGGGATTGGAGCTCAAGGATAAAGAAAGACCGATTAGTCTATGTTTTTGAGACCTGCGACTTTGCCGTTTAGACATTGTGCCAGATCCATCAGTTCAACAACACACAGGAAGTCCGTTGTTTCTTCTTCTGTTGTTACTGTGGGCAAAATGGCACCTGTACCGATGTACAAATCTCCCTCTGAGGAGTCAGTGACTGATGCTTTCAGTGAGAATTTGTCGACACAGTTGATCGGCTCAAAATTGTTTTCCAAGATCAGCTCTATTGACGCCAGCTCGTGCGAACCGGACGAGGCTGATCCCTTTTTTGTCTGTGATCTTGGAGAACTGAAAAGATTGATTGCTTTGTGGAGAAACAGACTGCCTAGGATCGAGCCATTTTATGCTGTAAAGTGCAACAACAATCCAAGAATGCTGGCTACCATGAAACAGTCTGGCCTGGGATTCGATTGCGCCTCTAAGAATGAGATCAAAAGGGTCCTGCAAATGGGTGTTGAGCCTTCTCGCATAATTTATGCCAATCCTTGTAAGTCGGCTCCTTATCTGAGATACTCCCGTGACAACAATGTCAATCTGACAACTGTTGACAACTTGGATGAGCTCCACAAAATCGCCAAGTATCATCCAGACTGCCAGCTGCTTATCCGTTTACAGACTGATGATTCCACTTCCACATGTCCACTGTCTATTAAGTTCGGGGCCTCTGTGGAGTACTCAAAGCTGCTTATAGACGAATGCAAAGAACTCGGCTTGAACTTGAGAGGTGTAGCCTTCCACGTTGGCTCTGGATGTGTGGATTTCAATGTAATTGAGTCTGCAGTCAGAGATTCCAAAGTGATTATTGAAACTGCAAAATCATTCGGATTCAGCATGGATATTCTCGATGTCGGAGGCGGCTTTCAAAAAGATTCGTTTGAGACTTTCTCAAAAGTGCTAGATACTAGTCTGAATTTTGCCTTTCCGAAAGAGGAGTATCCTGAGCTCCGTATTATCTCTGAACTTGGCCGGTTCTTGTCGTCTAGTTGCTTTACTCTGGCTGTCAATGTTATCTCGAAAAGATCTGATCATCTGAAGGAGCGAGTTTATGTCAACGATGGCGTTTATGGCAACCTGAACTGTATCCTATTTGACCACCAAGTTGTTGAACCCAAAGTTCTCACATCAAATGGAGAGTTCAAGTTCTATGATAACTATTCGTCTTCAGAGGGAAAGCTTACAAACTCCCCAAAGGAGTACTCCATTTGGGGGCCTACTTGCGATGGTCTTGATTGTATTGCTCCAAAATGCAAGCTATCTCATGAGGTTTCCGTTGGCGATTGGCTCTATTTCAAGAATATCGGAGCCTATACTTCTGCTGCCTCAACCAACTTTAATGGTTTCAACTCCGAAGTCAGATGCTATTATGTTGACAGCTTTGTCTAGGCCACCTCTCTCTTTCCTGTTTCTTTTGATTTGTGTCCTTCTACCTTTCTAATCCTCTTTACAGATCTTGCCTAATAGAATTGAATATTTAAAGCTTGTGTAACCTCATTCGATCTTCCTCGTCTTGTGAAGATTATGGCCTTCCTGTTTGGCCCTTTTTGTACCACCTGTGCCGAAAAGCATCTCCACATGCATGCCACTCTGTTCGTCGTCTGCAACTTCCAGTAACCCGTCGTTCAATTCATCATCTCCCTGTCCTATATCATTCAGTTTAACGGCCTCAATTGCATCCATCCTGACAGAGCCAGAAAGCTCATCACCTGAGCCATCCTCTGAATCCGTATCTTTGTACATTGACGTCCTTGAAATGCACTCATTGAAGTACTTGTAAGCATTCTCAAGCTGTCTGTCGTAGCTCATTGAAGCAAAGGTCCTAAACAACGGGTAGTTAGATTGGCCAGAGTGCGGATACAAAAGTAGCTCTATAGTGTTTTCTTCACGCTGTTTGTCCAGAGCAATACTCAAATATAGCCTCTTCTGCTTCAGTCCAATGAGCACTATTGCTTCGTAGGCAAACTGGAACGTCCTCTCGGAAGGAAAGTGAATCACAAACGAATCATTCAGAAGAAAAATCCAAATAGGAATCTGGGCCGTAACATAACCTTCTTTTGCCTCACTAACAACAAAGTTAACGTTCAAAGCATCTGCACTCACCTTATCTCTGGAAAACGGCAATAATATCTCCGAGCCGGAATCACTAAGCTGACAGTCCAGCTCCATAGCCCAGCAATCAGAACCGTAGTAAAGGACAAGAGTATCCTCATCTTTATAATATTGAGGAGTGAAACTCTGATACTCGTGTACAAGATGAGTATTCTCTATAGAGGGAAGAGCATCAAGCAATCGTATTCGCTGTTCCATGAGGTTCTTATTGTTTGACTCTATGCTATCAGCGTTTGAAACAAGTAATAGAGAAGTGAAACCGCTCAAGATTATAGAACGATTTCATTGCTTGATAAGAGTCTTTTACCAAGAGGGGGTTAAGAATTTTTTACTTCAAAAAAAAAAAAACAAGGCTGATTGATTATGTCTGACTTTGGTAGGGGGAATGGTTTTGATTCCTAATCCATTGCATATCTTGGACAGTTGGCGACTATTGCAGGGAGGGCTTTGTGCCATAAGGAAATGACGACATCTACTGACTCCTGGTCCAAACCCACAGATGGAGGTTCAGAAAGTAGAGAACGAGTTATTGTTGTGGGTTGTGGGGTGTTCGGTCTTTCCACGATACTGGAGCTGACAAGGAGGGGATATGACGTCCTTGGAATGGATGTCAGTACGATTCCAGGTTCAAGGGCTGCCGCTAATGACATCCAAAAGATCATTCGAATCGAGTATCCAGATATGTTTCATACCAAGCTTGCCTTTGAGGCTCTTGAACAGTGGAAAACCGATCCTCTTTATAAATCACACCTTTTTCGGTGTGGAAGGTTACTACTTGCACCCGTCAAAAAAGAAAATAGTGGAAGAGCCATGTATGATAAGCTGGGTAGATCAAATGTGGAGAAGCTGGGTGTCTCGCACAATATTGTGCAGTTATCTTCAGGTTCTGAGTTGACGGATCTGATTCCGGAACTCGGAGGAAACACCATGCCGGATCACCTATCAATCGCATATAACGCAGAGTGTGCGTCAGCAGAGTCAAGCAAAAGCTTGATATCCGTCTTTGAGGAGTGCAAGCGTTTGGGTGCAAGGTTTATTTTGGGAAAAGCAGGACATGCAATCAATATAGAGGATTCGAAAGTGACTACAGCTGACGGATCTGTCTACTTTGGCGATAAAGTGGTGGTTGCAGCGGGGGCCGCTACTCCATTATTGGCAAACACAGACGGCATATTACAAGCACTGGGGGTCTTTGTCAGTCATTTGCAATTGACCCAAGAGGAGTATCAAAAATATAAAAATCTTCCTATTTTCTTCAGTCCTGAATGGGGTTACTTCTTTGCTCCCGATCCTGATTATCACAAGATCAAGGTCGGGTTTTGCAATGCTGACATCCGGAATTATGTTGTGGATCCTTTCAATGCGGACCGGCTTATATCACTGCCTATCTTTGTCTCTGATATCCCTGCAAGTTGCTCTGATGCTGCCAAATTCCTGTTTGAGAGGGTGATTCCTGATTTAGCTCACCACACTTTGGCGGATAGCAAAACCTGCTGGGTTAGTGAGAGTTTTGACAGCAATTTTCTGATCGATTACAGTCCGTATTCAGAGCGTATTGTTGTTGCTGCAGGAGACTCGGCACATGGATTCAAGTTTCTACCCACCATTGGCAAGTATATCGCTGATAGATTGGAGGGGACACTAGAAGAAGAGTACTCCTCTCGGTGGAAATGGAGACAGCCTGTAGAGAAAACCGGAAAGCAGGCTGTTGCTCCGAGAGCTGAACGCATTCATTATCAGTTCAGTGACCCCCCACTATGGCTTCATTCTTCCTAGGTACATCCACGAGGGGCAGGTAGTGGCGTTTAATGTCACTGAGGTGAAGTTTCAGTCTTTTTCCAATAATACAGCTACGGCTAAGAGGCGCTGATTCCTATTGATTGTCGTTGCACAGCCTCATAATACACTATGGTAGCACAAGCTGATGAATTTTGTTTATTGTGTTGTCTGTAATAATCGGCTGCACTGATGGAAAGGAGGCGCTCCTGGATTTCTACACTTGATCCCGAGTCTCGTGGAAGTGGGATAGTTGCGAACAGGAGGAGGCTGTACTTGTGCAGGTTCGTCTGCAGCAGTCACAATTCTTCCTACTCTTATGACAGGACGGCTTATAGTTATGGTGATCTTTCGTCTCGCACATAATATACCAGCCTGATCTGGTGAGATCGACCAGATTCAAAATAGCCTTCCCAGGCTAGTACAGGGCTCCCAGCCCTAATACCCTGTTGTTTGACAGGGAATGGTGAGGTAACGTGCACTTTCCATATTGGATGATGTGAGATTTCAGTTTTGCCGACACACAATAGAGTCCTGTTTCATATTGCCTGGAAGTCTTGATTTTTTTTTGGTGTAAGAACAATACCTCTGCAAATTATTGGGATCAGACACACGACAAGAATCAGAACCCGGGTGAGCCTATCAATGTCATGTCCCAAGTTGATGTGTTAGATCTAATAGATCATGGAAACTTAAACTCGCAGATTTGATGTTCCTAACTGGGCAATCTTCCAAACATGGCTAGCATGATGGGGTTGTTTCAAAATGCACACAATTAAGGCCCAAAACGGGGTTAAGACATGGGGATTATATCAAACACTCGTATCTATTTCCACAGGTAGCGGTGGCTCGCAGGCGATAACAGAAGCACGCGAGACCGGCTACAAGACTTCTGAAACAATGTGATCCGATGACTGGGTAAGTTAAATAGAAACACCCCTGTCCTATGTGAACTATGCAAGGCTTCTAGGGTCCCCCTCACGCTATAAACAATATCTGACACTGCAATCACTTGTTATTGGACACTTTCAATTAGTCGGTCACTCTATAACATGGCAGTAGCATTATGTCTCTCAGTTCTGTGAACAGCCTATTTGAACGAAAGGGTTGTGGGCCGGACACATCCCCCTCTCCTAAAAGTGGATTTCAGCGGAGACTGTCCCGGGGTTTTCTATCTTCTCCCTCGTCCAACTCTCTCCATGTGCCATTCTTCAAACTTCGTCCACCGCCAGTCCTGAATCTAAGTTCTAATACCAATTCGCAGCACCACAACAGGACTGCTAGTGACTTTCACCCCGGATCTGTTAAGACTCACCGTTCTGACCATGATGTTTCCTCCGTTTCGTCTGCATCATCTAATCTCTCGCTTTTAGGAAGCAATTCTGCTATCTCATCCACCAACTCGTCCCCTAGAAAACTGCCAGGAGCATCCATAGAGAGAAAGCGCAGTAAGATAACGATCAGCGAAACATGTTGCTTTTGCGAAGAGCCTCTCTTGAACATCTTTGATGGTGAGGAGCTGCTAGACCTATCATGCGGTCATCACTCCCACTACGAATGCTACTCGGAAATGCTGATGATGAACAATTCTCTAGAGCAGGAGACTCTAGGTGGTGCTGACTATGGGCCCGGTGTATACTGCCCTGTATGTGGTATCGCAAATACTTGTGAAGATGAGGACATTAATGACAGCATTGTGAGAAATCTGCTTCTCACTGACATATCCACGCTTGCTTACAGCTCTTTTGTTGATACGTCAACTCCCGCTACAATTTCGCAATCGCTTGTAACCCCTGCAACGCTATCCCAGCAGCTGGTTACACCACTCGACCATATCAACGACGCAGTTGATAAGACAATCGTCAAGTCTACTTCTTTATCAACACCGGTACGCTTCAACTTCTCCAGAAGAAAGGATGACTTTCTGGAACAGCCTGTATCCCCATACACAAAACCTCTATTTGATGATGGCTCTTCTCTCAATGACATGGACGAGGCGGTCCCTCCAATGTGTGAGCCTCCAACTACTCCTACAAGTTCAATCTCCGAAGTGAAAGTTGAGATCATACCAGAGTTCTCTAAAATTGTTCTTCCAAATGAGATAAATGTGCCTGACTCTTATGATCTCTCCTGCGTGGTGAATATCAGATCAATGGATTATGAGCCGAGCCCAGCGGATCTTCCAGAAGAAGGAAGGCTCCAAGAAAGAAAGAAGAAAGAAAACATAATTCAAGGCATAGTGAAACTTCTCGAATCGCGTTTTGAGCTGGAGCTCGCCGATCTTGAAGATTTGCTTCTGTTCGATTATATGGACTCGTGTGTTATCAACGATACCAAACATCTAAATCCACTTGTCGTATTGTTTGATGTGAAAATGTTTGTGTTTAACAGTGCCGCAGAAAGTCTTTTACTTGAGATCCCTCTTAGAGACCAACTATCAACGGTATTTGAAGACTTGGATGGGGGCGGTATTACCCTGAACCTCGCTAGTCTCACTGTCCCTGAGTTGTTTCTGATCACCTCAAACGAGATTGTTCATGACAGGTGGCTGAAAATACTCTCAAGACATCATCAACAAATTCTCCATCGCAAGTCACATTCGGGTGACGCGATGTCACAAGACAGGGAGGGTATGGGAGATCAGATCCCACTAATCCAAATGACTGCGACCGCCTGGGATCTTTTATCAGAAGAAAAAGATATTATTCCTGATGAGGTTCAAAAGTATAATAGGCTGGCATCGAAGGGTTTAGATTTACCGATAGGGTTTCTGAGAAGACAGATTTTGAAACCGAATCCAAACCCGCTTGTTTTGATACTGGCGGTCCCATTGGTTAATATAGAATGTTTAGGCCTCACTAACGAGCAGTTCACTTTCGAGATCCGCAATCTCATCAAGTCAGTTCTAGGTTATCTACAACCTGTGGACAAGCTCGGGGTTGTATTCGTCGGTAACAAGGGATCAAATCCGGATCTGGGTAACTATTACGGTTGTGTTTCTAGCTCCTGGGATGGATGGGATACTATCATTGATTCCATTGAGTGTACCAGCGAGACCGAAGCGACGACAAATTCTGATAGCTGGCTTGAAGGTCTTAAGCATATACGTCACCTGTCTATGATTTGTTTTGGGCTGGAAGACTCCCTTGAAATCAGAGACTCCACGAGGCAGATTGTGTTCGTCAATACTGAGACATTGAATGGTGATTCTTGTCCTGAAGGAGAGTCAAATATGAGCAGCAAGCTCATTGCAGACATTTGTGATGAGTTCCGTGCGTCGTTCAACTCGGTTTCGCTATTTGATGAGTATATGTACTTGCCGTCAGATCTTGAGAAGCATTACCGACAACTCACTGATTACGAACAGGATGGGTTACATCATATGAATGTTCGCCAATTCCTAGTGTTGGATTTTGGACAGCTGAATGATACCATATCGCGACTAGTTCGTGATTTCCACAATGTCACTGTCAGTCAGTTGAGAAGTGCTCTGGTCATCTCCAAAGGAGTTGAGCTCATTGAATTTGAAAACATGGGTGATCTTGCTGTCATCGAAGAGGACGTTCGTAGAAAGTCGATTGTGGTGAATAATGTCGTGAAAGGATTTGAGAAGTCAATGATGTTCAAACTGAGGATCGATTTGAATGCGATTCCTCTCAACTCTATAAGACAAGGAGTGAAAATCGATCTCCTACAAAGTGTTACAGAGCTTCAACTAGTTTCTGGAACCAGGCAGACCACAAATACAGCATCCATCAAAGTGTGGATGAGTGGGGTGGATTCTATTCGCTCTACGCAGCCATTGAGATTTCTCATAGCCAACGAAGAGGACAAGTGTGTGGGTCTTAGTCTTTCGATTCAGCCTCGTTTATCTGCAATGAAAGATGCCGTTTTTGTGAAGCGGAAAATCGAGCTTTTGATTCTAGAAACCTTCAAAAGTGAGGTGATTATGAGAAACGAGTATGACTGGACTGCGAAGGAGAATATCAGACTGAGCCTGCGCAGATTGATCAATGAAATCTGGGAACTGGTGAAGTCCTGCAATGACTGCAACACCTCCAACATTGACAAAAACAATGTAGCAAGCTGGTCAGAAACTCTGAATAATGAGCTGACGGACATTCTTGATGGATACTCTATGCGAAACTACCAATTGAGTAACTACCAGTGCATTTCTAAGTACCTGGAGCTTATTTGAAAGAATAATCAGGATGTATTAGTTACAAGAGGGGGGAGGGGATGGGGGGAACAAATAAATTATGAAAAGCTAATGCAAAAGCAGTATCACTGCAGCTCGAACAGGACCTTTAGATTCTCATACATCAGATAACTGATAGATACTGCAGGAGCAACTTTGGCAAGATTAGGGACCAACCCTTTGAAGAGGCCTGGGTAGCCTTCTCTCTTAACAGTCTGTCTTGCAACATCCCAGAACCCGGTATATGTATAAGGATGTGCGAAAGTTCCCTGGGCCTGCAGTCTGGTTCTCAGCAGGTTGATTGGGTACACCACACTAGCTCCAAAAGAACCGCTCATGGCTCCCAAAGTGAGAACAATATAGCTGGGAAGGTTGACGTCTTCGGTAGGACAGTTGAGTCGCGTTGCCTCCCTTTTGATGTACCACTTTTTGACTGTCGTGAATGTGCCTAAATCAAGAGCTGAGTATGGGAACATTCCTCCAATTCCTACTCCCAGTCCTCTGTAAAAAAGTCTGAATCCTCCTTCCTTGAACATATCTTTGGCAGTCTTGATGAGCAATTGATTTCCCCTTTCTTTGGAGTCTAGAGAGGCGCATTGGATTCTGTATTTTAAAGTATCAATTGGATACACGGTCATTTGAGCTATCACTCCCCCGATACCTCCACTGATGTATATGGCGGCCTTCGATAGTTTCGTGTCATCTGATACACCTTCCAAACGACAGAGAAATCTTTTGGTGGCCTCAAAGGAGCCGAACTTCATGGCGCTCTCAGGGAACACCTTGAGAACGTTAAGGCCGTTTCCAACATAGAAGGAACGAATGCCTCCCTGTTTGTAAAGCGTCCTGGCGGCGCGGATAAGTGGAGATTGGATTTTCTTTGATGAAACCTTAGCGTGTGTCTTAACCTCGATTTTGTGCTTGAGTTCCTGCTTACTTGTTAGTAGCGTAGAGGAGAGATCGGTTCGTGCAATCAGAAACACTTTCATTCTATCGAAGGGAGCTGTGCATGTTCGGGAAACCACCCCCGACAGGCCTCCGGCCAGAAAGTAGCCCACACTCTTCAAGACGTCGTCCGATATCGTTACATCGCCTTCTGAAGAGATGTTTTCGAGCTCGTCATTGAACAGCATGAAAGCCGTCTGTATTCGCGACCCGTTGAGACGCGGCATAAACAACAGCGCGTCCCTAAACGACTCGAATGTGACATATCCATCGTGTTCAGCATCTAAGCTGCTCAGCATCCTGTCAAGCTCCGAGCTCGTAGGATGGAGCCCCATGTTCACCAAATAGCTCTCCACATCTTTCTTAGTAACTTTCCCATCATGATCCTGGTCAACGTTCTCGAATCCAACGGCTATCTGGCTCTCGGCGTTCATCAAGTACTCGTTAAACTCCTCGAAGCTTATGTTATCGCGACTGGCTCCCGAAGGAGTACAAGTTTCCAGTCCGCCATCATTGAAAGCCCTGTATATCTGAGAAATCGCAAAGTGTGAGTCTTTCAGAGGATGATCTGTCTCTTTCAGGGCGTTCTCAAAGTCCTGCAGCGTGATGTATCCCTTGCGGGCCACATCTATCTGACTGAACAGCTCTTTATGCCTCTGTACGCGATCATCTTCCTTCATTTCTTGACCTTCTGCTGTGCGCTTTCAAGGGTTACCCGGCTCTGTTCCGCTTCCCATATACGTTGAGTGACGTGAAGGTTTACGAGGCTGTGTTTTCAGATTAATACACCGGTGTTGCAGAACTTCAAGGCTGGTTGTTCTTCTTCTTCCAGTGACATATCACTCCTTTTGGTTTGTGTCTTCTCCTGTTTTTTTTTTTTTTATTTTATTTTTTACTTCATGGTTTTCTTTCTATATATTCGATTAGCTTCGCAAAAAAGCTTGTTAAGGAGAACAGGGGGGGTGGCGTCGATCGACGAGCAGCTCATGTGCCACGCACAGAGCCGACGCAAAACAAAAAAGGTACTGCGCCACAACAGGACAAAAAATTTTCGTGTGTCCTGTGGCTCAGCAGGGGCGAATTTCCAAATTTTTGTCCACATATACAAAGAGCTCTCTAGTCAGTAAAACGCTTTGTAACACGTCCTCCTACAACAGTCCACTAACCCAACCTCAAGAGCGCTGCACCATCCCATAATGTCGGTGAACATCTTTGGAGACCAGGTTACAGAAGAAAGAGGCGAACACGCCCGGCTGTCCTCGTTTGTGGGGGCAATCGCCGTCGGTGATCTTGTCAAAACCACGCTGGGCCCTAAAGGAATGGATAAGCTGCTCCAAAGCGCGTCTTCGGGGGAGTCTATGGTGACGAACGACGGGGCAACGATTCTGAAGGCTATCCCGTTTGACAACCCTGCGGCCAAGGTGCTGGTGAATCTGGCCAAGGTCCAGGACGATGTGGTTGGAGACGGAACGACCTCGGTCACTGTGTTGAGTGCAGAGCTGCTGAGAGAAGCCGAACGTCTGATCGACCAGAAAATCCATCCGCAGACTATCATTGAGGGATACCGGCTTGCGTCTAAGGCTGCGCTGTGTGAGCTGGAAGCGCTGGTCACAGACAACGCCGGAGACGCCGATAAGTTCAGAGACGATCTGACCAACATTGCGAAAACAACGCTGTCGTCTAAAATCCTATCTCAAGATAAAGACCATTTTGCCAAGCTGGCTGTGGATGCCATTCTGCGGCTGAAAGGGTCGACAAACCTGGACCACATACAGGTGATAAAGAAGTCGGGCGGAAAACTGTCGGACTCATTCTTGGACGAAGGGTTCATACTCGATAAAAGATTCGGCGTGGGACAGCCCAAGAAGGTAGAGGGGGCCCGGATCTTAATAGCAAACACGTCGATGGACACAGACAAGGTGAAGATCTTTGGGGCAAAGTTCAAAGTGGACAGCACCAGCAAACTGGCAGACTTGGAGAAGGCAGAGAAAGAAAAGATGAAGAGCAAGGTGGACAAGATCAAGAAGTTCGGGATCAACTGCTTTGTCAACAGGCAGCTGATCTATGACTGGCCCGAGCAGCTCTTCACAGACTCCAGTGTGAACACGATCGAGCATGCAGACTTTGAGGGTGTTGAGAGACTGGCCCTTGTCACAGGGGGAGAAGTGGTGTCGACGTTTGACAACCCGGAGAAAGTCAAGCTCGGATACTGCGAGTCCATTGAGGAAGTCATTATCGGCGAGGATACCATGATCAAGTTTTCTGGAGTATCTGCAGGTGAGGCATGTACAATTGTTCTGAGAGGAGCGACCGACGCCGTGCTCGATGAGGCAGAGAGATCTCTTCATGACGCGCTGTCGGTGCTGTCGCAGACCACCCAGGAAACTGGGACCGTTCTTGGAGGAGGATGCTCGGAAATGAACATGTCAAAAGCTGTGGAGCAGGCTGCGCAGAAAGAGGAAGGGAAAAAGTCGATTGCTATGGAATCGTTTGCTCTTGCCCTCAGACAGCTACCTACAATTCTGTGTGACAATGCCGGCTTTGACTCGAGCGAGCTTGTATCCAAACTGAGATCCTCTATATACAACGGTGTGACTACATCTGGATTGAACTTGAACGAAGGAATAGTTGATGACATGAGAAAACTGGGTGTCGTGGAAAGCTACAAGCTGAAGAGAGCTGTTGTTTCGTCTGCGTCTGAGGCAGCTGAGGTTCTCCTGAGAGTGGACAACATCATCAGAGCCAAACCTCGCACCGCTGATAGAAACGCACACTAGATGTTGAGTGTGTAAAGTCTGGGTTATGTAAATGCTGACGTAATATAACTTTAATCTATTTAAAACTCTTCTATAGTGAAGGGGTGAAAGAATAAAAATGCGGTATATTAAAAAGCGATGATTTTGAAATAGATAGACAGAAAACAGTGAAGGCAAAAAGCTTTCTTCTCTATCACTGTTAACTAGCCTTAGTTAGCGCTATATTTTGAGAAGTAGAAAAGACGAGGGTTGTCCCTTGTAGCCCGAAAAAGGGAGGGGAAGCAGTCAGCGGGTTTTTTTTCATTCTAGCGATCTACTGCTTATATGCTTATAAGTGAGCAGAAATATTTTTCTGCTGATTGCGGGTTAATGGTCTAGTGGTATGATTCCTGCTTTGGGAGCAGGAGGCCCAGGGTTCAATTCCCTGTTGACCCCAATTTTTTTTTTCACATTTAGGGTTATGTTTGTCTCTTAATATATCATGTACACTATTTTTATCAAGAAGTATATTGGATGGATTAGTTACGCTAGTACATAACGTGTCAGATCAATCAGTACACCTCTAGAACGTACCTGCCCTCCTCCTTCATCTCCTCCACCTCTTTGGCGGAGTCGATCGTCACTCCTCTAGCAGCAGCGTCGTTTTCTAGGATCGCCTGTAAACAATCTGTGATATCAGGAACAGGCCATGTAGGACCACAGAGATAGAAGTGGCCTTTCTTGCCTATAACCAGATCAGTCAGCTCTGTAAGGTTCTCCCGGATTTTGTCCTGGATATAAACCTTCTTTGGCTGATCTCTCGAGAAGGCAGCTCCAATATAGGTTAAGATACCCGAGTTTAGATAGGCTTCCCAGTACTCCCCGTAAAGATACTCCTGTCTCTTGTGTCTCGATCCCAGGTAAAGGTAAATCTCTCCAATTTCATTTCCCTGCTGCAGTTGATAGAACCTCTCTTCGATAAAGGCCTTGAATGGAGCAAGTCCGGTTCCCAGACCTGCCATAATGATAGGCTGGGTGGTTAATGGAGGTAGCTTCATGATGGAAGGCTTGACAGAAACCACAAGCTCCTCTCCCACTTTGAGATCACTCAGGAACTTGGAGCATTGTCCGTAACGTTTTTCGCCCTTGCTGTTAACCCAGTCAACTACAACAATCAAGAGTTGCACAACATTTGGATGTAGTTTCTGCGAGGAAGCAATTGAGTACTCACGTCTCTTGAGAGGTGGAATCAAAAGAACAAGCTCTTCTGCAGAAGGTCTCGCAGACTTGAACAAACCAAGAACATCGATGTAATTGTATAGTTCTTCCTCTTGATATTTCTTCAGCAGCTCAGCTCCGGAGGCTGATCCCAAGTCCTTCAGCTTCGCTTTTTCTTCCTCGTCTGTAGCGTAATTGGCCAGAGCTTCGTAAAATCTTTTGGGAGGTTTTCCTAGGAGATCGAGGTTTTCAATCAAAGACTGTCTAATGGTTCTGACTTCAACCACCGACTCATCCTCTTTGGACACAACTTCTACCAGATCATCACCATCAAGACCATACGTGCTGATAAACTTGTCAACATGCTCCACCGAGTTTCTTCCATGGATTCCAAGAGCTTCACCAATGTTATAAGTAAGTCCCGTTCCAGTGATATCGAACTCAATATGGAAAATATTACGGTCGTAGTCTTCTGGAGTAAGACGGAAGTTCTCCTTGACCTTGGCAACAAAGTTTCTCACAGGTAAGTCCGGTCTCAGCGAAGAAGAAGTCTCATAAGCCTCTTGAAACATCAACTTTTTGGTTAACTCGAACCGGTGGTCGATCCTGGCAACAGTGTCATCAATGAAATTAGTTCTTGGGTTGCTAACGAATGCTGTTTCACTGACATCAACATATGTTTCAGGATCTTCCGAATCTTCAGGATCCTCATCCTCCTTAGCAAGTTCTGGGCATTTGATTTCTTTTATACCAACCTCACGAACCTTTGCGACTAGATCAGCAATAACAACAGCCAAAAGTTCTGCTTCAGAGCCGAAAGCCTGCAGTATTTTGGTAACCAAAGAATGTGGATCAAGATCCGGGTAAACAAGTTGCCAAAACACAACCTGAATTGCTATGGAGTGAGTTCTTCCCGCTGTGGCCTCGTTTTCTCCAATAGCATTGAGGTCAACCACGATCAGTGACTTCTCAGACTCCAAGAGCTGCTTCTTGAAAGAATGGGAAACAGATTTAGCAAAAAACTTCTGCTCATCAAAAACAGCTTCTGGCCCATGAATCAGAACAAGATGACCATCACTCTTCAAGCGTTTGATTGTATGAACCTGGTTCAAGATCTCGACATTCCCAGCTACAATCAAACTTAGGTCAGAAGTGTTGTCACTTCCAACCGTGATATCAGCCTGAAATAGTCCGGAATTAACCAAATTGTCAAATGTTGGCCTGTACTTGATGCTCGTATCAGGTATCAATGACAACGAGTGGGTAATCTTCGAGGGTACCTCGATAAAGCTGGAGTCATCGTTAAATAGGAATCGGAAAGAGGATCCAGTATTGGAGGTAGGACCTGCAAAACTATCAACAGAATACTCTTTTGTAATATTCCAGAACGCTCTCACATCAAGCTGTGATTCTGGCAAAGCATGGTCAACCACTTCAAGAAATCTCTGGCTCAAGAACAACGATGCCTGGACGTCCAATTTCAACAGGTTGACTCCATTGAACCGCTCGCCTATAACAACGACCTTGGTCACCTTAGTAGAAATCAGATCGGAGAAGGCAGCAGAGTCAAAGGGTAACGGAACTCTAACAATCACCACAGCAAAATTGAGAGGCTTGAGCTTTTCCAAAGAGCCAACAAGTTTAGCCGACTCGCCAGAGCCGTAAATCACAAAAACAGTGGTAGCATTCTTAGATCCGTAGTATTCAAAAGGCTGATAGTTTCTTTTGACGGTTTTATTCAATTCTTGCAAAGCGAACGGAATTCTCTCAACAGCAGACATAAGTTCAATTTTACCATTGAGTCTTTCGGTAAGCTCTTCAAATGCTGCCTCTACTTGTTCAGATGACAGGGCTCCAGTGATAGTTTGGTTCGTCTTAAGGAAAGATAATCCTTCAAAAAGGTGGATGTTGGTTATATTCAACTTGGCCAAAACCGAAGACAATATGGTAATATGTTGAGACTCAACAGCGTCGAAAGAGCTGATAATAGGTAAACTCAGGTTCTTGCTAACCGACAAAGCTGAAGAGTAGTTAGAGAGCAGCTTTGAGCTACGGAAATCATAGTCTAGTGTTGCTACCTGCAAGGCCATAGGTAAACTGTGGTGGCTCTGGCTATGGGAGAGTAGAGCATGCTCCATGAACACCAAAGCAGAGCTTGGCAGAACCACGGAGATTGGGCGACTGTCAGTCGCTTCATTCAAATAACCCAATAGAAGATTTCCACAGCCAGCTCTTATTTCCAGGTCGTACAGCTCAGGAACAACATTGTTCAAGTTCTTTCTCTTGAGATTAGACCATAAAGTCAGAATTGACTGTTGACCAGATTGCCCTAGTAAACGGTAGTTGAAGATTTTGTCAGTCAGCAAATATGTGGTTGACAACAGGAGGTTATAAGGAGTTGTTAGAACCTTCCCTCTCAGTTCGTAGGGATCCAGGGGAATTCCAAAGGGAGAACTTTCGGTAGCCGACGATGATAAGGCGACAGAAGCAGACACCGACTCTGCATCTTCTCCACGTTGCGAGATGGAAGGCATCTCTTTTGTTGGAATGTAAAGGATTATTTCCAGGTCTAAGATTCTCGATCGTAGAGCTCTGTCTGATACCTCTAGGTGATGTATGAGTTTCCTGTCGTTAAAAGACTTAGGCTCTATTTATCATCCTGTCTGTAAATTTCAAATTTTTTTACCTCCCAGATCCAAACACCGGGCTGTAAAGCATGGAGAATGAGTCACGTGAAATTTCAACCACCGAAAAAATCCGGGGAATGGACACCTCACACCACATCTGGTTTCGTAGCACTCTCAAACTCAAGTTTTGACCAGCTTCCAAGCTGTCTTGTGAGTCTGACTCTTTTCCACTCCACAAGAACCTTCTCGTTTTTCAGTTCTTGTATTTCACGGTTTAGGCCGTCCTTCTTTTCTGGGGAGATTTCCGGGGAGCCCTTTGCGACTTCCTGCGTTTTTTGGTCAATAGTACCGGTCAAGATATACAGCTCGTCGTTATATGTTTCAAGCTTTTCATCTTTATCAGACTGTTCGGATTGGATCACATCTAGCCCCGTTCGTACATTCCATATTCTTGACAGTTTTGCAGTTCCCATTTTATTAAAATAAGGCTTTTTCGTTTCTGATGAAGACGCCAGATGCTCCTCCAAATGTCTTTTCTTCGGCTCAGAAAGTGCAACTAGATCTGCCAGTTTCTCGTGATTGAACTGCTTCAGCTTAAGCAAGCGCCACTGAAACTCGCTGCTGTCAACCAGATACTTCATTATTCTGTAAAAAGGAGGGTTGTGTGTGGAATAGTGTCTCTCAATATCCGAAAGAATATCCCCCACGGACTTTTTGATGCTATCCATATTCAAAAACTGATCAAACTCTGGGACCTTAAACTTTTTGAACTTCTGATTCACCTCCGCAATGAGGCGATTCCACTTTGCTGGAGTAAAATCGTAGATGAAGGTCAGCATTACATACATCTGTAAGCTTATTGCCTGTCTGTTTTTGGCCTCGTTCATCTGGATCAGAAACTCGTCCGAGGTGAGGATCCAGTCACACTCGTACACTTTTTTCAAGGACTCTCTAGCGATCAGCTCGGCCTCAGCATCCGACCTGGCCTCACCTTGTACGCTGCCCTTGATTCTTCCTTCTCTTTTGTGTTCTGTTATATCTATGTCTTGAATGGCCTTGATAAGCCTTCTCGCGCTGTCTAGAAAAAGAGACTGCTTTCCATATCTCCCTGTTTTTGTGTTGTTTAGCTCCTCAATTAGAGTCTGAAAGTTTGTTGTGAAATAAAGAGCCAGATTCAAATACTCTGGGTAGATATCACCTGAGATCCCCCTTCTGGGATTGGCTGCCCTGTTCCCTCCTGACGGCCATTTCTTGGTCTTTGAGAAGTCCAGATAAGTCTTGTAAAAATCGTTCAGTTTCCACTCAGAAGAGAGGAGAAGTTTGTCGCTGATATCAAACGAGCTGCTGATGAAAACCAGCAACTTCGCAGCAAATACATCGTGGTCTTTCAACTGGCTGGATAGTCTAGACAACAGAGTGTTGCCAATTTGTAGCAGAGTAGATCCTGGCTTGGCCTTACCTACAAGACTGTTATTGAGAGTCAGCTTAAGTCTTCTAGAGGATCCGTTGTTGTTGAGCAAAACATTGCCGAATTTCTCCACCACAAAACTGACAGGCGAGATAAGCATGATCGTGTTCAGTGTCTGCATTGGGTACGCGTTGAGTTGGGTGTCGTATTTGACGAAGGCAATGAATAGCGAAATGTCCAACAGCAGGAGCAGCTGATGAAGGAGTTTGTCGTCATCAACACGGGGTTTCGCCTCGTATATCTGTGCAATAAAATTCGACGTGATGGTGTTGAAGAACAAGACCTTCTCTGTGGGGAGGTTGTCGATGTCTAGGCCTTCAAAGTGAGTGTCAAAGCGTGTCGATAGCTGTTCGGTATTAAACAAGGGGGTCTGTATGAGCTCCTCCAAAGCGACTGTTTGACTCAGAGAGTCCACCAGGCTGCGCAGACTGTCTGTGTACTTGCTGAGCACATCTTGGATGGCACCGTTCATGATGGACATCTGATCCAATGAGAACAAGAGACAAAAGATACACTATGGTTTCATTATTTACAAGTGTACTTTTTTTCCCTACTGGAAAAAATACCTATGGGTGTGTGAAAAACTACTATAGGGAGATTAGCCAAGCTGGCGTGTGTAACTATAACGGCCGATATGGGCACTATTAGCTCACAAACCAGAGAAATACAACCCCACTCACTATAATGCCCGACAGGATAAGCGAGTCCCGTTTCTTGCGAGTGTTGATTTTCGATAGCAGCACGCTCATTCCCGGAACAATGCTTAGCGAGCTCTGGAGTCTGTTTCCGACACTAGACAAGGTTCCACGCTGTCTCAGTAGCTCATCTCTAGTCTCATACACCTGGCTGAGCAAACTGTCGACAATGCCGTGCTGCTGGTTCAGTCGGTTGCGCTCATTCAGCATATACTCATCCTCGGTGCCTGCGGAGCTGGTTGTTCCCTGATGGTCCTCGATGTCTGTGCGCACATAAGACAGGAGATTGAGCCTGTTTCTCTCCTGTTGGACAGCTGACTTTACTCTGCTGAAGTCCAACTTGTACTGGTTGAGGTTTTCCTTGTGTCTAGATAACTGCTGAAGCTTTGACGTGGAGATGGAGTTTTCCAGCGACTGGACATCGACAATCTTGTTCAGGCTCTGAATCAACTCTGCAAGAGTGCGGATAGTGGCCTCGATCTGTCTCTCGGTGCGTGTTTCTTCTGCGGACACGGAAGAGGTCGGAGACGTTGCAAACGACGAGTAGTTGGCGATCTGAGCTGAGAGCTGGTTCTCCGCGGACAGAATCTGCGTTCTGACCTGGTTGAAGGATGCGCTCATCTAATTGGAGTGGGGGGTGGGGGAGGGGTTGGAAGAGGGCGGTAAGTAGAATGTGTCTGTGTCTCTGCCGCTGTATATACAGATTCACATGGTGCTGTTGTATTGTATATCGTCATCCATTCAGTATGCCTTTAAAAAGTTCATGGGGTGGAGTACTGTACACATGTGTGATATTGGCAGTCACCCGTACACCAGTTACCCCACGCACCCACCGAACCATTTGGCTGGGGAGCCAACCATGGTTTGCGCTCTACGGGACAAACTGAGCGGTTAAATAAGGGATCCAAGCCAATCTACAGTGCCCTTATTCCTGGTTGATGTTGCTTTTCCTTAGCGCGCAAACTCCTATTACAAAAAAGGAAGATAACTCATAACGCACAAGACGCTTCAGCGAAGAACCACTCAAGAAGACTGAAGAGGAACAAGAGTAAGCGGTACTCGACCAACGATACGCGAGAGTTGCCAGGGATGGACAGCCAGTGGATTGAGACTAAGCTGGGCTAGTTTTGAAGAGCAATTGTTCGGTAGTAGATATAAATATCTATTATCTTTAGGATCTCTCAGACGAGAAGTAGGAATAGTGATTCCGAAAAAAGTGACGTAAGCAGCTGAATCAAGTCAAATGGAAATAAAAATAAAAAGTTTATCCGCGGTGGCACATTTGATCGGGCTCTAGTGTTTCCCAAAGAGGAAGCTGCAATGCCGCCGGATAGACTAACAGTGTGAAAGGAAGGACCTTGGAGTTGCCTAGATAGTCGTCTAAGTAGAAAGAGGGAGGAAAAGCTTGCAAAGGATTATAAAGGCTCGAAATGAACTGTCGAAGAGCTCTTCTTTGTGACCCCAAATACCAAGAATGTCGCAGAGGAAAGCTCCCATAGTGGAAGTACTAGGATTTGAGGACTGCAAAAAGGCTGCAGCCACGCTCTACCAGTCGTTTGACAACGACAATGTTGCCAAATATGTGTCGCGTCATCTAGAAGGGAACCCTGTTCTCAAACAGAAGTGCGATCTTCTTATGTACGAGTCATACGTACACTCTCACATTCTCAAGGGGCTAGTGATCGGAGTCAAAGGTGAAGATCACGATAACAGTGACACATTCGAGTCTGTGGGGCTGTGGACGCATCCTGATTCGGGACAGCTCGACGACTATATAACGCTGATCCGGTCAGGCTTTGCACGTCTGGCTTGGATGACGGGTGCCGAAGGCAGGTCCAGGATTTTCGGGAACATGTTCAAGGTGCTGCACGACAACTATGATGATATTATCCAGGACGATCCCAACAGTGATAACACATGGATCCTGGTATACCTAGGTTCCACACCCAAGGCTCGAGGCAAGGGAAATGTCAGGGCCATCTTTGAGTTTATGTTCGAGAACTACATTGATCCAGCAGGCTCCAATACCTATCTGGAGAGCTCTTCTCAGACGAACATTCCTATCTATGAGAAGTTTGGATTCAGAGCTGTGTCTGACATATGGCTTGGGAATAAAGACGACCACGACGATAACGCCCGAATGGATGTGATGATTCGGGGTGTCAAAGGAGAAGAATGGTGTGCTCTGGAAACTGTGAGAAAGAGACGCGGCTACGTCGTGCCCGACATTTCTAGTGCGAAATAGAGAAGGCCCCTTCTTCCCCGCTCTGTTAGCTGGGTCTGGGCTTGCTTTGCTAGTTTATAACGACGACCCACAAAGACTTATTGACTCTTGATATATAGATGAACATACATGGTGGGAGTACCGTGCGTGTGTAGAGCTGCGGAGTGTACGCTTGTATGCATCCGTACACCAGAAATACTGTTTGCAGAGGGGAGAAAAAAAAAAGCACCGAAGTCATTCTGGCATAGAATGAATTGAACATCGAGACCAGGGAAGGCCAACCCAACAGTAGGCGAATTGACAGGAGTTCTGCTCTGTGGACCGACTCACGCTTACAAGGCCCTGCTCAAAATGAACCAGCAGCAGCTGCAGCAACAGCAGCAGCAGCAGTCCTCCGGAATCTCGCTGCTCCATCAGAAAGGACTTCCCCAGTACTTTCAGGCCAACCCCGTACACTCGCTAGACCCTGCCGTAGCGAAAGCGTCTCCGTCGCAGAATTACGACCTTCTGGGCGCTGGTCAGGTTCAGGCTCCTTCCAGCAGATCAGCTCCGACCAATAAGACGCTGAACGACGAGAAGGTGTACCCGTGGATCGTGGAGCTCGTGTACGGGCCCAACAAGGAACAGGCACTGCTGGAGCTGGGCAAAAAGAGAGAGCTATACGATGACTTGGCTCTTGTACTGTGGAACTCGTTTGGAGTGATGACGAGTCTGCTAGAGGAAATCGTCGCAGTATACCCGCTGCTTTCTCCGCCAAATCTGAACACGCCGTCTTCGAACAGGGTTTGCAACGCCCTGGCACTTTTACAATGTGTTGCGTCACACACAGATACAAGAACCCCCTTTCTGAACGCACAAATCCCGCTTTTTTTGTATCCGTTCCTCAACACCAGCTCCAAGCAGAGACCGTTCGAATACTTGAGACTCACCTCTTTGGGGGTGATTGGTGCTCTTGTCAAGAACGACACATCCGAGGTGATACAGTTTTTGTTGACTACCGAGATCATCCCCTTATGCCTCAAAATCATGGAGTCCTCTTCCGAGCTCAGTAAAACTGTTGCTATTTTTATTGTGCAGAAGATTCTCGTTGACGACTCGGGCCTGGCTTACATTTGCCAGACGTTCGACAGATTCGAGGCTGTCTCCAACGTGCTCAAGCTCATGATTGATCAGCTTATTGCCAACCCTACAGGAAGACTGTTGAAACACGTCATCAGATGCTACTTGAGGTTGTCCGAAAACCAGGATGCAAAGGTAGCTCTAAGAGAAAGATTGCCGGAGGCTCTCAAGACAAACGCTTTTGCAGACGTTCTCAGAGACGATCCGGCCACCAAGACATGTCTAGCGCAACTGCTGGTTAACCTACAGTAGTTTCCACACAAAACGATACCCTCCACCACCACCCCTTTCTATATGAACTGTAGCTGGTACTCTAATTCTCCTTGATCACACCAGATCAACAAGGTTACCCGGACGACACATTCCCCAATATGGCAGATTTTTTTTTTGGGAAATCCCAAAAATTCATAGTGCTGTGTTCGTTGGATCACCACGTATCAAAACGAAAACTATCAACCACCACTCTTGTCCATTGGTGTAAGAGCCTTATTTTCCTTACTATTAAACCGCTGCTAGCTACTGAAGATAACGGACAACCTTTTGCAGTTGAATCACCTTGCATTTGTTGGTTGTGGTTGAGTCAATTACGCCCACAAAAGGGAACTAGAACACGAAATTGAACTCACAACAAACCAAAATGTCTACACACTCCTACAAAAAGTTCGAGGACGCCGATTCAGGGGCTTTGCCTGACAAAATGACCGTGTATCAGGAGTGTCTTCAGGCCTTCAATGCCAGCCCTGTTCATGCCAAGAGATGCCGTCTTTTGTTATCGAGATTGCTTCGTTTGTTATATGTTGGTGAGACCTTCCCCAAAGTTGAAGCCACAAATCTGTTTTTTTCGATTTCCAAGCTTTTCCATCACGATGATGCCTCTTTACGCCAACTGGTGTACCTGGCCATCAAAGAACTGTGTGCTGTGTCCGACGACATATTGATGGCTACGGCCTCTATCATGAAAGACATCCAGAGTGGAGAAGTTATATATAAGCCCAACGCTGTAAGAGCTCTAGCCAGAGTCCTGGATGGCTCTACCATACACGCTGCTGAACGGGTGATGAAGAATTGTGTTGTCGATAAGAACCCAAACGTCTCATCAGCCGCCCTGGTTTCCTCCTACCATTTGCTTCCCGTCGCCAAGGATGTTGTTAAGAGATGGACAAATGAGACTCAAGAGGCCATTAACTCCAACAAGCCGTTTCCACAATCCCAATATGCTGCTCATGAGCAATATGGTTCCAACAAGTTGCTGACCACGACATATGCATATCAATACCACGCACTGGGACTGCTGTATCATCTAAGGAGTCACGATAAAATGGCTTTGATGAAAATGATCCAGCAGTTCAGTGATCAACAGCCACTAAGGAGTTCTTTTGCCACGCTGCAGCTGATCAGATATGTCGGAAAATTGATAGAGGAAGATCCCAACCTCACTCAGCCCTTATGGCCGTTTTTCCCTAGTTGGCTTAAGAATAAGTCTGATATGGTTGAATTGGAGGCCGCAAAGACTATTCTGGCCTTACCAAAGTTTTTACCTGAGCAACAAATGCAGGCTATCAACACTTTACAGACCCTCCTATCTGTCCCTAGAACGGTCACTCGTTTTGCGGCAGTCAGAGTTCTCAACAAGGTGGCCATGAAGAATCCAGAAAAGATCATGGTTTGCAATATTGAGCTTGAAAGCTTAATCAGTGATACCAACAGATCCATTTCAACCTATGCTATCACGACACTTCTCAAGACTGGAAATTCCGAAAACGTTGACAGACTTGTTAAGGCTATTTCGGGCTTTATGGATGATATTTCCGACGAGTTCAAGATCATTGTCATTGATGCTATAAGAACTCTCTCTCTCAAGTTCCCAAATAAACACAAATCCATGCTATCATTTTTGAATGATATATTGAGAGATGAAGGAGGATTTGAGTTCAAGAATTCTATCATTGAAGCAATCTTCGATATAATCAAATTCATTCCAGAGTCTAGGGACTCAGCTTTGGAGATGCTTTGTGAGTTCATAGAAGACTGTGAATATACTGAGCTTGCTGTCAGAGTGTTACATTTGTTGGGAGATGAGGGTCCGAAGACTTCAAGCCCAACACTATACATCAGACACATATACAACAGAGTTGTCCTTGAGAACTCTATTGTGAGATCATCAGCTGTCATTGCTCTTTCTAAGTTTGCATTGATTGGAGACAAGTCTATCACCAAGAGTATAAAGATTCTACTCAAGAGATGCCTTCAGGACGCTGACGACGAAGTAAGGGACCGTGCTGCATTGTCACTGAAGCTGCTGTCAACACAGGACATTGAACAAGCAAAGAGCTTTATCACGCCAACTTTCAAGTACTCTCTTCCTATCCTAGAGCAGCAATTGTCTATGTATGTGAGCAACCCGGACAGTCTCTCCTTTGAGCATCCGTTCGATATCAAGGCAATCCCGACAATGACGGAAGAGGAGGCAAAAGCTGCCGAATTCAAAGAGAAAACCACTGTGTTTGATGAGCCAGTGTCCCAGTCTGCCGACAGTGGTGAGGACGAAGAGGATAAAGTTACTGAATCTGCAAAACAGGCGTTGCTACATCAGCAATACTCACAGGAGCTTTCTGTTATTCCTCAGTTTGCTGCATATGGTGCCCTTCTACACTCGTCGCATGCTGCAGAACTTACAGAGAAGGAAACTGAGTTTGTTGTATCTGCTGTGAAACACATCTTTGAGTCGCACGTGGTGATTCAGTACAACATTGAGAACACTCTTGGCGAGATTCAACTGGAGAATGTTAGTGTTGTTTCGCAGCCTGAGTCAGATGAGTTTACGGAAGACGTTGTGCTTCCAGCTGATGTGTTGAAGGCGAATTCCAAAGGATCTGTTTATGTGTCATTTAGCGCCCCAAGCGAGGCCACTCCCGTATCTTTCACTAACACACTGTCATATATTTCCAAGGATATCGATCCTTCCACAGGAGAGCCAACCGAGGGAGAGGAAGGGTTCCCAGACGAGTATCAAATTGAAGACCTTTCCATTGTGCCTGGTGACTTCATTATTCCGTCATTTGCCGGAAACTTTGGCCATGTGTGGGACGAGTTGGATAACGAGAATGTGACTGTTCTCAACCTCGGGGATACATATACATCCAACCTACAGGAAGTGGTGGATAAGCTGACCCAAACGTTGTCCATGATGGCTATGGAGTCTACAGACATTGTTACGTCGAATGCCAGCCATGTGCTGAAGCTGTTTGGCAAGAGTATCAAGGGCGACAGGATCGCGTGTATCATCAGGCTGGCTTCTAGCTCGAAGGGGGTGATGATGAAGACTCAGGTGAGGTCTACAGATGACCATTTGAGCTCTCTGGTAGCCAACAACATTGAGTAGAATGAGTGAGGAGGAAGCTTGATCCCGTTACTGATGAAAATAATTCTAGTATAGTCTATTGGTTCAACTCAAACAACACCATTCTATATACACGGGACAAATATAGTCGGTCAGTGCGTTTCGAACCCAAAGCCTTTCATGCACACTTTATAGGCAGACACGAGATCCTTACACTTGGGAGAATCTGTGCCGTTGAGAAGCAGACATTGGTCTCTGTCTTGCTTCTGTTCTGTACACACACAGCACGGTTTTGGCTTTGCTGTAGAACGGTCAGTATTCCGACTTTTGGAGCCAGGTAGAAATGCTCTTGTGTCTTACTTACATGGAGTCTTAGCGGGTTCGCTCATTATGGTTTTCAGCTGGTGAGTTGTTTTCCTGGGAAAGAACGGACTGGTTTTGTCTTCTGATGAAGGTGAATATTATATCTTTCGATATTTCTTTCTCTTCAAATGTACTCTTCTTACAAATCAAGACGAAAAATGTGAGCACAATACCGAGCCACACCAGCCACATTAGCCACTTTCTCGTGATCCACATGCAATGCGACGATAGGCGGCTTGTGAGTTGACCCACACGTTCTACCGATCCAGCATGAACCCGAAGGTGCTGCTTGAGAGGAGCTGGCTGGGGTGCTACGAACAAGCTAGCTAGCTAGCCGGCGGGAATAACTGGAAAGCTGGGCCGGCTTTGTTCAGAGAGGTGGTGGTGTGGCGCAGCAAGTGGGTGGCGGTGCGGTGCGGATAGCTATTATTGCTATTGCAGATATATAGAATATAACGTGTAACGTCTGTGTTTGCTAATGATTCATGCTGTTCACGCTACCGGGCGAGAACGATGGAGACAGGCGGAGATGATGCAGGAAAGTGTCAGCTGCTGGGCCCGTTTGCGCTGGTCATTCAGTCAGTCATGGGGCTTCTGGCGGTCTCCTCGCTAGTATGGAAACGATACAAGGAGTCTCCGAATCGGAGACCCTGGAGAGTGTGGATGTTTGACGTCTCGAAGCAGGTGCTAGGGGCGCTGGGCCTGCACGTGCTGAACCTGTTCATGAGCATAATAGGCGGCAACTCCAAGGTGCTCCTCTCGGATGCAGATGGCCGCTACGACAATCCGTGCGATTACTACTTCCTCAACATTCTCTTTGATACCACGATCGGAATCCCCATACTGTGGGGGCTTCTGTACCTGCTGTTTGGGCTGGCTCGCAGAGCTGGGATCCGGGGAGTCGAGAGCGGTCAGTACGGCGTACCGCCGCAGTTCTCGTGGTACCTGAAGCAGCTGAGCCTGTACTTTGTGGGTCTGCTGTGCATGAAGCTGATGATCTACGTTCTTCTTAGTGTGTGTCCTGTCCTGGTGCAGCTTGCGTACTGGCTGCTGAGCTGGTCGGACGGGCTCCCCAATCTGCAGGTGTCGTTTGTGGTTCTGGTGTTCCCGCTCGTGATGAACACGCTCCAATACTACGCCATCGACACCATCATCCAGAGCCCTGAGTACAGCCAAAGCAACCAGTCGCTCAAGCACATAGACGGCTACGCAGGCTATGCAGGCTATGCAGGCTGTGCCGGTTCTCCTGTTTCCGCGACAGCCTCCGAGGACGATCTTGGATATGTCCACGGTCTTCTCGGGCAGCACGAGCCCGCGCGAAGCGAGAGCCAGCATGTCAAGTGACTCATCATGTAATAGTATATTGCCAGTACGTACATAACTAAACTCTATCTCCCCGTCGTCTGGTCGTAGCCGGTGTAGAGATGCGGCCGCAATAGTTTATTATTTTTTTTCTTTTTCACTGATAACAAGCTAAAACTATATGCAATCACAAAAGAAGGGTGGGTGAGGGGGAACAGGACTGTGCTAGTCACAAGGGAGCACTGAGCAGGCTGTGAGATATGGAGGGCAAACGCAAGGGCCGCAACCCGTTCGCGGCGCAGAACAAGGAGGCCGGCGATCTAGAGCGCGAGCGTCCGATGTCGGCTGTTGAGAGACGTTTTCCCCCTCGCAGTAAGCTGAAACTGGCAATGTTGTTTGGTCTCGTGTACTTTGTTGTTGTTGTGTTCTCTGCTGCGTTCTTGTTGGCGTTCAACAAGCCGTTTTCGCACACCAGTGACATCGGGAGCCAGAAGCCCGGTAAGAAGAAGAACCTCATCATGATGGTGAGCGACGGCACCGGGCCGTCAACAATCAACATGGCGAGGTACTTCAAGCAGCACCGGGATGGATTGGACTACGGCGATGTCCTGAATATCGACAGGTACTTTGTGGGGTCGAGCAGAACAAGAAGCAGCTCGTCGCTGATCACCGACTCTGCCGCAGGTGCTACGGCGTTCTCGTGCGGTATCAAGAGCTACAACGGTGCTATTGCGGTTGATCCAGCCAGCCAGCCTTGCGGCACGATCTTGGAAGCCCTGAAGCTGAAGGGCTACAAGACAGGTCTTGTGGTGACCACGGGAATCACCGATGCCACTCCTGCATGCTTCAACTCCCACGCCGACTACAGATACATGCAGTCTCTGATTGCAGGCCACCAGCTGGGAATGGACACCACGCTCGGACTAGTGACCGATCTAATGATTGGAGGTGGTCGCTGCTTCTATTTGCCAGGATCCGATGTTGGCGGCTGTAGAGACGACGACGTGAATCTGATCGCCAGAGCAAGAAACCTGGGATTCACCGTGGCCTTGGACAAGCAGGAATTTGATTTGCTGCAGCTTGGGAAAAACGCCAGCCTTCCGCTACTATCGCTGCTGGCGTTCTACAACATTCCTTATGACATCGACAGAGATGAGCGAGAGTACCCTAGTCTCGAAGAAGAGGTGCTGACAGCTTTGAATGTATTATCGGAAGCCACTGCAGACACTGACGAAGGCTTTTTCTTGATGATTGAAGGGTCCAGAATCGATCACGCTGGTCACCAGAACGATCCAGCATCCCAGGTCAGAGAACTGCTAGCATATGACAAGGCGTTCAGGGCTGTGATCGACTTTGTTGACTCCACCGATGTGGAAACCTTTGTGATTTCAACATCCGACCACGAAACAGGTGGACTGGCTGTGGGGAGACAGGTTGGACCTGGGTATCCTGAGTATCTGTGGAAACCAGATGTGCTCCTGAATGCTACCAAGTCAGGAGAGTATTTATCGCGGAAGCTTGCTGATTTCAGATCAGAGCTGGACGCCTCAGAAGAGGAATACAAACTAAAGAAGCTGCAAGAGTTTATAAAATCCCAGATCTTTGAAAAAGATCTCGGGATCCTCGACTACACCTCCAGAGATGTTCACACAGTAGTGGAGCTGGAGGATCGTGTTCAAGGTTATTTGAACGAGATGGTTTCTGTTCGGGCAGAGGTTGGTTGGTCTACGACCGGGCACACAGCTGTGGATGTCAATATATATGCCCACAGCAACACTGAGAGAGGTAAGGCTCTGCTGCACGAGCATCTGGGGGGCAATGTTGAGAACATAGATATAGGTAGATTTTGGGAAGCTGTGAGTGACAGCGATTTACTGGAGGTGACGAAACTGTTGGAAGGCACCAAACATGTTCCTATCATGGAGAACTATGCGGGGGAGATCGGTATTCTAGAGGCTGAGCATGAGTATGTTGAGCAGGAGGTTTTGGGAGAGATGGTGAATGCAGCAGAACAGCAAACCTACTTTAGAGATGATTGATTATATTTCTTTATTCTGGGGAAGAAGCGTCGCGTCGATCGAGGTAGGGCTCAACTTTTTGACGCCTCACAATAGAGAAAAAAAAAAAAACAGGCTGGAAAAGGCAGGCAAAAAAAAATGCTTTAATTAAAAAAAAAAAAGGTGATGAAATTGATGCAAATCCGACGGCAATGGCTCAATAGCATCGAATACAGCAAAACAGTTGGTGATTGAGTGAGTGAGTGTGAACAAGTGAAAAGTCACTTCACAGAAATAGGAGAGAGCGTGAGGTTAAACGCAGGGGAGCGTCTGTTTAGGTACGCTGCGCGTGCTGTTCAGTGTGTGGATTGGCATCCAAACGTGTACACCACTGTAGGTGGAGTAGTAACCAGAGGGTGATAAAAGAAACAAAAGCCACTTCCACAAAATGCCTTTGTTTAAACGAGCAGATGAACACAAGTCAAAGACTGAGACGGAGGTCGCGTCTCCAAGTATGCATCCAAGTTTGATGCTAAACCAGGATGATTCGGATTTCTCTCTATACAAGTCCATCTCGGCTACGTCTGTTTCTGAGCTGCCTAACTCTATGAGTTCGAGAAGTCGGGCTTCCTCAGTGAGTCACAAATTCAAGAGCTTTTTCACGCCGCATTCTAGCTCTACTAGTCTTTCTCAGGATTTACTCAATGCTGAGTCTGCTGTTACTGGATCGCAGAGGACTCCGCAGCAGACTCCAAAAATGATCTATTCAGGCTCGGATTCATCTGTGAACCAGCATGTGGATCCCGGCTACCAACGAAGAGCTGACATTCTTGCTAAAAACCACCACCTTCCGACCTCGATTATTACTCAACTCCCAATTCCTGACCGCACACAAGGGGTCAGAAACTCAAAGAAGGATAAGTCAGTAGCGACAAGATCGCCTGTTACTCAGCCTGCATCGCCTCCATTGAGCTCCACGTCCTCATCCAATTCTCCTCATATAGGCGCTTTTCCATCGGATAGACAGGGTGCGGAGCTTTCTGACTCGTTGAACAAACTCCGGTTGATGCCCTCTGTTATAGAGAACGATCTGGATGAGGTGCTGGAGCGGTCCGACACCAAGGCCTCCCATAATGAAAATGACGGACTGGTCAGGGAACATTCCGTTCTACACATGCCTCGTTTGCATTTATCAGAAACTCATCATGGCTCTTCTTCTTTATCGTCTTCTCCTATTCTTTCACAGAGCTTATCGGATGCAAAGAAGCAACATGTGGAGTCGACAAATATGACGATCACACCTTCTGCTGCTTCAGTTTCTTCCTCGTCGTCCATGTTGTCCCAGTCAGCTCCTCATCGTGGCAGAGCTGGGAAGTTTGCTAAACTTTTGGGACACGGAAATCAATCAGAAGAGTCTTTGTCTCCTCCTGTATCGAGGTCCAATTCCATCAGTTCCCGAAACCGGGCGAGTTCTATTTCTATGGCGAACACTGAACCATACGTTCACAATGGCAGTTATTACAGTTCTCTCAAGCACACACAGTCTGTCAATTATTCCTCTACTCACTCTGCTACCCAAAAGGAGCATTTGCTGAAGTTGAAAAATGGAAGACTGAAAGTTTCTGCTGACGGCTCATCTCATGAGCATGACTATTTAAAGTACAAGACTCAACCTGTGAAGACAAGTAGGGGCTGGTTTGGGTGGGCCAAAAAGAAGGATATCGAAGATGAATCTCTTATGTCAATCGAAAGCTCTATCAGTTTACTCCCTGATACATATAGTCAGCAGTTGATGGAGTTGAAGAGTGATCCAAAGAACTATAGATGGAACTATGACGACTCTGATGATGGGTCTACGAGCGAGGACGGAAATTCAGAGGCTGGTTCTGACGAAGAAGACGAGGAGGAAGAGGATGGGGACTTTGATGACGAGGCCGATGATGAGCTAATTGAACCCATTATAGGTAAAGAGCAGTTGAACCTCATGAATATGATGATGGAGAAAATCGAGCATCCTCAGAAGTTCAAAGATAAGCTGATCGCTAAAGCCAGTAAGAAACAGACGCTAAGTGAGAAGTATGGTCACATCGAAGGAGTTGTTGGGAAAGGTTCTTATGGGACAGTTTGCATATCTGTTAGGTGTGATGCTGAAAAGAAGAAAAGAAAGGCTCTTTTTGCAATCAAGCAGTTGAGACAGCGTTCTGGCGAGAGTTTGCACCACTTTGGCAACAGGGTGACATCTGAGTTTATGATTTCGTCTTCTTTGACACATCAGGCTATTATCAATGTGTACGACCTGATGGTTGATCCAGTATCAATGACGTATTCGCAGGTGATGGAATATATTCCATGTGGGGACTTGTTTTCGTTGATTTCTGTTACCAACGGTTTGGAGGTTGTTGAATGTGATTGTTTCTTCAAGCAAGTGCTCAATGCCATCACGTACCTACATTCTGTGGGGATTTCGCACAACGATCTCAAAGTAGAGAACTTGCTTTTGACGAGGAAGGGGCAGCTGAAGATCATCGACTTTGGAACCTCTGCCGTGTTCAAGACAGCGTGGGAGGATAAGGTTCAGTACTCTAAAGGAGCGTGTGGATCCGAGAGATATGTTTCCCCGGAGCAGTATGTATCTGATAAAGAGTACGATCCACGACTGGCCGACATCTGGTCTCTGGGGGTGATCTATCTGGTGATGTTGCATGGGACCTATGTGTGGGAGACTACGAAGCTGTCTGATGAGAGCTATGAGTACTTTCTGGAGACGCGGGCTCTTTATGACTACACGCAGCGATCGAAGAACTTTGCGAAACAGTTTAAGCTGATTAGAAAAGGCACTTTCAACCAGATTGAGTCTATATCGAAGGGTGCCTTTCCAAACTCGAGAAGATATGTCCTGTACAACATTTTAAACCCGGATCCGACATACAGAATGAGATGCTACCAGATATGGCAGAGCGACTGGATCAAGTCGATCAATGTTTGTGACGCTGGAAGGGGATTCCTATCTCATGAAGATTATGTGGATATGGCTTACAAGACCATGCAGCAACAGCAGCAGCAGCAACAGCCCATAGCATCAGATACAGAGGAAGTTGCAAGCTCTCTAAGAAGCAGAAGTCCTATAAACTGAGGAGTAAAGGTGTTTTTGATTTAACAGCTACTGGGAGTTGCATTTCTGTACTTTTTATTCAGTCGCAATACAATTACAGACTAGATACGCACATACATCACCTAGGCAGTAAAGTAGTCTGGGAACTGGGTCATGTTCTCCTCGAGATTACCTCTCTTGCTCAAGAACTTGACGTAGGCTCCGTCGTCCTTAACCTCACCGTTCTGTCTCTTGGTGGCGTAGTCAGCTCTGTTTAGAGAGGTGAATCCCCACTTCTTGGAGATGATGATCTTCTGCTGTCCTGGGAACTTGTATCTGGCTCTTCTCAAGGCCTCAATGACAACGGCCTTGTTGGAGTCCTTCGTTCTGACAGAAAGCAAAACCTGGCCAATGTCAACTCTGGCTGCGAGTCCGTGAGGCTTACCCCAGGCTCCTCTCATTCCTTGTTGCAGTCTATCAGCACCGGCACACGACAACATCTTGTTGATTCTCAAAACGTGGTGAGGGTGGACTCTGATTCTCATGTGGAACGCATCTCTTCCAGAGACGGTGGTCATGTACTTGTTGGCGCAAATTCTGGCAGCTTCTAGGGCCTCGGATGAGAGCTGTTCAAGCTCGTTGGAAACTAGGTGCACACAGAGAGGGAACTCGTCCACGTTGGCCTTCTTTCTTCCGAGGTCAAAGATTCTAACTTTGGCGTCTGGGACACCTCTGTTGTATCTAGACTTTGGGAAAGGCTTGTTTTTGCAGTAGCGGTAGCATCTAGCAGGTCTTCTAGCCATTTTGAAAGATGATACAGCTGATTAGAGGATGACTGTGTGTACTTTGCAAGAGTATCAGTCTTTGTGATATATATATAGGTAAGTGGTTATATTTGTAATCAAGAGATGAGTATTTTTTCTTCTGCTTCTTTTTTTTTTTGTTTTTTCGCCTTTGACTTGACAAAATAGACGTCACGGCCCTGCTAGACGTCACGTGGGGGACGGGACACCCGTACACGAGGTGGTGTTGGGATGTCAGTTTTCAATTTTTTTTTTTTAAAAAAAAAAAACTTGATAGAATCAAAAAAAAAAAATAAATCAAAAATCAGATCAAACAGACAGTTCATGTTCTACTACTACAATGAAAATGGATATTTTTTTTTGGTTGATAAATTTTCCAAAAAAAAAAATATTAAAAAAAAAAACATAACCAACCACATAACCGAAAAAACATCTACAAGTGAGTTAAGTTATAACTACAACCAAATAGTATAAAGCGTTACTTCTGCCAGCCATGGGTAGATACTCTGTCAAGAGATACAAGACCAAAAGAAGATCGAGGGATCTGGACCTGATCAGCCAGGATCTGTCAAGTGCTGAGTCGATCCAGGCCCTGAAACACCAGCCTGAGACTGAGTATCAGCCCGGTTTGGGACAGTACTACTGTGTTCCGTGTGCCAAGTACTTTCTGGATAACACGGCTCTGGCATCCCACTTCAAAGGAAAGGTTCACAAGAGAAGAGTGAAAGCTCTAGATAAGATCCCGTACACCCAGCTCGAGGCCGACGCTGCCGTAGGGGTGAATCTCAACAGGTTTGTAGCCAAGGTCGAGAAGTACCGTTCTACCGAGCCCGCCAGAAAGGCAATGGAGCAGGAGATGTTACAGAGACAGGTGGAGGAGAACGAGGAGAAGGACCGACAGAGACACGAGCGGCTGTATCCCGAGGTAGAGGTGGATGCAAAGACAGAGGCTGGGGCCGTTGCTGCGGCAGAAGCAGCAACTGAGGAGGACATGGCTATAGAATGAGTACATCACACACATCACTGGACCCTCAGGTCCTTTATCTGGAAGGGGATGTCGGTCTTGACGACGACGTGGCCCTGCTGCACGTGGGCCTGTGTAAGCCTGTTACACTCCACATACAGGTTGTTTTCCTCGTGCGGGTGGAAGCCAGACCTGTTGCAGTTGGTGACGATGGGGATGCCCGGCGGGTCTGTGAGCCGGAAAATGCCTAGGTTCTTGTCGAACCTGCTGCTGGGCGAACACACGATTGCGATGGCCTCGTTCAGCATGATCTGGTACGAGTTCTGCGTGTGGAGATCGACGGACGAGAGGAAGCACGACTGCGTCGGGTGCGTGTGGATCCAGCCCAGCACAAACAGGTCCAGGTTGTCTATGAAGTCAAACAGTCTCTCCTCGTTTTTGGTGTTGCATGTGTTGGCCGTGGACTCCTGATCGGGGATCACGAGATACGTTATGAAGAAGGCGTTTCTGCTGAGCTTGCCGCACAGGATGCCACACGTCTCTAACTTCCTGGACGTGTTTGGTTTGGCGATCCGCAGAAACTCCGCGATGAGCCCGCTGTCCAGAAACACCGTTCTCAGAGGCGATCCGCCCTCTGTCGAGTTGGCTGTCTTGTGCATCAGCTCCGTCTTGGGCGTTGCTGTCGCGGCCTCTGCTGTCTTCCGCAGAGCCAGAGGAGGCGGCGGAGGCAGCACAGGACCGGCTGCCCCAGAATGAGTGCTGCGGTCCGGCTGCTGGCTGAACTCGCCCAGTGTGGGGTACGACGGAAGAGTACCGGGAGCCATAACGTCGACGCTCGACGAGCTGCTGTTCGACAGCGTCCGCAGCTTCCGCGACAGCTCGCCCATCTCGACAGAGGCCGGTTCCTCCGCGCTGTGCTGCTGCTGCTGCTGCTGCTCCACCTTGTGCACCCGCACCTTCTGAAGCTCTATAAGCTGTTTCTTCCTCACCTCCGACTCCAAATAGACCTGGTAGTTGTCCGTCAGCATCTTCTGTATTTTCTCCACCTCGCTCATTATCTCCGGTAGCCTCGACTTCAGCTGCACGTACTCCCTGTACATCGTGCCGTCGCGCGAGCTGGGGTTGTGCTGATAAGCGCTTCTTGCACGTTTGAGGTCCGGGTGCTTGTACAGGCGATTCACAACCAGGTCTATGAACCGGTGATACAGCACGTACGTCTCGTCGTATATGTTGTCTTCCGCAAACCATCTGCCGTGGTTCAGCATCGTGGCTGCTGTTCGGAGCCATATTCGCAGAGCAATTGACGTGGAGTACTCGTACTGGGTGGCGATCCTGTTGAGCTCTTTGGGGTTGGGCGGCGCCGTCAGAGACCACGACGAGTTCGACGACGCAGCCGACGTCGACGCGTCTCTTCTGTACGGCATCCTCCGACTGAAGACCGCTCTCGTTTAGCCCGACTACTCAAAGAGAGATGTGTTTTGTCTCTTAGTTCATATTTTGATGCACATACAATCTATATGCAAATAATATCGAGGTTATACTGGAGTCAGAGGAGGAAATAACCACTGCAAGTGGAGTTATGCCTTCACCTTCCCAATTGGGAGAAGTCACATTTTTGTTTTCGAACCTTCCCAGACAGGAAGGTCGCCGTGGTTATCATGACCGGTTTGTTTTTTCTGAACGGAAAGTAGCGTCGTCACCCTTGACCCAAACGAAGGGGCGGCGTCGCGTCGCATGCTTGATGTTCAGGATGGTTGGTTATTGCCGCCTCTGACTGGATTGGCTTACATCAGCGCGCGCGCACACACACACACACCTTTGCACGTGAAACATAGTATCCCTGGTGGGAAGCAGAATTCCACGTTTCCGACATAGTCTACAGCTGGAAACTACTGACATGGCGGTCATTCTGTTATCTCCAATTCAGGAGCCCATTTTGGGCATCACGACCAGGGGTATCTGATTCAGCGCGGCGAGTGCTCATTTGATCAGCTCGTGAAAACCCCGACGAGAGGCCTCTCTTGCTTCAAGTCGTTCCCTGTCTGAGACTAATTGGTTTTGTCTATGGGCGTGCTCGAGTCTTGTTTTGTACAGAGGGTCTACTCGATAAGAATTGGAGAAGATGTCCGCATTCTCACACAGTTACAGTCAGCCATCTTGTGGCCTTGATCCGGATAATTACGAGTGAAAAAAGCATGTTCATTAACGAAAGTGAGAACATGAGAATTTCTTAACAAAAAAAGGGAATAAGGCGGTTTGGATATTAATTAGAAATTTTTCTGTAGCGCCTAAACTCAAATAAAAATAAAACCTCGTCACGAAAATAAGTGGGAACAAGGCGCTTTGTATGAACGTGAGAAAATAAAATTGTGTATAACGCCCAAACTCATATAATTTAAACACAAAAAAACAATAGGCTGTAAAATTATCAATCAATAGTTTCCGCTCATGCAAGCGGAAATGCCGTGTTCCGGATAATGCTCCTTTTGATTTCATTTTGTACTGTATGTTGAGCTACAAATACATTGTTGCAGAACTAACTCAAACGTTCAGAACCAAGACAATATAGGAGTCTTTACAAACAAGAGAGACGGGATAAAACTAAACGTTTCCGGCGTGCTGAATCAGCAGTATAGTACAGGGCCAACAACGGCTCATTCAGACCAACCAAGACTCTCCAGATCTTTTCTGACTTGATTCTCTGTCTTGATCTTGAGAATTTGAGTCTCTTCCAAAAACTCTCCATTGGCTTTCTTCTGTTTGAGCTGTTCGATTGCTCTGAGCTTCTTCAACAGGTTTCTAATTTTCTTCTCCTCGTAGGATATGACACCACCAATCACAGTAGCAGCAGCAGGTTCCTCCTCGTCTTCCTCTTCTTTTTTTGGCGGCTCCGCTGTCTCGGTCTGAGTTGCCCCTGCCTCATCCTCCTCCTTGGATAGTTTGTTCTGTCTCTTCTTTCTATTCTTTGCCGCAGCCTTCGATTCAGAGGACTGTGAGCTGGTTGATGAAACAGCTGCACCAGGAACCGTCTTTTTTGTTATTGAGGATCCCGGGACCATCTTCTGGGCCGCCTCCCTGAAAGCCAGAGACCGCACAGGTTCCACACGGCCATTTCTGGCATGAGGAGGACGGTACGCTCCAGCAGGCTTGCTGTCACTAGAGGAGATCTTGGCCTTTCTAGCCATGAACTCAATTGCAGAAACATGAGGAGCACATGATTCTCTCAGCGACTTGATGGGCTGGAAGTCGCTGAGTGGATGGTGTTGCCAGTCAGCACTGTATAACTCGGGGTATTCCTTCACGTAACACAGGGATCCGTTCACGTACCAGATTTTAACACAGTTGTCAACTCTGAGTCTTGGAGAGGTAGTAGCGGTCAGGATATACCGGCCATCTGGTGACCACTTGCAGACAGATGTGTTTGAGGCTTGGAACGAAGCCACCTTGTAGAATTTGTTCTGTCTGTCCAAAATATCAACGTTACCTTGTAAATTTCCAAACCCTGCAACAAGAATGAACTTTGCCTGAGGAGAATAGAGAATGGTGTTGCTAGAGCTCGGAGGCAATGAGTAGATTTTGTTACCTCTAGAGTCAAAGAAAGCAGTCAAAGAGGGCATATAACCATATATGACAGCAAATTCCCTGGATGAAGGAGACCAAGTGATATCATGAATAGGGCCCTCCTTGTCTAGGTCAATTCTCTGGTCAAATGACCCTGAAATACTCAGTAAATATAGGGTTGTTTCACCGTAGTAAGACTTGTTTGAAGCATCAACGTCTGTTGACACCAGTGCCAGAATCGAGGTTCCCAAATCGTTCCACCTGAAGCTGCACGATTCTCCTTTGAAAAACTGCTTCTGGGAGATCGGCATTTTCACGTTGGGAAGTGAATAAACCTGGATAAACGAAGGTTTGCCACTAGATTCCGGAATAAACAACGCAACCGATGGACTCAAGCCAGGAGACATCTGAAAAGTTTGTATGCTCCCAAAGTCCTTGACATTGAGAGAGTATAGCGGTTTTTTGAAGTCGGTGTCTGTATTGTAGAAGTCCAGCTGAACAGAAGAAGAAAGCCTGCACATGATAGACTCATCGCTGGTGAACTGTGCTTTCCAACCGGACTGCGATTTGTTCAGGTACGAATGTATAACCTCTGCGGTACCGGATTTGGAATCAAGACGCCAAATGCTCACGTTGTCTCTCCAGTTACCAGAGTTATCATCTAACTTGGTGGGTTTTGACCACGATGCCAGGAACGTGCCTTTAGGCGAGAACTGAAAGTCAAACACGTCGCTCACGTCCAGCCTTATCACGAGCTTTCCAGATTCCGTATCCACCACGTCAACAGAGCCCGGCTGTGTGTACGCGAATAAGGCACCATCTGGAGAGTAGACAGCACATCTGGTTTCACCCTGTGGTTTTTCAAACGGGGCGAGCTCTTCAAACACGGGCTGCGCCTGTATGAGCTCTACCGAGCGTGGGAGTCGGCCTGGGGTTCTGTTAGTATGGGGTGCTCTTCGTCTGACGTATGTTCTGGGCTACTTACAAAATATCTGGGGGACTTTTGTCATTCGCGTGTCTGATCTTATACTAGCAAACACCCTGTCAACCTCTTCTCTTTCAGCAGGCTCTAGTTGCCCTGAGGTTTCTATCGGGAAGGAATGTCTATTTGTGCGTACTGGTTACTTAGATCCGGTGCGCTGATGCTGTCACAGGAACGGGGTTCTTTTGCAGCGTCCAAGTTAAGACAGGGATGAATCTAACAAGGAATGCAGGACATCTCGACGATCCTAAGATTCCATTTTTGCTCTACACATCCGTACACCGTCCTGAAAATTTTTTTCTCTTCTGTTTAGTCCAGATCAGAAAGAAATTGATAGTTTCCGGCAGTACAACAACTATTGCCAAAAATGTTCACGTTTTCAGATTCAGTCTGTTCTACTTAACCCTCCCTATAGTAGTCCTATACTATAGCGTTACTACAAAGCTGAATGAGGAAAATTTGGTGATGCTTAATACTATTTACCAGATAGGAATCATTGCAGAAAGCGTCTACTCGTAGATCCAGCCATATGAGGTGGGCTTGTACTCAACAAGCTCCTCCTTCTTGAACCAGAGAGCAATCTCCTTGTTTGCATTCTCAACCGAGTCGGAACCGTGAATGATGTTTCTGCCCATATCTATGGCAAAGTCACCTCTGATGGTTCCGGGAGCAGACTGGAGTGGGTTGGTCGCACCCAACAGAACTCTTCCCTGTTTGACAACATCCTTACCCTCCCAGACGGTGGCTAGGACAGGTCCGGACAACATGTACGAGAGCAGAGAAGGGAAGAATGGCTTGCTCTGTAGGTCAGCGTAGTGCTCTCTGAGAAGAGCCTCGTTAGCAACAGTGAGCTTGATTCCGACGAGCTTGAATCCCTTGTTCTGGAATCTTTTCAGGATCTCAGGGAAAATGCCTCTCTGGACACCATCTGGCTTGACGGCAATGAAGGTTCTCTCAGTGTTGGACGACATGGTGTATAACAACTAATGGACGTAGGTGGTGGAACTAAAGAGGAAGAAGAAGAACGTAAAGTTTTGAAGAGAGACAAATGGACACTTTTTTTTTTCCACTCTCCTCGAAAAGGCTCCGCTTACCTGCCCGTGTCTGCCGTGGCAGATAGAGTCTGTAGATATTTCTATTGAATGTAAACAACAAACAAGACGCAGGCTAGAGACCACTAGGAGCACGAGCAACAGGTCTCGAACGCAGTTCCTCGCTCTGATAAATGGCGGAGCTCACGTCAAACGTGTTGCGTTCAGCGCTGGAGACCCCTGACAGAGCCTCCCTGGGCCTGAGGGACACTGTCCCACACGAGTTCGGGCGCGACACCAACCAGCCCGCAGATCACGAGAATAACGGTCTGAAGAGATCGCCCACGACTCCGCTGACGCCCATGGTGGGGCGCACAAATATCATGCGCAGGCGGCTGGATAACGGAACCCGGCTGGAGACGGTCAAGAGCAGCCTTCTGCCGGAACAGGCGGTCACAACCACCACCACCACCACGGGGCCCGAACCTGAGACTGCACCTGCGCCTGCGCTCTCTCCGTCCGTCGTGGAGATCGAGCTCCGAAAACAGGTTTGGCTGCGAAACCGTGTGCACGCAGACATGCAGAAGCTTGTGAACTTTCTAGAGCTGGAGAGACGACTCGAGACGCAGGCCAGAAACGGCATCTAGCATCTGTAGATATGTTGTGTTGATTTACCCCTGAGAAAAAAATTACAAACTAATCCTTCTTTGCAAAATTCAATCCCTCTCCCCTTATGTCCTTTGTTCGGCTTCTTGTTATTTACCACATCCCCCAGTCGTCAACAGGCTCTCAAGAATCTTCGCGCTTGTCTACAAGTGCCAATAGCCACAGTAGTAACCTCAGATTCCAACAAACATGTCCGCTTCCCCCCAGTCTCATAGGGACCTCCTCTCTGAAAAGCTGCTGGAAGAAATGCTCCTGAGTTTAGAACCGCACGAGCTGGACCAGGAGTCACCGCTGGCTGAAATTCTATCCAGAATAAAGCGCCATACGGACTCCAAGTTCGAGAAGTTGTCCACCATGGACGCGGTTCCCTCTCAGGACTGGGACATATTGTCCTCGGCTTTCGAGATAATCTACAACGAGTACACGGACGAGGTCAAGCAAGTGATTGATGAGTTTGAAGAGCTCAATGCCGTATGTCCACCCGTCTACTATATCGTCGCGTCCTAAAGGGAATACTAACCCCCACCCCATCTATAGAGACGCTGCCTATGGCAGGAGTCAGCCTTCGTGCTCGACGAGTATAGAGCAACTGCAAGACTGACCGGAATCAAGGAATGGACTTTGAATTCGCAGGCTTTTTGGGAAAACAGACGACAGGATCTGTTGCGATCAGTCGATGCGATCAAGAGCACCTTGAACCGTACCGACGTGTTCAACAGCCTCACTCGTTCTTCAGAGCTGGAGCAACCCAGACCCGGAATCTAAGTCATGCTGCCCCGAATGTTGTAACTGCTTTCCCCTACAGAGCTTGTTTCTCACATCAAACCGTTATATACTCTCTCTCTCTCTCTTACAGAATGAGTGTGTATCCCATATTTGTTTTTTTTCCCCTTCAAGAAACTAAAGCATGTTCAGATATATTTTTGCAGGACAACTATGAAGGCGACATGTTTTCTGCGACACAGGTTTGATGGTGGCTCTATCACTTGGTATATTACTTTGGAACCCTGTGTGCTGGCTGGGTTACTACTATGGATTTTGACTGCAGATTCTGAGCTCCCGAGTGATTTAGTTCTCGCGCGTTTTCCCCTAATATTCCCTTCAAGATGGAGTTCAATCTTAAGATAATAGCTGATCTTGACACGGTTCATGATTATCTCAAGGGAGTACTATGGTCTATCTTTTTTAGCAGACTCTTTGGATCTGTGAAACCAAATGATTCATCAGCCTTTCTTGAGATCCCGTATCCGTCAGTTTCGTACTCTGAGCTAGAGAATTTAATAGAGTCCAAGATAAGCAGCATTGTGGATGGGCTGTCAAACAATTCCAAACACATCAGAAACAACTCAAACTCAATCACTGATGACGTGAAACCACAAGGTCATAGTCTTAGCGCTGTTGATCTTGATGGCGATGAGCTACTTTACAAGTGCCTGCTTGTGGTGAAGTTTTATGAAAAGAGTTTGGTTATCAACGAAACAGGCCTGGCGCCAGACATTGTACGGTCGCAGTCATCGTCTACATCGCTATCCCATCAAGTCAAGAAATACGTTAACTGCTGGGAGAAGTGGATACTGAATATTAACGTACTGAATAACAGAAGCCTGAAGTTCATGGAGCTCAACAACACAAATAAGTTTGATTTTTATAAAGATGACTTTGAAAACAATCTGCTCAGCATATTTGACTTCGTGGATCTCAATAAAAACCATGTTCCTCCGATTCAATCCATCGCGCTTTCTCCGTTCCCCTACAAGATACTATTTGCATTGAACACGCACGATATAAATTCGCTGACGTCTGCCTTTAACAACTTTGAGGTCAACAACGATACGAGCTATAGCAGCAGTGACGATCATCTAGATGACGATACTCATCGTAGCATGGAGTACATCACAACAACAGAGGCCGGCGACGTCATTATCAGTACCGCTTCAAAAGTTGGTACAGATGTAGTCAGCAATGCTCGAGCTGTCTACTCCGGTGAGGAATTACTGAGAACAGGATTCAAATTCATTAAGAAACTCCTAGAGTAGGGTTTCGATCCGTCTCATTCATTACAAATTATGTTTTGCGAGACTTTTTGCTCCTGAAACCAAGATGCAATTACCCTCATAGATCAGGTTGTTTCGCTCCTTCGAAAACCCCAACGTGTGGTTACAATATTGAATCACTTGCTCGTCGTACGATCCTGGTTGAAACCACAACGCATTGATCTTTTCGTGATAGCCTTTGAGGCTTTCCAATACTGCCAAAGTTGCAGCTGGTGGTGTGATGAACGACAGACTGAACCCATCGATCCCTAATTTTTGTTCATCGCAATAGTCGATCACCTGCGGCGCTGACTTAAAGCTGTTGAGTCCGAGAATCACTGGTGTTACGGGGTTCACAGCATACACAGGTAAACCATGTGCAATGTACCATTGTAGCACCTTATGGCCAAATTTAGCCGGGTTTGATGAGGCACCCACCACAATGTATGCACGCTGTGGTCCGAAGAAGCCTTTCATTGCTTGTGATACCATTGTATGGGATCATAAAAGGGGTGCCAGCAACTTTGAAACCTTTCGCCCTTTTAAACTTTTAGCCATTGAGTTTCTATCTTTAATACAACGAGGGAAAAAAATCACAAGACAAAAAAAAAAAAACAGTTCAAGCTACTGTCTTGTTAATGCAAAACGTGCTTCTTTCAAGAGAACGATGGAAGACCGAGTGTTGTGAGCCAGAGCGAGCAGCAGTGTGTGGACAGGATGGAAAATGGCAAAGGGACCCATTTGGTACCGATTCTTCCAAATCCCCGCCAGCAAGAACAGATAGAAACAGAGAAGAGCCAGATGTTGGTGACATCCAAAATAGTGCGAGAGGAAGCCGTGGAAACAGTGCATAAAGTGTCCAATAGCATCCCTGGTAAAGTAAAGAGAATTAGAGCGTGCACCAACTGCCACCGCTTAAAGATTAAGTGTTTGAAGGAGACTGAAGACGAATCATGTCGAAGATGCAAGGCTCAAAACATTCCTTGTGTTTATGAATTCAAGATTGCCAGTTATAAGATAGTTGGAGATAGTAGCAAGTTGGGAGGCTCGACAGTTGGTTCTAAAAGGGAAACAAGTGCCAAGCAAGATGATGGGGCACCGAGGACTGTCTCTCCTCTGGCGCGATTGCTGAATCCTGTTGAGAAGTTTTCGTTGAGCGTGCCCACCAAGTCTGAGCCGGTGGAAACGTCTCCAGAGGGAAGCTGGGAGATATCAGTTGAAGATAGACTGAAAAATTTCGACAGTAAACTCGGTGGGATACTGGATCTTCTGAAAGAGCAGAAAAATCAACATGTTTATAATAATGGATCGCGTGCGGGCTCTGTTTCGCCTTCATACCCGCAACTGATAGCGAGTACGCCAGGTAGAAGTGGGCAGCTGCAATTAGAGCCGGCTGATGACCAAGAGCGCAGCAGAAAGCGGGCCAAGATCGATTACACATCCAGTGATGTGTCACTTCCGTCTTCCGCTCATTCTGGGTCTATCATATCGATAGAGCAGGTTCTAAAAGTGGAGGAGGCTGAAGAGCTATTTCAATACTTTGACTCCAACATCTCTGCGCAGTTATTTGGTTTCAACGTCTGTCATTATTCCGTAGAATCGTTATGGAGAGACTGTCCTCTCTTGCTGGCTTCAATTTGTGCTATAGCTTGTATCCATCATCCTTCATTGAATCTCAAGTTTAAAGATTTAGAGACGCTGATTCATAATTTAGCTCAAGATGTGCTGTTTCAGAAACCTTCAACAGAGTCGGATATGTTCCATACTATACTAGCGCTATGTTTTTGCGGATTTTGGTTCCAAAGCGGCCAGATGTTTACGGGGCTTGCATTGCAGCTGGCCAAGAACATGAACCTCAACAGATCACAAGACTCAAACTCCGGTATCCCACAAAAGGATAAGCTCAAGCTCTGGTACTTGCTCTTCATATTGGATGGGCATCAGTCACTAGTGTTCAACAGACAGTCGCTGATCGACGCGCGTGATCCGGCTGTCACACGTAGTCGACAGTTACTTCTTAGCACGTCAGGGCCGGATACGAAGCACAAGCGAGGAATCCAGAACTCCGAGATCGCTCCTGGTGCGAACTATTCCGATCTCAGACTTGTTTCACAGGTAGAATATAACCTGGCTGTCAGCAGCATTTTCAGTGGAGAAGCGTGGGATCTTCTTGCTCCTGCGTCTTTTGGACTTCCGTTCAAGACCAACTTGGAACTGGATAAGTGGATGGTTCAGTGGACTGTACTATTGTCACCTTTTGGTAACACTCCAATTTGGTCGAGCAAGTCTACGTTGATCTACTATAACTTTGCCAAGATGCACATAAACTCACTGGCTGTGAGAAGCATGCATCTGGATGGGTCAAACTTCCCTAGACTGGATCAATTCGGAGCATTTACTAACATAGAGGATGAGGATCAGGACGCTAGTCTGATCCAAGACAAGATGGAATCGAAGGGGGACCGTGATGACGACGACGATGACGACGATGATGATGATATGATACAGGAGCTTTCTCCGACAGAGAGCAGGCGGGTCTCGGCTGAGATGGCTATTTCCGCTGCAGAAACTGTACTCAATATCGTGCTTAGTGACCCTGATATTCTGGCGGCTCTAAGATACGTCCCTATCCATATCCATGTTATGCTTTATTACGCCTCGCTTTTGATCCTTAATCCCCCTTACCTCAAAGCGGAGAGCAACAGTTTGCTTTTTGAAAGATCTTTGAATTCCATCAAGCTGGTGAAAAGGCTACGCTCGCTTATATCATCTAATCGTCCAACCGATAAGAACTTTTCGAAAAAACTCATTGATGCTATCACTGGACTATTACAGGACAAGGTTGCTAAACTCAAGAAGGAGATCGACGTGAACGATGCTGAGCTCCAAAATGAAATGTTAGACCGCGTACTAAATGACAACGACAGTTTCATTATTAGATCGAAAAAGGGCCAAAAGATTATAGCGTGGCCCGGATATGATCATCTTCATCCGAGTTCATAAGGATTTAATAACAAAGTATTTTAAAACTATCCTTGATAAAAAAAAGTTTTTGAATTGCAACAAACTTTAAATTTATCTATCACTCTTTTGGCAAGGAACGTATAATTTCAAGTGGTCAGAACAATGGCAATGCAGACAGGAGCCATGTCATCGGGAATCAAGCAGGTGCTTGAAGACATCCCTAAGCCACAGATTGACTGGAGCGATGTCACCAAGACCGCTATGAGGGTGAGTTTTCAATTTCATCACAGACAATTAGACGCCAGTATACTGACGGTTTCAAAAATGAGCACACGCAGACCCCACAGATAGTCCGAAACAGGCTGAACACAGCCGAGAAGATCACGGATCCTGAAGTTGAAGCAATTGTAAACGAAATCAAGGGCCTTGATGGCTTATTTGAGACTTTAGAACTGAGTTTAAAGAAACACCGCAGTTCTGTATCTAAGCTACTGAAACACAGTGTTAACATCGGCTCTTCGTACAAGGATCTGATCGATCCCGGGATTTCAGAAGGGGTTTCATACTCCGGCACCAACGGAGATACTTTTGATCTCTACGATAAGGTGAGACAGTATATTGATCAGTACAAGTCACTTCAGCCAGGAATTGAGGAGGAGCTGAAAATATTTGAGGATCGTGTAGGAGGCCATCTTAAAAAGATATCGAGACACATCAAGTTTGCAAACAAAGCCATAAAGGAGAGAGCTTATGCGAACCTCGACTACGAGAAGTATAATCAGCAGGTAAAGAGACTGAATGATAAGCCCGATCTGAACTTGAAGGAGCACAAAAAAAAGTTTGAGGCGATGAAAAGACTCGATGAGGCAAGAGCCAAGTACGATCTGCTGAGCACTCGCCTCAAGATGGAGCTTCCTTTATTTATGCTGATAATCAAACAGGTTATGAGCCAGTTGCTGGTTATGGTATACTTTGCAACGTACAGCATCTTCTACAATCTGTATAATAGCTGCAGCTTACTGGCGACTGAGTACGGGGTTGACTTGGACGAGGAGAGAAATGACAGGGATTACTACAAGCTGAAGCACAGATTCGAAGAGCGCAGGGCGTCCGCTAAAGAGCAGCTGGAGAACCTGGTCATTGTCAATTTCCACCAGGTGTCGTTGAATAAGCTGCAAATGAAGATTCTTGAAGCAGCTGCTCCTTCGGAGATATGTGTGGCTGTGTACGACTTCCAGGCATCGGAGCCCGACGATCTCAGCATCCGAGCCGGCGAGAAAGTGAAGATTATTGAAAAGTCAGAGTCTGGCTGGTGGCGGGGGATGCGGCTCCGTGATGGGAAGATCGGCGTGTTTCCGTATAACTACGTTGAGCATGAAATGTGATGACAGACGCGGAGAGGAGTGAGTTATTGGGCGGCTAACTCGATTTTATAGTTAAATTATTTAATTTTTTGGCAAACTGGTTGCGGTTGTAGCGTTAAGAGATGTACTAGAGATGAAGCAACTTGAGGGGGGAATACTTGTGGAGCTCCATATGGAGTTTGATAGCGTTGCGCAGTCAAAATTGTTTGGCGTTTGAGATAGAGGTTACGGAGCCCTGGGGTAGATGGAGGTAGTAAAATGGCAGAAAGAGATACAAAAAAAAAAAAAGCAGCACATTTCTTTAAAGAGAGAGAGAGAAGAGAGTGTGTTGAAGGAGCGGCTACTTATCTACAAGTGAGTAGATAAATGCTGGTCTTTTAAGAGCTGAGCACGAGCATTGCTTCCCATTGCTAGATACACGAGTTCTGCGAGGAGCTGGACCGAACTGATGGAGAACAAGATGTCTTTGGAAGTTGAGCCAGAAGCGATTTTCCGTAAGTAATTTGTACAGCCAGCAGCAGCCAGAGTGGACGGCGCGTGCTGGCGACGGCTGCTATATGTGCGACAAGTACTAACTGAGTACAGGCTCTGCGGAGATGACGCTGATCCAGTTGTACATACCAGCGGAGATCAGCAGAGAATCGATATACTCTCTTGGATCGCTGGGACTGCTGGAGTTCAGAGACCTGAATAAGAAGGTGAACGCGTTCCAGAGGGCGTTTGTGAGTGAGATCAGAAGGCTGGACAACGTAGAAAGACAGTTCCGCTACATAAGCCAGGAGATGGAGAAGCGGGGAATCGAACTGCACGAGGTGAGCTACGACGAGCCGCTGTCCCACAAATCTACGCTCTCGACGAGTCAGCTGGACGAGCTTACCGTGAACTCACAGCTTCTCGAGGAAAGAATCGTCCAGTTGACTGGGGCCTCGGAAGACCTGCTGAAGCAGCAGATGGACCTGAAACAGTACCAGCAGGTTCTGAGCACGACTGACGAGTATTTCCAGCACACCCTGAGCCCTGATTTGATTGACTTAGGGGACCAGCAACAGACGGAGTTTTTTGAGAACGGCGCTGCTCACGACGCCAACTTCATTACGGGAGTTATTGCAAGAAGCAAGGTTGCTGTGCTGGAGAAAATCCTGTGGAGAGTCCTGAGAGGTAACCTGTTTGTGACTACTACGGAGATCGAGCCAAAGATGTTCGATCCCAAGTCCAAAGAGTTTGTCGACAAGAGCAGCTTCATTATCTTTTCTCACGGTGAGATGATCCTCGCGAGAGTTCGCAAGATTTGCGAGTCTCTGGATGCAGACCTCTACTACGTCGACCAGGACCTGAAAAGAAGAACACAGCAGAAACGCGAGGTCAACGGGAGACTAGCTGACGTGACCAACGTGCTGGACACCACCGACCGGGCCCTCGAGACCGAGCTGAGGGCTGTTTCTGAGGAGCTGTCGCTCTGGTGGAGGTCTGTCAAGCTGGAGAAGTCTGTGTACTCCGTGATGAACTTGTGCTACTATGATTTAACACGAAAGTGTCTGATAGGAGAGGGATGGGTTCCGACGGACGATCTCGATAAAGTCAAGTCCACACTGGAGGCTATATCCGCAAACTTCTCTGCTAGTGCGGATGACTCTTCATTCCCTATCATAGTGAACACGGTGGAGACCACAAGAACCCCACCCACATACCACAAAACTAACAAACTTACTGCTGCATTCCAGGCTATGTGTGATGCATATGGTGTGGCTACTTATAGAGAGGTGAATCCCGCATTGCCAACAGTGGCAACGTTTCCTTTCATGTTTGCCATTATGTTTGGAGATCTGGGACACGGATTTATTATGTTTTTGGCGGCTTTGACGTTGGTGATCAACGAAAAGTCCATTGCTAAAATGAAAAGAGACGAAATCTTCGATATGGCCTATACAGGTCGATATATCGTGTTGCTAATGGGTGTCTTTTCCATGTACACCGGGTTTCTGTACAACGATGTGTTTTCCATCTCAATGACGTGGTTCAAATCCGGCTGGGCATGGCCAGAGAGCTGGAAGGAGGGAGAGCTCATAGCTGGCCATCAGGTTGGTGTGTATCCGGTCGGTCTGGACCCAATATGGCATGGAACGGAAAATGCCCTGTTGTTCTCCAACTCGTACAAAATGAAACTCTCAATTTTGATGGGGTTTGTGCACATGTCGTACTCTTACATGTTCTCTCTCGTGAATGCCATTCACTTCAGATCGGTGATTGATATAGTTGGAAATTTCATTCCAGGTCTGCTGTTCATGCAGGGTATTTTTGGATATCTGTCAATCTGCATTGTGTACAAGTGGTGTGTGGACTGGATTAAGATAGAGAAACCCGCCCCGAGCTTGCTCAACATGCTCATCAACATGTTTCTTGCTCCAGGCTCTGTTGATGAGCAACTCTATCCCGGACAGGCCACACTGCAAGTGTTCCTACTTGCCATCGCCCTGATCTGTGTTCCATGTCTACTTCTGATCAAACCACTATATTTCAAGTATACTCACGATCACAAGTACCAGGCTGTGTCTTCTGAGGAGTCCGAGACCGATTCCAATAACCTGCTCTCCAACTTGGACCTGGATGACGGCGAAGAACATGAGGAACACACTTTTGGAGATGTCATGATCCACCAAGTAATCCATACAATTGAGTTTTGCTTGAATTGTGTCTCCCATACAGCGTCTTACCTCCGTCTATGGGCTCTCTCCTTGGCCCATGCTCAGTTGTCTTCGGTTTTATGGTCAATGACGATAGGTGGTACATTCGGATCGACCGGAATCGGCGGGTCGATCTTCACTTTCATAATGTTTGGCATGTGGTTCGTCTTGACGGTATGTATTCTGGTCGTTATGGAGGGTACTTCCGCCATGCTGCATGCGCTGAGACTGCACTGGGTAGAGTCCATGTCCAAGTTCTTTGAGGGGGAAGGAGTGGCTTACGAGCCGTACTCCTTTGAAGTTGTGCTATCCGACCTCCAAGAGTAGTAGACTAAGTGTTGGATTGTGCTGATTTTCCATATAGAGAGAGCGTGTTAATTGCATGTAAGATGAAAGATTAGCCCAAACATCTGTACACCGTAGTATAGGGCACACTACCGTGCGACATGTACACACTGTAACCGTGCCCGACAAACCCATCCTAACAAGATCCATACCATCTCTTTTGCTGTCTGGGTGCTCTCAAACTGAAGCGATTTCTTCTGGTGGTAACGGTTACCATGAACTATACCGTGGTGATCTCGTGCGTCGCCACGACTCTGTCGTTCGTGTACATTTTGGGCACAGGTGCAAGTACACGGTCCAAGATCCTATTGCTCTCTCGAAGGGGCTGCTGAGCACTACACTGACGCAACTGTTGTGGTGCCTCTCTCTCTATGAGATGGAGAGCAGAACGTGGTGTCTGCTGTTATGAATTTGTTGTTCCGCTCTGTCTTCCTTTCCATCACACATACTGTCTTTCGTTGTGCTTGAATGAAAGCTATGGTATATGTCAGCACACATGCTTCTTCACAGCTATTCTGTTTTCTCTGAGCCGTCTTTTCTCTTTTTGATCCATTTGACTTCCCGGATGGAACGTATCAGCCCCAAAAATGTGATGGTGAAAAAGGGCCCGAGAAGCGGCATATAAACTGCCATTTTGTGCTCATCGGGGAAGTACATTTGCTGGATCATGTCTTTTTGGAAAAATGCCTTATTAGAAAGAACAAAGGCTTGTGCTGCGTATGAATTAGCTTCGCTCCAATGTCCAGAGTTGAGTGCCCCAATGGACAGCTCGATCTTTGCGAGTGCATCCCTAACTTGACTTGACGTGCTGTCAGGAATAGATATTGTAGGAAGCTGGTTGCACAGCTTCACTAGGGAGATCAGATTGTCTACAGAATTCTTCATATTTTTCACCGTCTGAAATCTAGTCAGAATATCTGTTCTTATGGCAAGCGACTTGGGCTCTGAAACGGCGCCTATTAAATGGAAGAGCTGCGATGCAAATACGTCCATTATCGGGATCAAGTCGCTGGCTCCGAGAAAGTTCTTATCGGTATTCACGATCACAACACCCCCCCATTGAGGAACCATAAACGAGTTGGACCGGGAACCTTCAATAGTTATGGGTCTATTTTCTGCCGAGGGAACATAGGCAATGAAGTTGATTGCAGGGGCTAGATCCGTGTTTTGATCCAGTCCCCACTCAGAGTAGTCGATAAACGTAGACGTCTCTGACTCTTTCAGTACATAGTTTCCGGAAGTTTCATCCAGTCTGAGATTAGTATTCGGAGAAAGGCTCTTGTAGCTCTCCACTTGCGAGTCCAACGAGAAGTTAGCAAAAGATTGCAGAGTGTTCAAGTAGTTAACAAACAGCTTTGAGGACTCCTCAATGTCCCATCCGATTGGAACGGCCCCGCCTTGCAGCAGCGACAGACTGATATGGTACTCAGGAGAGTACGACATCTTCAACACACTCTCGGGCTTGTCGAGATCATTCAGCAGCTCTATCTCAGACTGGAACACTCCTTCAACCAGAGACCGAACTAGAAAGTCGGTCACGAGGTTGTTAGCCACCACCTTTTGGGAGAGCATCAACTTGATTTCTCGATCTTCGTAAGGAGAAACGTATAACGACTCTCCTCCTCCTTCGCCATCATCAGCTGCAGTGCCCAAGGTCACCTTGCAGTCCTGGGGGCCTCCCGAGCCCTCCTTCAGAACAATCCGCCAGTCAATTGGGAGCTGACGATGAGGAGCACTCAGTTCAACATCAAGCAGTCTTTGAGCTTCACCCAACATCGGACGTAGTGGCTCCGGCAGGTCTAAATATACCGGGATTTCTATGTGTATCTGCGAGTCCAGCCTGCTGTTGAGACTGTATATTTTGTCTGAGGGCAGTTCTGTTCGTTGAACCGTAGTCGTGAGATACCATAGCGGCAGCCCTATGAGGCCGCATACCAGTAGCAGGGAGGTGATGATTTTCTGTCGGAGCAACACATCAGCTCTGCTCGGCCTCGGTATCTCTTGTGAGGTCATGTTAGAGATCTCTGTTTTGTGTATATATGAAGTGATCTTGGTTCATGTTCCTTAAAACACGTATTTGTTATTCAAAGGGTTTTTATTTTTTAGAGCTAGTTAAGATTTCCAGATCGGTGGAGACAAAGTTTAGAACTAGAAGTTCAGCAGTTTAAATATGATAAGCGTAGCTATGTACAGAGAGCTGTAAATCTAGAAGTTTATCACGATTCCAGGTCCGTGAGTCGTGGTCAGCACCGTCTGACCCACTATGATGGGTTTCTTGCTCTTGATACTCGCCACAGAATCCCTGACAGCTTTGGAAGTAGCCAGGATGTTTCTTAAGACTTCTTCGTCAGTGAAATCGCAGCGGGCAACCGTCAGAGACACAAAGCCGTTTTTCTCTCTAAATGGCTGGGTCCCCAGATTAGAGTCTATAAGCTCCTTGACATCGTTTGTGACAGTGCCCCTTTTGGCACTAGGCATCAAACCTCTAGGCCCTAGGATTCGGGCCACCTTTCTGAGCTGTGGTTCGATATCAGGAGTAGCGACCACCTTGTCATAGTCTACCTCCTTAGACCCCGCGGCTATGTCTTCAATTGTCTGAGCGTCACCTACGCTGGAGGCCCCGGCATCTAAAGCTTCCTGCCTTTTGGCCTCATCTCCAGAAAGAACCAGTATTCTTGTCTCCTTCAGGGGCTTGGGAAATCTCACAGACCCCTGCAAGGGAGCAACACCCTTTTCACTGAGGACAGAAGTCTGAATTACAACGACAGCCTCGTTCAGCGTTCTACCAACCTCCGCAGCACGCAAGTATCGCAGAGCTTTAGGAACCTCCATAAACAACGGAGACAGGTTAGCAGGTCTTTTGATCAACGTTCTGCGCTTGATTTCCCTCCGCTGCTGCCTCTTGTCGGCCGCCTTCTTCAACTCTAGCTCTTTCTTTGACTTGGGCGCATGCATTGGGCGTGTAGTGTGAAGATAGCGTTGCTGATGCAAGAACGTGTTGAAGCACGTAGCATTGGCGCGCGACCGGAAAACAACGTTGATACCCCTCAGCGTGTTCATCCTGTGTGAATAACGAGTATCGCCACTAGAACTACACTCTGGTGCAGACTGCGGATCTTTCTTCGTGACTTTGTCTTCCTGTTGAATCTCTCGTGAACCTCGTACATGTATATGACTTTCGAAAATTTTTGAACCTCTCTAATCTTGGGGAAGAAGACGAGGAAAAAATCAACCTATCCAGAAAGGGTTACCCGGTTGTTCTCAGACGACGCGTCGAATTCAACTTTTGGTAAAGAGCCAGATATCCTCCTCGGTCTAACTGTTCAGTGAAAAATGATTCTATAAGCAACTGCGGAATCAAGATAGGCTCGTGAAGAAGAGCCGAGGTTCATGGTCCGCCCACTTTTGAGTTGGTTGATGCAAGCGATAAGCGGCCAACTGAAAGATCATGGTGCGGTGATTTCGATAGTCGGAACCACCGGTGTGGGGAAGTCCAAGCTTGCAGTGGAGTTAGCTAAGAGATTTAATGGAGAAGTAATCAATGCTGACTCGATGCAGATGTATAAAGGAATCGAGCAGATAACGAATAAGCATCCAATGAGTGAGAGGGAGGGAATACCGCATACTGTAATGGACCACGTGAACTGGAACGAGGAGTACTATATTCACCGGTTCAAGCACGAAGCCCTGAACGCAATACAGGACATGCACCAGCGTGGAAAACTACCTATAATAGTGGGAGGAACCCACTATTATCTACAGAGTCTACTGTTCTTGAACAAGACTATAGAGACCGATTCAAGCTTGGTAGCAGCCGGCAAACTTTCTGATGAGGAGCTGGAAATCTTGAATGGACCACCCCAGGACGTATTCAACAAGCTGAAAGAATTTGACCCAAAGCTCGCTGAGAAGTTCCATCCCAACGACCACCGAAGGATCGCTAGGGCATTGGAGATATACTTACTCACGCGAAGGCCTGCTTCCGAATTCTATACGAGTCAAAGAGAGCATGACCACTCACGCTCTACTCTACGGTTCAAGACTTTATTTTTATGGCTGTATTCGGACTTTTCCATGCTTGATTCCAGACTGGATACCAGAGTTGACAAGATGATGGAGCAAGGAGGTTTAAACGAGCTTCAGCAGCTTTACTCCTATTACGAGAGTAGGAACCCGAAGATGGATATCGACAGAGGAGTCTGGCAGGTGATTGGCTTCAAGGAGTTCTTACCGTATCTGTCTGTCAGCTCGTTGGCAGAGGAGTCGAAGACACAAGTTCTGAACGACGCTAAGTTTATTGCTTGCGTTGATGATATGAAGAGACGGACGCGGAGATATGCAAGGCGGCAAGTCAAGTGGATCAGGAATGCACTCGCGGCTCAGTTAAGCGACGAGAGTCGACACCAGTGGGTGAATGGTGGAAAACTAGCTGTTCTTGATGCGACAGATCTGGGGTTGTGGGATCTCAGAGTCTTGAACCGGGGCATTGACATATGTCAGAAGTTTTTGGAAGATCCATCTATTCCAGAAGTAGACATGGTTCCTGGCACGCTCCGAGATGCGATCAACATAGAAGCCCGGTCAAATGAAGACCGTATGCGAAACGACAAATCCAAATGGAAGCACTACACGTGCGAGACATGTACAGGGAGCGATGGACAGCCTCTTGTGCTTGTTGGCGATCAGTATGAAATCCACCTGCGAAGCAAACGGCACAGGTACAATCTGAACAGGGGTAAGCGGAAACAGCAGTATGAAGAGTGGCTATCTCAAAGGGAGGCATGATGATTATGCTGCCAATGTGCATGCAACATGCATATGCATTCGAGCGTCAATAGAAAAGTCAGACAATTATGAATAGTTTGTGAGCCGCACGGATATATGAATTTTTCTGAAACCTTAACCTGTCATGGATAAGAGACTATGTATGGCCTGCTCGCGATAGGGGTTTGTCAGCGACTGGCAGCGGGAAATTAGGCATGGCAGGCAGCAGCACTGATAACGAAATGCAGGATGCGTCGCTTTCAGCTGCGACCTGCAGCTCAGTGCAGCGGATGTGCTCCCGTTTGGAGCTACTGGATGGAGCCAGAATCTAAAAAAACAGGCTGCAGACAAGTTGTCGAGAGAGTGGTATGTTACAAGAGTGGAGAGGGTCTCCTTACTGGCTGGCTGAAAAAGGGGGGAAGGGAAGGAGGAGGAGGAGGAGGGGAAGCGTTGATCGCAGTATAAATCTTCGTATAACAGTGTATTAGACAAAGTGCTGGTTCAGACTTTGTTTGCGGCAGTGGATTTCTTTTCGGAGGAAGAACCTTCTTCGTCGTGTTCACTCACAACGTGATCTTCAATGATATCTTCAGCTAGGTCGTCTTCATCAGTTTCCTGAGGGATGAACAGGTTGAGGATGACACCGATAAAACCTGTAACAGCAAATCCGGTTTCCATCACCAGGATGATGGCGTTGTAGAAACCACTCAAAGCCTTGTTATCGCCGGAATATGTGAAGACAAAGCTGAACCAGTCACCAACCAAGGTAGCACCGAAACCAAACATGAGCGATGCGGTCAATACAAATCTGTCTCTTCTAGTGAATGGGGTGCTTGCGATAATTCGAAGACCAGAAACAGCGACCGAGGTGAACAAGAAAGTAGTCATACCACCAAGAACAGCTTTTGGAATCGCCACAAGAGCAGCAGCAAACTTCGAGAAGACGCCCATGACGATGAGGAAGAAACAGCACCAGTAGCCCACGGTTCTAGAGGCACACTTCGTAATTGAGATGACACCATTGTTCTGGGCAAAAGTGGACATGGGAGTCATGGTCATCAATGCAGCAATGATACCGTTGAAGCCATCTGCAAGGACACCGCCCTGGATTCTCGACTCGTATAGAGGGCCCTCGATGTCTGTTCTCGAGACATCACATGTGGCAGTGATGTCACCAATGGCCTCCATCATCAGGACAATATAACAGGCCAGGAACGGCAGCACCGCGGGGCCGTAAACTTTGAGCTTGAAAGTGTGGACCCACATGAAGGTGGCGGCAGGAGCAGCGTCGATGCCCTCGTGGCTGAAGTAGCCACAGGCAGCCGCAACGATGCAACCAACAAGAAGACCGATGATGACGGCACAGGACTTCATGATGGGAGAACCCCATTTCTCACACAGAATGATTGATATGTAAACCAGGAAACCGAGACCGATAAACTGAGCAGAACCCCAAGAGTAGTTTTTGGCACAGGTGTTTCCTGCGTCTATACATCCAGAGCCACCAGCAAAGTCCTCGAAACCGGAGTCAATAAGAGACACACCAATCAGCAAAACAACAGGACCGGTGACAATGGGAGGAAAGAATCTTTGCAGGACGGCAGGAGGGAGGAAGGACAGCAGTACTTCGAGTAGACCGCAACAGGCAGCAGTGGCTAGAATGGCGCCGTATCCATCGGGACAGGGCAGGAAGGTTCCATCGTCAGCGACGGGACATTCTCCGTTGGCGTACATCATTGGGAAAGCCTTGGACACGATGGAGATAGTAGCAAAAGAGGTACCAACGACAGAAACAAGACCCGTTCCAATATAGTAGGGAGTGAAGGGGATCTTGAATCTGGTGATCTGGACAGCAGACAAGATTCCTGAAATGATAAGGGAGCACGAGACGAGGTACTGTTCGATGTCATCCTCCAAGTGGGCGAGGCCGGCGATGATCAGAGGCGGGGTGCAGAGACCAGCCAACATGGAAAGCGAGTGCTGGAGACCAAGGATGAATCCGAGAACGAGGGGAATGTCATCGTCCAGACCAAAGAACGGTTGTGTCTTTGCAGTGCCCTTCACGAAAGGGATCTTGGGGGTGAAGAGATATGCATAGTCGTAGTCACCGAGGATTCCGTCCTTCGTGGTGAGCTTGTGGGCCAGTTTCTTGCCGCCAGCAGTGAGCTTCTGGGCGACGGTGGACATTGTGGAAAACGCCAACAAAGAGTTGCTGTGAGCAGGAGGTACCAGGACAAGCGGTGCAGTGCTGTGCTGTGGTGTGCTGTGGCGTGCTCTAGAGGCGGTGCGTCTTTGATGTCTGTATGCTTTGTGCTCTGAATACTACCGCTTAGCAGGTTCGCTTCTCAGGCCGTGGATATATATATATGTGACGGCTCTCTCTTCCTGCTACGAGGCTGCATAGATAACACTCGGTGAGGAAAAATTTCACTTGCCTAAAAAAAATGCTGCATGCTTCAACAAGCACGCTCTTCGCTATCTGTGCATGGAGAAGAGCTCGATCAATGGGTCCTGTAGGGGCCGTCACAATAGACTCGTGAGGCAACTCTACGCTCCTGGAGCGGCAGTGAGCCGCGACTTCCCCATTCGGCCAGCATGGGCCTGTCGCACGACCTGTGTTCTTATCTACTGCGGACATCGCACCCTAAACGAGCGGGATTGTAGAGGCAGCGTATCAGGACGGCCGCTGGTAACACAGTGACAGGCCGACAGGACAGCGGCGGTGCACGGGTGCGCAGGGCTGGAGACGAGACGAGCCCGTGCGCGCGCGCGCGTGGGCTCAGGCCCGGGCCTCCCCTGCTCCGCTACATGCTCCGCTACGTGCTCTCCAGCAGGCCTGCTGCGTACCGACCAACGCGTGCTGCCTCCCGCTCGCTTCACGAGGGCCACCCCGACAGCGGAGCTCTCCACTCCTCGTCAGGTGTCGCGGCCCCGCCAATCTTGGCTGTACCCGTGCTAGCTGCGCTCCAGCCGCGTCGGGCATGCCCGTATGTGTCACAGCGGGCCCGCTTCTTTGCGCCGCAACAAAAACTCGCGCACCAGCGCAATTTTAGTAGTCAGTGACCACCTCTGACCGGCCCCACCGATGCGTGGACAGGATCGCCGCGTCGCCTGAGACCTTCCCGGGCGATGTGCAGGCAACAGTCGCGCCATCTCGGCCATCTCCGGAAACGGCCCCCTTGCGTTTTGAAGCGATTGTCACTAATGTCCAACTAGTGACAGTCTCACCGGCGTTGGCCTATTGTGTGCTCACGCGCGCGCGCTGCCTTAGTGCACCTACTAGCCTGGAGCCGCCCGTGTCTTGCACCGTCTGGTCTCTGTGCACCCAGAGACCAGCAGGCACTCGAGCGGACGCAGCCCTAGCTTTCTGAAGGGCGGCGGTGCGGCTGTCTTCTACTCCTGTTCATCAGCATCGATCGTTCGGTGCTTCTCTCTGTTTCTATATACACGCTACTACTGTCTCAATACATCCGACAGCTTCCCGAAAGTAAGAACGTTATCAATACGGTCCGTTGCCGTCAAAAGCATCACCACCCTATCGACTCCCATCCCCCAGCCTCCAGTCGGAGGCATTCCCCACTCCATCGTCTCCACAAACCTGTAGTCTGGAATCATCGACTCTTCATCGTCAAACTCGTCTTTCGCACGCTGCTGATCTTTGAACTTGACAGCCTGTTTGAAAGGGTTGTTCTCCTCCTCATATGCGTTCACGATCTCCTTCTCATCGATGAAAAGCTCAAATCTATTTGAAGTGCCGTTTCTGGCGTTCGATTTCGCCAATGGTGACAGGATCTCGGGATGATTAAACACAAAGGCAGGACCTTTGCCACATAACGGCTCCACCAGCTGTTCGCAGAGATTCCCCAACAAATGTGTCTCCGACTTTACCTGAGGCAAAGCCAGACTCAAATGCTTGTGGTAACCAATAAGAGTCTCGGAGTCCAGGTGCGTAGGGAGCTCCACTCCTATCTGTCTCTCTAGCTCTTCTATAATGTCTATTCTCGGAAAATGGCCTCCGTTGGTCTCGATATCGTCCAGCATCCATCTACATCTCTCGTGAGATATGGTCAGCTTTGGATCAGCCAATAGGCCGTTGAGGATAGACACGAACAGCTTCTCGGTGACGAGCATCAAATCCTCCAAAGACGTAAACGTCTGATAAAATTCACAGCTTGTGTATTCCGGATTGTGTGTAGCATCGAGACCTTCATTACGGAAATTCGGTCCGATTTCAAACACTTTATCAAACCCTGAGATTATTAGTCTTTTCAACCACAGCTCGGGAGCTACTCTTAAGTTGAGCTCCTTCAGCGTATCGTCGTGGTTTTTCAAATGGACGCTTGTGGTCGAAAATGGAGTGGCATTGGCACCGGAGTTGCCAGACCCTATTATAGGAGTACTCACCTCTACAAAACCTCGGTCTTCAAAGAACTGTCTCACGATAGAGAGAATCTTGGATCGAACCAGTATAATGTCTCTGGAACGCTTGTTTATCATGTAGTCAACTACCCGATTGCTGTACACTTTGGATGCATCATTGAACTTTGGAGGGAGAGGATGTAACGCAGGAGAGGCTATTTTGATCGGCCCACACGCCTTGAGAGACAGTTCACCTACATTGGTGGCTCCCGGGTTTCCAATACACGAGACCTGGTCACCCGGCTTCAATGCCGAATGAGTAGCTGTGAACTCTTCCTTGGAGACTCCCATGATCTTATGATTAGCCACAATCTGGATCTTAGAGAAGTCTTGAACGACGTCTAAGAACAAGCTACCCTTTCCTGCTCTTCTAATGCTCTTTATCTTTCCATTCAGTATACTGAACTTCTCTTTGATGATCTTAACCTCTGGATTCGACTCGAAAAAGGGCTTGTATGTTCTGATGAAGTCAGGTATTCTTTCTGTTTGTGCATTAAGATCATTTTCTTTCAGCGTCTTCATCAACGGGTAGAAGAGCTCATCCTGTTTCTCTAGATCTAAAGCTTCAACTTCCTCCTTTCTGAACGCAAAATCTGACTCTGTAGTAATGGATCGGTAACCGCTGCTCAAGGGATATCTCCTCACCAAGCCCATGGAGGTAGGCCGTATCAATGACCTCACTATGAGCATCCTTGTTCCACATTTAATCTTACACTATTCATTCTAATAATTCTCTCTCTCTACTATCTTTGATAGATTTCAAGTTTATTCACATATCCTTGGGAAAAAAAATATGGCTGGTGCACGGGTGTCCGTGCCACATCGTTTTGTTCTAAGTGGAGGAAAATTTTCGGCATTTTTGCTCTCAGTGGTGTAGTAGGTAATAAATAGAGCTTCAATATTTATAAACCACTCACGAAGTGAATCTTCAGGGTATAAAAAAGAGGCCTTTTTTCCATACGTTAATTTTGTATAGTCATGAGGATACCACAATCTGTGTATGGTGCGAGAGTGAGCAGTCGCCTCCAGAAAAGATTCTTCTCGGGCACTCACTATTTGAAAGAGCAGCAAGAATCAAATCAAGTCATCACTCCTACTGATGGTACTGCTGATTTTTCAGAACCTCCATCAGACAAAGTAAGTTCTTTAGACGATCTCGAGAAGGTTGTACAAATGACGAGGGGAGAGTTTGAGGAGTATATAAACTCTGCTCCTAGACCTTCTTTGAATAGGGACGAGATTGTGTTACAAAAGTTTCAAAAACTCTTCAAGACATACATGGAAAAGGACAAGCTCAAAAAGCAGTTCTCGTCGTCCTCGCTTCTTCTGTCACAGTTCCCGAATCTGATTCCAACGTCTAAGAGAGAGCCCTACTCTGATGCGGAGCTGGCTATTAGACAGAAGCATCACGAGTCGTTGATGGGGGCTCTGGGCTCTAGAGTGGATAAGGTGTACCGTCCCCACGAGCTGATCACAAATCCTGCGCGCCCGAATCAGATCACTGTTCAAAAACTGATGGCATCTGGTGCACACCTCGGCCATTCTGTCCGTCTCTGGAAGCACTCAACACAGCCTTTCATTTATGGTGAATATAAGGGAATTCACATCATTGATCTCGACAAGACCATAAACTACCTGAGAAGAGCCGCAAAAGTTGTCGAGGGAGTGGCAGCTAATGGGGGAATTATTCTGTTTCTCGGCTTGAGGGAGGGCCAACTTCGAGCGGTCAGAGAAGCCGCCCGTCGCTGTAATGGATACTACGTTGCTCGTAAATGGATTCCAGGTACCATCACTAACTCATTACAAAATCCGAAACCAAGGCAGGAGGTCGATATGGGTGACCTGGCTACCGGAAGAGAGCTTAGTAAAGATGAACAGGATCAGGTCATAAAGCCAGACTTGATAGTCGTTTTGAATCCACTGGAGAGCACAGTTGCTATAAAAGAAGCCAATCAGGCAAGGATCCCAACCATCGGTCTGGTGGACACCAATTGTGATCCTTATACAGTGACATACGCTATTCCTGCCAACGATGACTCTGTGAGAGCGACCAATTTGATTGTAGGAGTCCTTGCGAGAGCTGGAGAAATCGGACATCGTACGAGATTGGCCAAAGTGAGACAGTACAAGACCAAGAAAGGTTTAGATTCTGCTGAACCTTTTGCTGTGGAAACTAGGGAAAACGATGAAAACTAGGTGCAGTACTCCATTGTGTATATAGAAGAACTAGCATACTGTAAACTCCATCAGTTCAGGTATAAAATAGAAAGTAAGAGCATGAAAATCGTTGTTTATTATTAGGCTAGAAGTTGTAATTGTTACAACTAGTAAAGGGGAATTGCTCAGTTCTCCTTCTTTGACGTCTCAGTTTCCTTATCACTTTCAGAGTCGGATCTCTCGTCCTTTTTGATGTCTTGGAAGAGATATCTGTACAGGATTCTCAAGACTAAGAAAAACCAATAGAGGTTGACGAGTTGCAGGGCAAAGATGAGAGTGAATACAATTGGCTGGGAGATCCAACATTTGTACTGCTCTGTTGCAAAGCTTAGGTCGAATGGGCCCACAGTGCGGAATTCCGTGAGTACAGACCACAAAATTTTGATGTTAATCCAGTGTCTGAGGTAAAACCAGATGAGAACAAACATAGCAAAGAATGGACCGGTAATGGGGGAGTCGAGATAGTTCAAAGTCTTGGAGAAGGCCAAGAAAAAGTCCGAAATATCCATAGTCACGTAAACGGCCAGGCCCATCCATGTGAAATTGAATTTGTATGAGAGGAAGATGAGCAGCATTGTGACGATGTGGTGGAAGACGAGCTCGTGGAAATCACGTCTAGGCTTTTCGAGCTGCAACATGAGAACCACCGACTGCTGGGCCCAAAACGCAGCCTGGGATAGATAATAGAATTTGAAGGAAAATTCCAAAGCACGGTGAGGGTAGTTCTCGTAAAACGCTGTTGTGTTGAAAAACCACAGGGGCATTCCGTGCATAATGTACAGTCCAAGCGGTCCGCTCAAGCCGTAATAACAGAGAGAGTACGTCTGCTCTGTAAATCTTTTCACTTTGGAGTCCCTGGTAATACCAAAGTATAGTGCAAGCGGCCCGAGCACCACCTGCATCAAAAATTCTCTGAAAAAAGTGAAAAACACCATCATGTAAGCCACGAATGCGAAATCTTTCAAACCCTTCTCATATACAGGAGGCTCAGACCCTGGAATCTCGTAAGACACAGTGACAAACATATGCAGAGGGTTCGAAGGAGTGAAGTTATTGGAGAACCAGTATGCAAGCTGCGTCGACCCAACAATCACCAGAGGAGGAAGCCATGGATGTCTGTAGCTTAGAATCTTAAGAGAGAGCCAAACTTTCTGCAGAACAGCCAGGTCGTTTGCGGAATCGGTTTTCTCATTCATCTTCTTGCGATGGTAGTCTTGCGTGAGCCTAATATCCTCGTTAGACTGCATTGTCTTTAGTGAGGGAACTGCATTATCTCCAAGGCTGATACGCCCCACCGAGGATTGCCTTTTTCGAGTGTGAGCCCCGGCTTTCAAGCCTCTTTCCGACATCGGATCGTACTTCTACTGCTTGCAGCTGATTCTTTGACAAAAAAACACCCTTTGTTTTCTCAGGGCGTGAAGTAGATGTTCCCAATTCAAAAATAAGAGTTTGTTGTACGATTGGCTCCAAAGACAAATGTATCTGTGCTTTTCATCTGTTTTTTTTTGGTTTTTTTACTCTGATTCTTTCTAGGCCTCCTTGTTCATGAGAAGTTTTTGTCGCTTTGAAGATGAGACGCATTCCGGAGACGAAAAGAAAACACGGAAATCTTTCTTGGTGCACGGGTGTCCAGAATATTTTTTTTAGTGCTATTGTCTCTTCTCGCTACTTGCAGGCAACAAGTAAATATCGGTATTCCAAAAGACAAGGAGATTGTCTTGTTTTTGAGGTTTAGCAATCAAGAGGGCTTTAGTCCGGAATCACATTGTTTCTCTGGTGCCAATCGGAACCCAGAACACGCAGAGTTAGACTTAGCGGGCCCTGAACGTTTCATATCTAGCAGGACCCTTTAGGTTCGCATTCACAGGAATACCAGTGCTCGGACAAGGACTCGCAGCCTCTCGTCTTAGCTAAGAAGCTACTTTAGCGCTGACGAACGCTTTTGAGTGGTTGAGTATTTCCCAAGTTGCCTTTGCTTGTACTGCAGCAAAGTGCCTGTCGAAGCTGTCCTGTGACTAGTTCGCTTTGAATCAACAAAGCGTCTGGTGCTGATACACATAATATGCCGTTGAGTCTACTGAGAGTGAGGCGTCTCACGATTTATGCACTCACAAGAAAGCGGCCTTTATTTGTATCAATTTTGGTGCTGTTATTGACAGCATCTGTACTTTTGACAATTGTCTGCGGTCCCAGATCCAAGATAAGCTACTACGAGCAGCAACTATCGAGCAGCAAGGGAGGAAACCATTTTAATAGGTTAAAGCAATCTAACGATCTCAACAAATTCAGACAAGAAGTGAGGCGAAAAAAGGGTTATAATGTTCTAGACTGGGGAGGGCTAGAGGACGACGAGCAGTTCCTTAAACAATATGAGCACAACCTGGTTAACTCCAAATACACTAGAAGTCGCAAAACTCGAGAAAAAAATAGGTCTCCTCGTTACATAAGGCCGAAGATGACTGACCGGGAGTTGAAAAGAGCTGAGTTATTGCAAAAGTTCATGAAGAAGTTTTTAGATGCAATAACCACAAATCGACCTCGCATAGCATTTGAGAACCCGTCCAAGTTGCTTTCTAAGGCGGATGCATTAAACGAGATCGTCATCCCTAGAGAGTATGGCTCCAACGGAATTGTCAATATCGCCGCTCATGATAAAGGAAAACACTACCCCGTGCTGTCGGAAAAGTTCCTCTCAAATTGCCTGAAGGTTCCCCTGGAGTTCGTGGCGGAATTAGCTATATCACACGATGATGCTGTAAATCAGATGCCGCACTTTTATCCCGAAGGTCTATACAGCGAAACTGGGATTGTATTTATTGGTGGTGGAAAGTTCTCGTGGCTTTCACTTCTCTCGCTTGAGAACTTGAGAATAATTGGATCCGAGCTTCCTGTTGAGATCATTATTCCCACAGAGAGTGAATACGAACCAGATCTTTGTGAAAGGGTGCTTCCGAACCTTAACGCACGCTGCCTCATAATGACTGACTATCTGCCTGAATTCAACGACAGATATCAGATAAGGGGCTACCAATACAAAGCCCTCGCTCTTTTAATATCTTCTTTTGAGAATGTTGCCTTGCTCGATTCAGATAACATTGCAGTTTCTAATCCTGACTACCTGTTTCGGAACGATCCCTATGAGTCCTATGGGATGGTATTGTGGCCGGACTTCTGGCGAAGAGTCACGCATCCAGCATACTACCTTCTCTCTGACATCAAGCTTGGAGATGTCCCTGTTAGAAACTGCGTTGATGATGTGACCCCTTCTGAATTATATGGACACAAACACACTAATGTGCTTGATGATATCCCACTACACGATAGACAAGGGGCTATTCCCGACTCTTCGACTGAGTCGGGGCAAATTTTGGTTAACAAAAAAACACATTTGAAAGCCCTATTGCTTGCATTTTATTACAACTTTTATGGTCCCCAGCATTATTATCCCCTGTTCTCTCAAGGTGGAAAGGGGGAAGGCGATAAGGAGACATTCAATGCTGCGGCTAACTTTTTCAATCTTTCAGTCTATCAAGTGAAGAAGCAGGTTGATGTCATTGGTTATTGGCAGAATGAGCCAGAACCTGCATATAACGGCGTGGGAATGATCCAGTATGACCCTGTGGTTGATTTCCGACGTGTTAACGAGTACTCAACTTGGATCAGAGAGAGCTTGGAAGAAGAGCGATCCAAGCAGCTGTCTACATGGAGCAGACTGTTAAAATGGTGGAAAGATGAACGTATCTATGACAAAGACCGGACTTTTGATAGTTGGTTTCGGAAATCAAACTCAAAGCCTATGTTTATCCATTCCAACTTTCCAAAGCTGGATCCTGTCACTTTGAGAAAGCAAAACTCCCTGTACCTTGACGGGGATAAAGAAAAGGAGAGAATTAGAATGTACAAAGATCAAAGCGGACTAGATTTTGATTTTGAGCTGCGTCAGTGGGAGATCACATACAACTATTTATGTGAGCTTGGCATACACATGAATTATCTGACAGTGGCAGGAGTCCGTTCGAGAGACTATTGCGATTTCATACAGGATGAAATCGAATTTCTCCATAATACTAGCGGGGCCATAAATCTTGCTCCATAAAATCCAAACTACATATACATGTACAAATACACATAAAGATACATATATACTTGTTTCTTTGACACGTAACCTTCTGGTATTTTGTAAGGGATGCGTTAATTGTAATATCCAAGGGCTGTTTACTGTAGGACCGCCTTTGAAATGCCGGGTTCAAGTTTGTCGGAGAAATAATACCACTTCCAGCACTTAACTCCGAATTTAAAATTTATTTTCGTTTAGGAACCGAATAAATGGCTGTCAAAGAAAAAAACAAAAGATAGCTGTATTGTTATTAACGGCGTGCTTTATCTCTTCACCAACTAAACGGCCCAAGGTTCATTCCATCCATGTATGCCTGAACATTGTGCTGCTACAAGCTGCTCCTAATATTTTGGGAACTCGAGCTCTTCTTACTGAGGTAACATGGACAATGATGATCGGGTCCAGATTCCGCTTCCTCGAAATAAACCTCAATCCATACACAGGAAGCGTAGACCTACAGACCCAGAACTGGGAATGTCGCGCATGATTCGACGAGGAAACGACCCGAAAAGCCGAAATATAGACTCAGAGCTGAGCTTGCCAGATGTATTGAATTCGAAAACGTCGTCATCGGACTCTTCCTCTAATGCCGACACCGAGTCTGTGTCGGCATCTATCGTCGAGTCCTATTTCGAGTCCGCATCAGGAGACGAGATATCTTCTGTTATGCGCATGCCCTCCATAGAAGCAGCTACATCCAAAATGCAGCTGTATTACAACAATTTGCTGAACTCTACGGACTGGGACGTTTCAGAACTTGCTGTACAGCCTGGTGATCCAGACTTCATTCTTTGGTTCACGGTGTCGTCCTACTTTCCTCTGATATGTGGATGCATAGGCCCCTTATCCAACATGTTGTCTATAGCCTCGCTGATTTGCAACTGGAAGGAGACAAAAATTGACGGGCAACCCGCAGGGAAAGACGAGGTGTGGTGCTATACTGTTAACGCAGTTTCTGTTACACTGGGACTCACCTCCAACATCAGTCTGCTGCTCAACTTTAGAAAGCAGCTGCGGTATACCAAGTCGCAGATTATCTCTGTCTCCGGATGGCTCTCAGCAAGTCTCATTTTGATGCTTCTGATCATTGTTTATCACGTAAGATTCATGAAGAACGAGTACTATCTGACCTACAACTACTCATCAGGGTTCTGGTATGCTATTTTCACTGTGGTTCTTCATTTCGTCAATTTTGTCATGCTGGCTGTGAATGAACTCGGATTCGTCCTCAACAAGTATCCCCCTGTGTTCAACATAGACGGGGTCCAGAAGACTCTTATGGCACAGTCAATTTTTTTTGTCATCTGGATATTATGGGGAGCTGGAATGTTCACCAAAATCATGGACATAGATTTTGGTGATGCCATCTACTTTGGCATTGTTACTATTCTCACGATTGGTCTTGGAGATTTTGTGCCTGCCACACAGTTGGCTCAGTCCCTAGTTCTAGTATGGTGTATTGTTGGACTTGTCGTGTTTGGACTGATCATTTCCACAATCAGGGAACTGGTGTTGTTCTCATCTTCTTCTACGTTTTATTGGCACAGGATCCAGTCTGAAAGAAATAAAGAGATCAAGAGGATAGCCGATAAAAACGTTCTCCTAACAAGCGAAGAGAGCTTCAAGCACATGAAGGAGGTAGGAAATGCGGCAGGAAGGAAGGAAAAAGCATGGTCCCTAATATCAATTTTAGTGATATGGCTTGGATTTTGGCTCGTTGGGGCCTTAATCTTCAGTCTTTTTGAGAACTGGAGCTATCATCTGAGTTGTTATTTCAGTTTTCTCTGCTTCGTGACAATCGGCTATGGGGTACCGTCTCCATTGACTACTGGCGGACGCTCATTTTTTTGTGTGTGGGCCGTTTCGGCCATTCCGATAATGACTATTCTGGTTTCGAGCTTGAGCGATATCCTTTTCTCCTCTCTCGCCGACTTCAGCAACTACAAGGTCATTGACACATTTGTTCGAGCACTATCATCACACAACAAGTTTGGTATATTCACATTTGTTATTCGCTTTTTGGGAGAAGGAAAAGAGAAAAGTACACCACTTACGGATTTTAATGACAGGAATGAAGATCCTGGATCGCTGGAGACACTATTACAGGTGCTTCTGCATACAAAGAAGCTCCGAAACCTCGACTTCATCAACAGCGACGAGTTCGCAAAGACGACAGAGATATCAGGAGAGCTACTGAGATACCCGAATGTCGGCTGCGATGCTGGAATTGCGATGAAACAGGCCAAGGCCAGCCAGGATGCCATGGCTAAGGTTCTTCGAAACTTGGATAAGAACTTTGACGAAGACAAGTTCCGAAGAAAGCTTCAAAGGTCTGTGCCTACAACAATAGCCGACGAGCCTGACGGCAAGCCCAGACTAACTACGCGATTTCGCAAGAAAAACGATCCCATTCTGAAATGTTTGAGTGAGATGCAGTCAATGGTGGTTGAACTGAAGAAGTCAACGATGCTGTCGAATCTAAAGCCTGATTACAAATACTCGTATTCCAGCTGGTCGAAACTGCTCAAGCTGACTGAAAACAGGAACGCAGACGAAGACCCTCTGTACTGGCTTGGCGAAACATCGCCGTTTGGATTCCCCAACGACGAGCCTCTGTACTTCACCTACCACTACATGCACTTTTTGGAGTTGAAGTTGCAGAAGTTGGCGGTTGAGTACGATAACATGCCAACATAATTCATAGCAAATGACCTGTATATAAAGCAGAGAAGGTCTTGATTTGATTCTAACTCAGTTGCTCTTGGTACAGAGCATTTTTTTGAACAGATATCAGGTAGCGCCGGCGCTTCCACCAGAGAGATGTATTTTGGGCGGTTGGCTCTACATAGCGCGAGAAGTCAACAGGAAATATGCGCTCTTGAAGTGTTCAAATTGCAGCAGCAAAAGTTGTGACGTCAAGCTCAAATGTATCATACATTGATGTTATATGATTATGTAAGCCTGGCTCAGTTGTGTTAATGCCTATTGAGGTGAGCGCCAAAAATTATGCTCAACTACTCCCCCTTTTTTCTCTTTTCTTTCTGCCCCTTCCCCCCCCCCTGCCGCAAACGTAACATCCGTGCACCGGGGAAATAAGTAACGATAAGAAAACATTGTAACAAAAAAGAGAGATATATCTATGTATATGCTCTTGCTCACCATTAGAATGAATGGGTAGGCGATGAGGAACGCGCGACGGCTTGTTGTTCAATGTCTGGTGCTTGTTTTCATCTTCTACTTTCTGTACCTGCTTGTTCGGTCTTCTCCGCCAAGGGCACCAGAGTTACCCGTCGCGCCTCAGACAGACATCAGAGAAAACGCAACAATTGTCTCGTTATGTCGCAACGAAGATCTCTACGGGATGCTTCAATCGATACAGAACTTTGAGGACAGGTTCAACAGGAAGTATCATTATGACTGGGTGTTCCTCAATAATGAGCCCTTCTCCGAGGAGTTCAAGGAGCGAACGTCCGGGTTGTGCTCGGGAGCGACCTCCTACGGACTGATCCCCAAAGAGCACTGGTCATATCCCCCATGGATAGATCGGGAAGAGGTTTTGCGGGTACGCGAGTTGATGAAGGCGCTGCCGTATGGCGACCTCGAGAGTTACACACACATGTGTAGGTACTTTTCAGGGTTTTTCTACAAACACCAGCTGATGCAGCAGTATCGATACTATCTCAGAATAGAGCCCGATGTTCGTTTTTACTGCGACATCAACTACGACATATTCAGGTTTTTCAGAATCAAGAAGAAGAAGTATGGGTTTACTGTGTCGCTTTTTGAAGAACCAGCCACGATCGCGTCTCTGTGGCCAACAGTCACGGATTTTCTAGCAAGAGGAGGGAGAAAGTTCTTGGCCCGAAACAACCTGATGGACTTCATTTCGATTGACGGTGGTGACACCTACAACACATGCCATTTCTGGTCCAACTTTGAGCTGGCTGATATGGATTTCTGGAGATCTCCAGAATATGAGTCGTTTTTCACGTTCTTGGACCGGTCTGGTGGCTTCTTTTACGAGAGATGGGGAGACGCCCCTGTTCATACAATTGGAGCCGCTTTGTTTCTTGACCAGAGCGAATTCCACTTTTTCGAGGACGTTTCATATTTTCACAGTCCTGTACTGACATGTCCAGAAAGCGATACCGTTTGGAAGGCCAACAAGTGTTCTTGCGATCCTTCAAAAGACTTCAATGCTCATTTCTATGTTTCCTGTATGGATAACTTTTTCAAAAGCACAAAGGAGACGCTTCCAGAACACTGGGGACAATATTTGAATCTGGGAACTAAACCGGGGGTCAAGGAATCAAAGATTTATCAGCGAACAAAGCTTCTACAAAGCCTTCAGGATAAGCTCGCTAGCGGAGGGGAGATCGAGTATGTGAAGGCAGAGTAAATGGGCATAAGTAGGGCGTTATCTGAATGCTATAAAGGGAGAAGAAAAAACGATTTTCTAGAATGCAAAGGAGAGCATGCAGCAATCAACAACAAAACGGTTATTTCCAAGGGAACAAAAACAAAGCGAATCGTGGAAACATTAGCAAATGAGGCGTGAAATGGTATGCCAAATCACAGCCTATGACGGTCGAACAATATTAGTAAGGCACCAAAGCAAGGGGATGAAACAAAGACGCAAAAAAAAAAAATAATGTAATGAAGTGAGATAAGACAATTTGGTGGTGAAATAGCAATGAATAATGATGATCGAACCTTTAATCAGCAAAGTCTTTCAGCCCATTGGTTAAGCGAAAGACTGTCCAGTGGTGCTGAATGGCTATCTTCTCTTTTTAGAACGCATTCCGACCTTTTTTTTGGGATCACCATTTTTATCGTAATGCATTCGTCCGATGTGGATTTTCATGTGATCAGATCTAGTGAACTTTCGTAAGCAATGGGAGCATATGTATCTCTCGAGATGCAAGTGGACACAGTTGATATGGCGCGACAGGAGGGCCCTGTTTTTGAAGCTCTTGCCGCATCCTGTCATCTTGCAAGTTAATTTATCCTGAGCATCCGAGGAGGAGCCGGAGGAGGAGGAGGAGTCTGTTTTGGACCCATGAGGCAGTTTTTCAGTGAGTTTCAAAGTGATTCTGCATCTGGATTTGGACGATTTACGAGCAGATCGCTTGTGCTCGTGCTTTTCATCCTGCAAACAGTGTTTTGCTGGTGAGACCGGTGGTTTTCTGTCCAGCAGATTGGGCTCGAACCCGTGTTTGACGTCTCCGAAAGAGGACTCCACAGAACCGATGTCGCCTGCACTGTCGTCCAGCAGATCAGAGACAGAGATGTTGTGCAGTAACGGGGAGTTGCCTGTTGTTGCATTTTCAGTATCCGAAAACAGACTCTCAGAGTCGTCAATATTGGACAGATGCATCGGGGAAGGAGGAGAAAAGTCGGTGGTTTGGCACAAAAACTGCCCGTCGTTGGCGGCCTCATCGACCAGGCTTCTCACGTACATGTGGTCCTCATACTTCGGCTTCCACAGGTACGCTGTCTTGAAAGGCCAACCACTTTTGGAGACGAGATCATCGCGGAGATGAGAGGTCACTTTTGTCGGATCAACAGTGAGATCAGGTGCCGAAGAGACACCAACGCGGTCGTCCTCAGCGAAATAGGCCATCTGTGAAGTCTGGGGAGTGCCAGAATGCAAATAGGAGGTATCGAAGTCGACGTCCACGTCTGAAAACGATATGTTGTCGTTCTCCATTTCGCTGAAAAACTCACTGGAGTCAAACTGTAGCTGTTTGAGGTCTGAGAGCATCTCAAGATCCTTTTGTATAAGCAACTGGTAGTGCTCTGTCTCCTCTAGACTGGATATTCCGGGCAACACGCAGCTCAAAGAAGCAGGATCGGAAGCCATGTTCGCCGGCGATGGCAAAGGCACGCCAATTAACAGTCAGAATCCACGAGAAAAACACCTACACACACAGTATTACGTACTAGCCAGCTAGTTACGCGCCTAATTGACCTGTTGATCTGCTTCCAGACGGTTTGTCACACCAGTTGACTCCTCACAAGTTGCTTAATTGGAGGACCGCTTTTTTTTTCTGCTGATCACTAGAGTAATTACACTTGAAACTGCTTTTTTTTTCTTGTCTTGTACTTTATACACTCACTCTGACACTTCACATAATTCTTATCGGCAATTTGACAGTCAATAGGAACACCCGTACACCTCCCGAATCTAAAATTCGCCTCCTCCTGCCTTTTGTTGTCGCGGTGTAGGGGTGAGCCTTTCGCAAGATGAAACAAGAAAGGGGGACTCGAGAGTAGGGATCCGCAAATGGAAACTCTGGAAACACCGCCACAGAAGCAAAAATAATTTAGTGGCTTTCGAAGTTTTTCGTTTCAAATTGTTAGTTGTTTTCACCACCAGCTCAAAACAGTAATTCGGTGTCCCAAAAATGGAGAACACATGTGGCTGGTGTCTTCGAGATATTCACCTAAACTATGGGAATCTCAGCTGACACGTTGTGGCGCGGTCGGGCTCTCCTCTACAGATAAGATTTATTACATCAACACCCGTGCACCAGTGCATATGTAGTTTGCTCCTGTTGCCAGAAACGGTGAAAAAGGAGAGTCAGAGAGAGAGAGAGAGAGCTTTCGAGTAATAAGCAGACACTAAGTTGAGTGAACTAGGAATCTTAAGTAGACTAAGAGTGTTTCGGATAACCAGTGTTCCTTTCGTGATTGTAGTGTATACCGGACTTACACTGCAAGATGCTGTCCTATCAGGAGACATCGCCCTCAATCACGAGCAAGAGCACAAGACATTCTGTGTACCAGACAGATGGTAGGCCGCTTAGCGAGGAGGCTATCTACAAGGCCAAGCTGAAGTACGGTATCTACAACAACCCTGCAAAGGTGAATCTGGGTGTGGACCCTTCAGCCTCCGATACCGCTGCTCTTCTTGCTGCATCTTCAGACCTTTCCATTCACCCCTACAAACGGGAGCTGTCCTCTGAGGCTGCGACTGCTGCTCTCGTTGCTAAAATTGACTCTGCTCCTAAGGCCTTGAAAAGAAACGGATTTGCTCCAGAAGCAGAGTATGCCGCTATCAGCGCCAAATCGCAAAAGTATCCGTTTTATGAATCCGACGAGATTGATTTCGAGGACTCCCAAGATGCTGCTTCATCGGCATTGAAGAAGACCTCCACCAACACGGCACGCTCTGCGTTGCAGGACCTCTATGACTTTGACGATGTGAGATCTGGAAAGACCACGCTTTCTCAAATCCATGGCTCTCATAGCACTGCGAGACTGACTCTGAAACATGACCAGAGACAGGGAATCACAACCTCCAACAATGCTTATGAGGTGTCCAGACATTTTGATATCTCTCAGCTTACAAGATCGGCAACTGATAGTGCATCCAAGAGCATTACATCCAGAACAAATCCCGCGAGCCTCGATTACAGATCGGGACTCACAACTGCCAATGGACACACAAAGGCTAACAGTGCCGTTGATATCAGCAAGATCACTTTCTCTGCCCAACAGAGTGCGAGAAGATCCATAACTGCAAGGCTGACCCCTGCCCGGGACACTGGATATGGTATACCAACAGCAAGTGATTCTCAGGATAATTCCAAATTTGCTTCCGTTGGTGCCCTTGCATCTCAAAACTTCAACCCCGACTTTGATTACGCTGAAAAAGAGAGAGCTACATTGACGAGAAACTCCCTCATTGATAGCAAGGTGCTCATAAAAGCAATAGCTAATGCCAGTGCTACTTTGGACGGCATTGACAACAAGGCCTTATCAGACAACATATTTGGAAATAAGGAGATGAATCTGAAAGCATTGCAGATTGCGCAGGAGAGTTTTGAGAGAAGAAAGAGTGAAGTCAGCGGAAAAGTGAATCTCGGAGGCGGACTTTTACTCTCTGTTGAAGAAATCAACGCGCTGGCTGCGTCAATTGTGCAGCCTGTTTTGACTGATATCGATGCCAAGGCTGAGCTGCAGAGAAGTAACAATGCACAAGCAGAGAAGCAGAAGAACGAACTTAAACAGAAACAGATCTTATTCTTTGCGGCTCAGAAGGAGGCCAAAGTTGCACTCAAACAGAAGAGAGAGTCCGACAAGCTGGAGAGACTTGAGAAGTTACAGAACGATAAGGATGCGTTGAAGCAGGCTCAAGCAGATATGAAGCTCGAGAAGCAACAGCTTTTGGAAACTAAGCAACAGGAACTGAGAGATCAGATTACTGCCGAGGAGGAGCACAAGCATCAACTCGACACAGAAAGAGATGAGAAACTGGCTACTTTGAATGGTATCAAGGCAGAAAAGGACGCGGAGAGACAAGCTGAGATCGATGCTTTGCAGGCTGAAAGAGATGAGGAAGTTGCTCCTTTACTGAAAGAGCTAGATGAAGAGACAGCTGTTTTGAATGAGTTGATCTCCAAGAGAGCCGAGGCGGAGGCGTCGAATGCCGAGCAGGAAGCACGGTTCAAGAATGCAGAGAGCAAGTCAGCGGCCATAAAAGAGAAGTTGGCTGAAATTGAGAGCAGAATCGACGAGACTCAGACTGCTCTTGAGTCTGCTGCGAATGATGCTGAGAGGGAGGCTGCAGCAGCAGATCTTGCTAAAGAACAGGCTGAACTGGATGCTGAACAGAAGGAGAGACAAACGTCGGACTTTGTGGCTGTTAGAGGGGAGTTGACTTCTCGCATTGAGGAGCTTCATAGTAAGCGGGTATCTTTGTTGGATGATTTGAAGAACGTTAAGACCGAGCTGAAGAGCGAGGAGAAAGAAATCAACGCAGTCCTTCCTGAGCATCTACAGGCGGATATTTCTGATTCAATCTCGGAGGAAGCACCATTTGATCACGAAACTCCTGAGCTGGACGACAAAAGTATCACTGGTCCTCCAGAAGTTGAATCGGTAAAGGAGGAGGTGGCTGAAGTGGTTCCACCATTCCATTACGAGCCTGTAAAGCAGTTTAGGGCTGAGCCAGGAAAGGCGGCCTCTGATGAGCATGAGGGTAGCAAGACTCCTGCTGTAGCCAAAAGAAGCTGGAAAGATATCAAGCTCTCAGCAGGTGGCAGTGGAATGGATCCATTGAGGGACGTTCCTACCAATGAGAAACCCCCAATGGCCGCTGTTGTATCCGAGGGAGAGATACAGGCATCTTCTGAAAAGCTGGTCAGTGAGAGAGCTGTTTCGGACGTGGCCAAGGGCGGCTCGAAAGGGTCTCCTACGAGAAATGTGGTACCGGCTACTGCAGAAGCTGACAAGAAGGCTGGCCTTGGAAAGAGGTTCATGAAGTTCATTCTCACCGAGCCTCCTAAACCTGTACGCAAGGTGAAGAAGGGCCCTACATCGGTTTCTTCTGCGAAGCCGGTCAAGGAGGAGATATCGCCTGAAGACGGAGCCGAGCTGGAAAACACGTTTTCCGGGTTTTCGCAGGGTTCGGAGGTTGCCGAGGAGACGGGCGTAGTGGCGGCAGCTGCAGGAACTAAGACCTGAGAGGCACTCACTTTATTTTTTTCAGAAACTAGTCTGTCATTCTCGACTATATTTGTATCTTTTAAACTAAAAAATGTTATTTTGTTCAAACGAGAGTTGCGAAAAATTCGGCGCGTCGGACGCGTCGATCTGTCCTGCCTGTAATTTGTTCCAAAGGGGTAAGAAAGAGAGAGAGAGAGAGAGAGAAAAAAAAGAGGATATATATCTGAAACAAAGCTGTCTTGTCGCTTTGCTCACCAACAGAAGAACAGCGGCTCCTACTTTCAGTACATGCGCCACAAGACCCCGTCTACCAGCAATTGACATCCACACACAGCTGAAGCTCGAACATTGACGTCATGGCGAGACTCAACAAGTCTAAAATGGTGGCCACCTCGCCAAAGGCTGGCACACCCCACATAAAGACGTCGCCTCCTTTGGCATCACCAAAAGCATCGAAGACCGCGAAGAAGTCCAACCCTACAACGCCAAAGGCGACCGCAGTCGCGTCCAGAAGTGCTGCTGCCACGGGGCTCATGAGAAACCAGCCGGGCGACCCTACAGACGTGAAACACCAGAAACGAAGACACCGTCCGGGAACCGTTGCTTTGAGAGAGATCAGAAGACTGCAGAAGTCCACAGAGCTGCTTATCAGAAAGCTGCCGTTTGCCAGGCTCGTGAGGGAGATAGTCCAGGACGAGTTTGGGCGAGCCACAGCGTACAGATGGCAATCGGTAGCGATCATGGCTCTCCAGGAGGCAGTGGAGGCGTACCTGGTCCATCTTTTCGAGGACACAAATCTGTGCGCACTGCACGCGAAGAGAGTCACCATCATGCAGAAAGACATCTATCTCGCTAGACGGCTCAGGGGAGACTGACTGTCCAAGTTTGTCACTTTGCTGTGGTTGCTCGGCTTATTATATATGTATAATTACCAGTAAAAAAGTGTATTTTCGATATGGCTGGCTTCACATCTTGACGTGCCAGATCCCCATTGGGCCCTTTTCTAGATAATCCTCCCTGCTGAGGAACAGATCCGCTCCTGTGCTTGACCCCCCGTAGATCTGCTTGGCCAGGATCTCTCCTCCCAGAAACGAGCAGTCCGCAAACCCGACTTTCTTCCACTCTGAGAAGTAGTCCGGTCTCGCTGCAGTTCGCAGGTGTTTTGGGGCCTGCACCAGGTTGAGCTCCTGGATCAGGTTTCCTGACTCGTTCCGGAACGCCGCCCCAGCCTGGTTGGATGCGCTGCTCTCCGACTCCCGGGGCTCCTGGCCGATCACGTGGTCCGAGTACAGCTTCACCAAAAGAGCCTCCTTGAACCCCTTGATTTTCGTGGTTGCTCCCGATAGAATCAGGTTGTCGTAGCATTCTTGAGCTTTCTTCACGTCCGAGATCTTCGCCAGACACCTATACACGGCCATGGAGATCACGCTGATCAGCTCGTTGCACCCCTGGAACCGCTCCTTCCCGACAACGATCTCCACGCCATCGCTGTCCACAAAGCTGTTGGTCTCCAGCTCTGAGTTTGGCTTGCTGGACTCAGAGCCGTTTTTGTTCTTCAGCTGCCGCTCCTTCTCCTCCAGGATTTCCCTGGTCGACTTGTTGCTGGTCACGATGGCCGCTATATCGAGCACTCCTTCGTCGTCGCCCTGCGCCTCCACCAGTCCGTCGACTCCGAAAAACGATCTCTTTGCGTCTTCTTCACTCAGAACCTCGAAGATCGGCGACTGCTTGAGAGCCTCGATCTGCTTTGCCGACAGGCTCGGCAGGATCTTGGCGAGACGTTCGTTGACAAACTGCCCGCCTCTCTCAAGAACCTGTGTACGTGGAGAGTGCACCTGGTAGTCCACGATGGCTGTCACCTCTGTCTTGTCGAATCCAACATCAATCACACAAGCGTTGGCGATCGAACCAAACGCAAAGGTCGAACACAGCGCCACTGGAACTATCGCCAGCGCAGGAAGCTGTACGGTCTCCAGGATGTAGTGGGTGAGAGACTCAATAGCCGCGTTGGACCACTTCGACGACGTCTGGAGAAGCAGCAGCGGAATGTTGTTGAGCAGCAGCAGCGGATTCTCCTTCAGGATGGACTTCACTATGCTCTTGATGAGGAAATTGAGCGCCCCCACGTCCACTATCTCTCCCTTCACGATCGGGTACACTGCCAGCGACTCCTCCTGTCTCTGCATAGTGAAGTACTTGCTGTCCGTTGGGTTTCTATACACCCTCGTTGCGATGGAATATGTTGGAGGACCAAGGGTGTCTTCCAGGCCGAACCTGATCAGCGTATTCTGGGACCCCGGCTGGATCAACAGGAAGTTCTCCTCTCTGAAGGACGGCGACATGGTCTGTTTCGTCACGACACCTGTGTTGGGGTTGTTTCCAGAGACTCAAAGACATATATATATACATGTATTTTTATTTCTCTATATCTTCGCGTTCAGAAAAATTCACCTAGCATTTTCTGCCCAACACTACCTGCTTGGTAGTCTCGGGAACAGAGGTAGGCAGATAGTCTCGGTTACGTAACCCGGTTCCGGTAGTGCTGACATCGAAACAGCTCTGAAAGACACACATTCTCGCTACCCACTGTTCCGTCGTCTCCCGAACCATTGGCCATTTCTCTCCACTATATACAAGCACTAGCGATAGTCGTGATCTAGCTTGCGGTTTCAGGCTCAAGGTCGTCGTCCCGGGAACAGGCCTCGGCCGTCCTGTGGGACCTTTCAATCCACTTCCTGAAAACCACAACCAGCAATCCAGCACAGAGAACTTGCTCTGACTGGTACAGCACTAAGGGAATGAGCAGCTTGCCCAGATTGGGATTGTTCTCACCGTATTGAGAGGTGACCAGTGAAACTCCCAGAGCTGCGGTTTTTGCGGGAGCGCAGAGCATTATCGCGACAGCATCCTCAGGGGAGTAATAGAACGGCTTGAAGAACGAGTAAGTCACCTTGAAAACACGAGACTTCTTCTGGAGCGTTTTCTCATCCTCCACGGTGAGGATCAGATGGATTGGCGGCCGCGAGAACAAGAAACATATCAGCGTAAACAAGAGGTAAATCCCCGCATTGAAGAAGCATATGAACACTATCGACTCATATCTGACAGAGACAAATGACTTCTGATAGAATGCCGTCGAAAAGGACTGGAACATTATCATGAGCAGCATGAACGAGCTTAGCTTCTCTAGATACAGTTTCTTGGTCCAGGTTGCAGTCAGCTCTTTCCGGATATTTCTCACACACTGTCCTACCACCAATGGTAGAAACACACTTAGACCGATCTGCTTGATCACATTGACGTAGATTTTTGTGACGGAGTTCCCGGCCATATTGGACGGGTTAGCAAACTGCCACGCAGTTCCAGCACTGAAATACATCTGCACTAGGGACGGAGTAACAACTGCACCAAGAACATTGCCAATGAATACTTCGCAAAGCGATAGGAGATCGTTTCCGTGGGCATTCTTGGTCATTATCACGTTCGAGGCCACCGTAGTAGGGCAGCACGCCGTGACTATCAGACCAACCATCATCCAGTCGTCAATCTTAGGATTGTGACACTTGTAGATGCCCGTCAATATGCCATAAATGATGGAAGAAGTGACAAGAAATGAGGACATAAGAACAGTGAAGTGGGCCCTCCAATTCCCTAGGTTCTTGACCAGATCTCGGCTGTCAACTGTGAGACCCGAGACCAGAAATATCACTGCAACAGCCCCGTAGCCAATTGTATACTCAGCCCTTATCAACCCGCCGTGTCTGGCAAAGTTCGGATACGAATGTGCGATTGCTACCAAGCTTCCAAGTGTAAGGAAAAACCATTGGGCTATGATCAAATCAGCCACAGTCCTGAATCTCCGATATGTGGCTGAATGCTCCGTCTTGGTAGGACTCACCATTGTCGTATACACTAGCAAAATATCAATGTCCTCAAAAGCACTATCAGCTTTTCAGATCTTCACTCTAGTATGACATAACTCAAGAGCTGAAGTATGCACCAAAGGCAGGGGCGTGTGGAACCCAATACTCACTCACGACGAGACTTACCCGGCTTAGCCATTGAACGATTCTGGCAGAGAAATGCAAATTTCTCCAACTATAAATAGAGGAGGATTTGCTGTTTTTCAAGCCTATAACCTCTCTTGGATTTTCTCCTTTCTTCATACTTACCTTGAGTGATCACAGGAGATCAAGAAGTCTTTGTGGTCGGTCCATTACAGTTTGCATTGCACATACCTGCTGCTGAATGGACTGCCAGCTCTCTTTCATAAGAAAGAAGCGTGGGTCTCATAATTTTTGATTTCTCCCATTCTTTGCATCTCGTCTGAGTCTGCTATGCTTTCTACAAATGATGTTTGCAGCTCTGTCTGGAACATTTGATCTTATATACTCCCCCAGAACCCTCCCCAGCCATCTCTCTACGATGGTTTAACAACAGCTTTGTGAACATGCTCCATGAATGTTTGCAGGCTCACGTCGTCAGTAAAAATCACAGCACCCGCATGAATTCCGCTCCCGGTGGCCATGAAATTCAAGTCTCCCTCATTCTTGTATGAAGTTGTTGGATTCAGCTTGGACATCAGGAAACGAGCCTGCGACCCTCCTTCCTCCGTATCAATAAACCGAGGCAGTGGGAATCTATCCACCAGTATATCGGCAGCCTCCTCTCGAGGCATGCTCAGAAACTCTCCAAAGTACTCGTAGTCTGGAAGGTCCTGATACTTTTGTCTTCTCCAGTCTGCTACCTGAGACCCGTGGAAGATCAGAAGCTGGAAGAAGGTATCAAGTAGCAATATTCTGTTTGGCTTGATGGATATAGAATCAAGAAGCACAGGCTCCGGCTCCTTGTCTATTTCGAAAGCTGTCAGTGTGGGCTGTATCATTATGAGGGAGTTCATGCAGTCCTCGGTGAAGAAGCAATGTCTATAAAATGTGGTTTCATCCGGAGAGGAATTGAATATCTGAATGAAGTTTGACCGTCTCAAATGATACATGAACTGCGGAAAGAGATTCAAATTCGCAGAAAGTGCAAAGGAGCGTGGATCGTTTAGATTGTACGATGCAAACTTGATGCACAGGTCGATGAGAAGCTTGTCACACCATTTGATAGCGTCTGCAGTACTATCTCGAAGCATTTTATACACAGCTTGACGTGCCACCAAAACTGCAGCAGCCTCTTGGTCGAAATAATCAATGGGATTCTGTGTAGCATCAACTATCGGAATCAAACTTGTAGTAACATGCAACCTTCTTGAACCATCGGCATGCTGATAGGTAGTGATGAACTGCATTACGTGGAAGGAGGACGAAGCTCCCTCTCCAGAGACTTCGAAGTAGATTCCGTAAGAAGAGTGTGACGACAGCGAGCCCAGCTTCCAAGCATCTGTTCCACCAATACCGATTTCTGTCTCACTGACATTGGTTCCCTTTCTGTTAAGTGATGTACCATGACCAATCATGCCACTGATAGACAAAGATCCCGATACCTTTACCTCTAACGTTGCGTTCAAGCCGTATTCGAAGTATCCTGCCGAGGTGTCTCTATTCAGAAACCTTTGAAGTGATTGCTTGAATATCGCTGTATCAAACCCATCACTTTGAACAACCACTCCGCCAGTTTTATCTATAAGCAATTCCATCTCACTCAATCCGATCTGATCGTATGATCCGATGAAAATATCTATAGTATGACCAACTAGAGCAGATCTTTTGGCAATGTTGTCGTAGTACTTACAGTTCTTCTTGTACGCCTTGTTGCAAACAGAGTCGTTCAATAAATCACTGTGAGATCTTATAGCTTCTTTCAGTTTCGTTCCAACAATCGCACCTGGCCCATATGTACAAGGTCCTCCGGAGAATAGAAGAATTCGGCCACCTGTTTTGGGAAATGACGATGACAACAGAGTGCTTGCAATATTCAAGGCTGCTCCGGTGCATCTCTCGCAACGGGAGTACTTCTCCTTTGAGAACGAGTCCACACCAAGAGACTCGATAAGTGAGGTTAGTTTGAATTCACAAGCCGTAAGATCCTGTACAAATCTACCTGCGGGATGGCTCATCCCATTTTGAGCATCCCTCAGTTCTCTTGATAACAGTCCCAGTTGTCTCTCGATCTGTTCTGTGGTATACTCCTTGGTCCCGTTGAAGCTGTACACGGTATTTACAGTTTCCTCGGCTCCAATCTCATAGACGTTTACATTTTTCCCAAAGGTGAGCAGGCCAACAACGGAATTAGGAGGCAGCAGATTGATGGCCAGAATAAGACTTTCTTTCAGTGCCTCCAAATTCTCCTTCTCCTGACACAGGTCCACAACAAACAGAAACACAAGCGGTTGATAGACTGTAGTGGGCATGATGTACTCGAAGTTCTGAGCTTCTGGGGTGGCTTCAAAAGGAATCCCTGAAAGAGTGTTGGGAAACTGATTTCGGGTCTTGCAGAGAGGACAGTTCCATGTTCTGGCTTGAAAATCAGGCTCGCTAAAGGGGTTCAGTATTCCCCTACATGACCTGCAGACTATTGGCGGAGTGCTCAGCAATATAGGATTGTCACTTTGTCTCAAAGGTTGGTATAAACATGCAAAGGGTACTACGAGGCTTTTGACGTCCTTCTTAGAGTGGGGAAGAACATTCCACGAATAACGAAGCCCCGTCAGATCTTCTAGCTGCTCAAACTGATTCTCCATGGGTGACTGGTGCGTATGAACGGGCGGGAATGCAATAAGTGTCCAGCAGCCCTCTACTGTTATTACTGCTCGAGAGTATTTACTTTGTTCACTTATTGATTTGCGTTTTCTCGTCGCGACGCGACGAGAGAGAGGATATGGTGCAGAGATGTCGTTTTGTTTGTTTCAGCTAACTGCTGTGTACTCGAGCTATTTCCTTCTCAGCACCATACATCCTCTGACTAGATCAGCATCCTCATTAATTGATGACACGTGTTCGCAGGAGGTCAATGGTTCAACAATGCTCATACGACAATCACAGAGACCTTATCAAAGCTGTTGTTGCAAAATACTGTGTAGATACAGTGCCCTCAAAGATATATCTAATCGATATATCACGGGGGGAGGAGGAGGAGGAGGAGACGGATGCCGAAACACGCTTTGATCTCGAGTGCAGGCTGTCCGTGGACGAGACTGTAGTGTTCCGACGTATTTTGTACGTGTCCAAGCTTCACTTCTCTCTTCACGAGGTATTCCTGTATCTTTCGTGGCTGGAATATGACTCCTCTCCCGAAGGGCTGACAGTGGTTGTGGTTAACGGGCTGTTTGAAAAAGTATCCCTCATGTATTCCAGTATACTGGAGGCACTGAACTCTGGAGAACAGCCAGACCTAGGCGAGTTCACACACCAAGCTATTTCGCTACTGATTCACAAGTTATCTGTCCTTGAAAATCTGTGTCGGCATGATGTTCTGCTCAATGACCCGAGTGAGGTTGTGAACCGCTTGTCTTCGATCTACTACTCGAGAAACAACAAAATACAAGATCTGAGAGAGGTATCACAGTATGGGTTGGTCTCACTGAACGAGGTGATAGATGATATTACTACACAGTGGAGTGTCAATAGCTAGGAGGCGGGCGAGCCTGATATTGGCTCTGCTGTTCAGAAAATCCAAAATGCTGTGTGCTGAGAGGTCTGTCAGAACCGTACTGCAAACCTGACCCTGTCTGATTGAGGCTGAGATTAGCGATCTGCTGGGGCGCCCCCGCTGAAGGCGAATGGCCGGGTTGTCCAGTTGGCTGGGAAAAAACAGCAGGATACTGTGAAGCAGGGTTCTGTTGTCTTTGCTGGATGGATTGCGTGAGTAGCTCCCTATAGAGGGAGCTACTGGCATCAATGTTCTTTTGTATGCTTTCTAGCTCCATGATCTTGAGCTTGTACAAATCCAGCAGCTGTGTGAGCGTAGATTTCAAAGGGTGCAGACTTTCTAGCTTGCCAGGAATTTCATCTCTTATGAGGATATTCTGAAACTCCTGATCTGACATTGGGGCCCGTGATAGCTTGGACTTCAAATCCATCAACTTGGATAGTAGTACCTCCACGTCGAAAGATCTTCCGACAACTGAAACGAGCTCCTTGATATCTTGCTCTGAGGAGACAGGTATTTGCTGGACGTAATTGACCGGAACGATCCCGAGGTTTCCGTTCAAACAGCCCCTTATCCAATCATCGTTCACTTTCTCCACAACGACGATGATGTCATCTTTCTTGAATGACAGAGTATCTTCATCGGCAGACGACAGATCGTAGAGTGCCCGGACCTTCTCAGGCGCGTGGCCCTGGACGGACAGATCCTGAGTAGCTGTCTGCTGAGGCATCTCTTTCAATTGCGGAGGCTGAGTTGAAATTGGCACAGTGGTGGGCTCAGCTATTGGAGTGCTCTGTACCTGGGTTTCTTTCAAGGACATCTCTATTGCTTTCTTGAGCAGCTCTTCCTCGTTTTGCACTCCATCATGATCGATTAGGGTTTTGTCGTAACTTCCTCCGTCAATCTCGTTTTCCGCCTGCTGACACAAGTACAGATACTGACGCTTCAGATCCTTGAAAACGTCCTCCATGACCCTCAGGCTCCCGTCTCCCTTGAATGTTTTGCTGAGTTTGTAGATCTCTTTGATGATAGCGTACTTGATGGAATTATGGATTCTGGAGTCGTTCACCAGTTTGACTAGATAGTTGTTGACAAAAGCACGTTTGGCTATCTCACCACGCATCATTGCGCCGCAGTTCTCTGCCAGAAAGTCCAACAGCGTTATACTGCGAAGAATCACGTTGGCATTGTTAGAGTCGAGCTTGGTCTTGAGAATGCTGATGGACTCTTCGATGTTTGTGTCTGGGTCAGACTTGACACTGTCCACCACGTCCAGAAGCAGCCCGTAATCGTCGTCTGTGAGCTCTGACGAGGTGGCCTTGTCTATTGTGTCTTTCAGGGTCATTATGGTGACGCGCGCTTCTCTGTATATGGAAGAGGACCGTCTGTATCTCAATTCACTAAATCAAGTGGCGAAGCGTAAAAATAAAAATATGTGTTTCTAAGCGTAATTTGTTCCGCACTGAGTTGTAATTTTATTTTTCTTTTCTGGGGGGGGGGGGATAAATGAGAGAGAGTTAACACCCGTGCACCAAAGAGCGAATCATTTGTGCGCATGAATTGTTCTGTCCTATTGTGAGGAGCGTTGTTTGAAAGGTTGAAGGGTGAGAAAAAAATAAAAAACATGAGAGATCAGAAAGTCACCTAGAATGAGCTGTGCCTCGTGGGATTGATACTGAGCGTTTATCAGAGAGAACACACTTGCAAACGTCTGGACTGTTACTGGGATGAAAGGGATCTCGGAAAACAACGAGAAAAAAAAGAGATATTCCGGTTATACTCCTTGGAGATCAGTTTCTTTTTCCTCAGACGGCTGTGATAGCGGCATACCCATAATAAAGAGACGCTGCTGCAGCCGCAAGCATGGCGCAGGTGAAAGAAGAAGCTGGGTTGTGAGTGTGGAGGTGGCTTTGCTCGCCTTGTACGAGCCGCGCGGTGGGCAGGCTGGGAGGCTGTGGGGATCGCGGGTCAGAAGTTCGCTGCTTCTTCGTGGACGGACCAGAGATCGCGCGATATGGGTGGCTCCTGTCAACGGGGAGGGGCAGGGCTGCGTGTGCGAGTGGTTTCTGAGGGACGGGCAGTAGTGGTTATTCCGGACACCACCCTGCACGTTTCATCATACAAGGCTGAAGGTTCCCGATTGGGAGAAGGCAGCACGAGATAAGATAAGAGCCAAAAGGTTAATTAAAAAAATTATCTCTGAGGGCAAGCAGCTCCAAAAGCGGATGATGGCTTAGCAGTTGCAAGCGGCCGTCTGGGGGGCAGCACCGGAGCAGGGGCCAAGAGCGGAGCCGAGCGCGGGGCCCAAAGCAGTGCTCACGACGGATTCCGCCGCGAAGACTGACACTCCCTGTAGCAGCTGCGGATTGGGGGACATATCACGCTCGCAGTTGTCCGTGAACACAGCCGCTGTCGCAGTTTCTCTGTAGATAAAAGCAAGAGCCGATAGCCAATCTGGGAAATTCAGACAGACAACCGGAATTTTCCTTCAAAAGATGTCCGCGTTAGGACCGCGGCCGCCGGTGCGGTCTGCCGGAGTCTGCTGACGTAAGCAGGCTGTTGACGTATAGAAGGTTGCCGTGAGTGGCTGAAACGACCCCTGCTGCTTGGGGGGCAGGCTGGGGCTGATCAGCGGGCAGGGTTCCGGGACCTCGGGGAACGTGTGTGGGGGGATTTGGCAGGGTAAAGATAGGGCGCGTCTGGGCTGACCAATTGCAGCTGGCGGCGGTATGGGCGACAGGCCTTCAGCAGTTTTTCATACGGTGCATCAAATAGCTAGTAGGGGTTCAAGGCTGAGTGAGCGCCGGAGGTGACCGGCGGATGCCGTGCGGTTGGTGGGAGGTGTCCGCTGAGTATTATGTAAGCGGCGAGAAATATGGAGCTGGCTCAGTGGGGAGTATTTATGGGGAATAAGGTGGGTGAAGATCAGCAGTATTTCTCCAGGGGACTGAACAGAGGATAAACGGTGAAGATGTGGGATGGATATAGAAGGATCCACAGTACAGGATCTAGCGGCCACCCTGAAATTAGGAGTCTTTAGGCTGTCAAGTACGTGTGTGGTGCCGAGGAACTATCCGCGGTCGTGTGCAGGGCTTTCAAAGATAAGGAAGATTGAGACAATGTAAAACAATGCGACCGCTTTCCTGGAACAACAATAAGCTCTTGAGAGAAGATTTTCAGGTGCATTTTTTATTTGATTATCAGAGAAAGCGGTTATGCAACAGAGAAAAAGAGACTGCTATATAAAGGGGTGAAACGAGCTTGACTTTGAATAGGGCCCTTCAGGAGAGAGCACACCGTTTGACAGAGTCGTGTTAGGCAGACGTGTGCGTGTGTGTGAGTATACTCGTTGCTACAGCTAGTCATAGGCATGTCTGAATACGAGGAAAAAAAGCCCGTCGAGGGCTCGTTCTCGGACGAGCCTTTCGTGCAGGAGACAACGGAGGTGAAGAAGTCCAAGATGATAAGTGCCTACTCCAGCATCATGGAGATGTTCCACGGAGAAACCAGAGGTATTGAACGGATCCCGGACGAAGAAAAGACTCACAGCGATGTCTGGGGATGTGCCTCCATGTGGCTGTCTGCTAATATGGTGATTGCTACTTTTTCCCTGGGTGCTTTGTCGTACGGTGTGTTTGGTCTTGACTTTGGCACCTCTGTGCTGACTATCATCTTCTTCAATCTGCTCGGAGGATTGCCTGTTGCGTTCTACTCGATGCATGGTGCCAGATTCGGTCTGAGACAAATGGTTCTCTCAAGATACCTCGTGGGTGACTTGGCCATGAGAATATTCGCATTTATCAATTGTGTCGCCTGTGTTGGTTGGGGTGCTGTCAATATCATGTCTTCAGCCCAGTTGCTCCACATGGTCAACAACCAGGCTTTGCCTCCTTGGGCTGGGTGCTTGATTTTGGTGATCCTCACCATCATGGTGACTTTCTTTGGTTACAACGTCATCCACGCTTACGAGAAGTGGTCATGGATTCCTAATCTGTGCTGCTTCATCGCCATCATCTGCAGACTGTCCATGGACCATGTCTTTGTTGCCGGCCTTCCAAACGATGACGGCACCTTCACCACGTGGGGATCTGGACCTACCCAGGCCGGTAGTGTTCTATCCTTCGGTGGTACTGTTTTCGGTTTCGCTGCCGGATGGACAACCTACGCTTCTGACTACACCACTTACATGAGAAAGGACTACCCCCCTGCCAAGCTGTTCATCTGTGTGCTGTGTGGTCTGTGTCTGCCTCTTATTTTCACGATGGTTCTAGGAGCGGCAGCTGTCACTGGAATAAAGACCAACCAGAAGTACAACGATCTGTACACCGAGCACTCTGTCGGTGGTTTGGTGTTCGCCATCCTTGCACAGGACTCCCTACACAGATTCGGTGAGTTCTTGTGTGTACTGCTCGCTTTGTCCACCGTCTGCAACAACATTCCAAACATGTACTCTATTGGACTGGGAGCCCAGGCCTTCTGGTCCCAGTTTGCCAGGGTCCCAAGAGTTATCTGGACTGTGGTTGGAAACTGTCTGACTCTTGCTATCTGTATTCCAGGTTACTACAGTTTCGAGTCCGTCATGGAGAACTTCATGAACCTGATTGGATACTACCTTGCCATCTACGACGCCATCTCTCTTTCGGAGCACTTCTTCTACTTGAAAGGCTTTTCCGGTTACAACCTTGACATCTACGACAATAAGAAGCTGCTCAACCCAGGATACGCTGGAACGTTTGCTTTCTGCTGCGGAGCTGCTGGTGTTGTCCTTGGAATGGACCAGACATGGTATGAGGGTGTTATTGGAAGAAAGATTGGAACATTTGGTGGTGATATTGGTTTTGAGCTGGCGTTTGGTTTTGCTTTTGTTGGCTACAATCTTACGAGATCCTTTGAGAAGAAGTATTTCGGTCGCTAATTATGACGTTGCTTTCCAACACAGAGAGAGTAAGCTGATCGAGTGGACTGACTATCTGGCCATTCGAGGCTAATTGGTTTTATTAATACTAATGCAATCGAGCGTCTTCGATATCTAGGAGCTGTAACGTAAAATCTAAATTTAAGCAGGTGGGATACAACACCTGTACACCAACTACATCTAGCCTCCCCTGGACCCATAGGAAAACAAAACATGAAAAATGCATATACGTAATAAAGGAGAGGTGTAGAACAAGATAGTTTTCATATTATTCACAGCAACAACTCCACATCACCAATCTGAGTCTCTTCATGTCCCATTTCAGCTCCCCAGAGATGGAGGACGGAAGAACGGAGGCGGGCTCCGGAGCTCGCAAGGTTCTCTTTGTGTCCGCTAAAGATCAAGGGTCTCAGGCACAACATATTCCCATGTCGCATCACCAACACATCAAGAGTGTCAGAATCGCTCCAACAGAGAATCTCTCGAGTCTCTACAGACTTGTGGATGATCTGACAGGTGCTGTGAGCGAAAGCAATCGGATCAAAGACGTGATATGGGCTCAGATAGAGTACATTTCGCTGGATTTGAATGAGCGATACGGCTACAGCTCAGGAGAAGACACGTTGGGCGAGCAATCCGAGGACGCTGATCATGTGTTTCAGCGCGATGACGAGAGTCTCTTCAAGTACCAGGAGCAGCTGTTGAAGCTTGAAGAGGATGCTGACACTTCGCCGGAAAGCACAGTCCATAATGGTGTGAAGTCGCAAATCACTCCGTCGCCAGACTCTCGGACGGGCAACAAGAAACAGAAAATAGAAGCTCTGAGGCAAGAGAACAGCAGGCTGTTCAGACTGCTGAGAGAGAGACAGGACTACAACGCTCAATTAACAAGAACCATCGACTCTTCCGAGGAGCAGTTTCTGCAGATACTACAGTTGCTGTCAACGAACCATATCAGCACCTCGCGAGAACAGCTGCACGAGCAACAACAATACGCTGCAGAACTGGCTTCATTGAAACAGGACATATACTCAAAGTTCATGGATTTAGTGGAGGTCAACGAAAAGACCAAATCGATGTACAATCGTATAGACAGGCTGAACGCTTGCTGCAACAGCTTGCACACATAGGGTGTATGGTGTTTTGGCTAATCTTGTTTCTCAAATCGCTTTGCAGACAAACCAGTCCGTGCCAATCTTGTCTGCCTTTGGCGCGCTCATCATCTTGGCGATGTTGCCGTAGTCCGACTCCACAACGCTTGTGAGCTCGTCTTCCCAGACCATGCTCAACGCTTTATGTTTCAGAAGAGAGTCCTTGGACGTCTGCCATGAAAATCTCACCTGGTTGTTCCATCCAAACACAGGATCCACCTTAGAGTTCAGCCACCGCGACGTGTTAGGGTCGGAGGGATACCCGGACCCCCATTTCTCGCCCTGGGAACAGTAGTATAAACTGCTGTCTCTCGTGACCTTTGCAACGACGGACGCGGTCGAGACTATGGGGTATATGCTGTCTGCCTTCTTGGTCACGGTGACAGCCAGGCCCGGAAACCGGCTGCTCAGCTTTCTCTGGTAGCTCTCTGGCGGTCCCACAGTGTCGACAAAGATCTCCTTCACGTTGACGCCCTGGTCCAAGACTCCCTGTATCAAGCTCATGGTTGCATCGTGGGCCATCTGGTTCAGGTTATAGTTTCCGAGCGATTTTGGCTTGAGCATGCCGCTCGATATGTCTTTGGCTGTGAGGCTCATTGTAGCCCATCCCACGCTGTTGTACAGCTCTGTTTCCTTGTTGTCGAGCGTCTCCATCAGCTGGGATCTCTTCTCCTCCGTCAGCGTCTTGGAATCCGCAAAGCCGTACTGGCTCTTCAGTACTCCCGAGTACGGTTTCAGGCAGTACGCCACTCCATAAACCATGGGTCCAAGCACAGGCCCCCGGCCAGCCTCGTCCACCCCGAGAACCACAGGCAGCTCGGGCGACTGGCGAACGTCCTGCGGAACCGCGGTGTAGTAGGAGGACGTGGAAGTTGAAACGGGCAGACTCACAGAGGGAGGAAGCGGGTGTGCGTCCGCGGCCACAGCTGCGTCCTGGCCGCTGAAGCTGTCGCTCATAGTGGACGAGATGGAAGCTGCCAGTATGATCACACCGAACTGCAAGTGTCCGTCTGTTACAAGACCGTTCGTTCGTCTAGTGAGTTTATTATTACTTACACCAGGTGAATGAAGTTCGCGTCCAGGACTCTCTCTTATTTGGCGATCTGGGGCTGTGCAAAAAAAAAATAACAATCGGTAATGCCACGAAAATCTACAACCACCTCTAGCTGAAGACAGGGTGGATCGCAATCAGGATGCTATGTTTGTGAGAGGCTCCTCCTCGTACTCGATCTCGATTCTCGGTCTCTTTCTTCTGGAAGCCCTGCTGGAGCTTTCCGAAGAAGCTGCCGCTCCTTCCTGTTCCGAGTCGTCGGCGTCTGAGTCGTCTGAGTCGTCTGAGCCAGACTCACCGAGCCATTTCTGCAGATCCTCCATATCGACGAGCTCGTCGTCCTCTTCGTCAGCCTCAACATACTCGAGCTCTCCAGTGTCAGAGTCGTCAAGCTCAGACTCCAGCTCGACCTCGTCCTCAGACTCAAAGTCCGAGATCGCGTCCGCCTGCCCAACAGACCCAAGCACTTTTCTCCATATCTTCTGGTCCACATTCAGAGGCTTGTCTCCATAAGCCCCCGACTTCAGTCTGTCCAGCAGCTCTTTTTCTATAGCCTTCTCGATTCTCGCTGCAGCCAGTGCTTTGCGCTCTCTTGTCTCCTCTCTTCTCTTCACCTTATGCTTGACACCCACATAGTGACGCTCGTCCTCTCTCAATGCCAGTCTTCTCTCTGTAATGGCCACCTGTGTCAGCCGCGTCAAACGCTGCTTGCACTTGTGGATCTGGAACTTGTTCCAGTACATCAGGTGCTCGTCTACCTGCTCAAGAGCCTTCTTGTAGTCCTTGCTCAGCTTTATCCTCTCCCACAGATTCTTCGGTAGATGTGCTCTCTCTGCGGTCTTGATATACAAATACAGCTTGCCATCCACAGACTTCACCGTGGCGTATCGCGCGTTCGCAAGAGGACACGACTGCCTGTTGCAGAGACCCGACACGTTGTACTCATTGCGGCAGAACGTCTGCTCCTTCGTGGTTTTTATCTTGAAAGCACAGAACTGCTGGTTTATCACCTGCCAAATCACCTAAACAGAAAGAATAACAGTTAGTCTCTACATCCTTGCTAGAGCCACAGAAAAACCGGGCGCTCGCACAAAATGACTTACCTCGTCAGACATTTGTTTCTATTGCAGGTTCCCTGGATGTGTATGTGTGAATGGGTGACGCTAACTGGACTTCCCCTTGCTCCTCTTCTCTAGTGTGAAAAGCTAAACTGCTTAATACAAGAGAAAAAAAATTTTTTTTTTACTATTGTGAGAAAGAATATATTTTTTTCCCAATTGGCGCACGACTCCGCGCACTCGCACACCAATAAGCACTCTGTAAGATGTGATGCAGTTACACAGGAACATCGTCTTGCTAGCCCCTGTATTATTCCCATTGGATACCACCACATGGACAGCGACTGCTGCAACAGCGCTCTCAAGGAACACCATGTCGCCTCGCTTCCCAAAACAAAAACAAAAAATATCATAAACATAACTCCCGATCACGTCAGCCTCTGACGTATCTGGATGTACTCTGCGTACCCGATGTGATCCTTGACTCCACGGTAGCGCGTCAGCTGTATGTCCAGGTCTGTCCAGCTCACCCCCTGGTACCCTGCCTTCCGCACAAGGTGGGCCAGTGTATCTTCCTTCGTCCATCCTTGCTCGACAGCCACCTCGGGCAGGAATGTAGCAGAGCGCGAGCCGTTGATGAGGATCCTGATACCGTGAACGCCGATTTCCCAGTCGAGCACACCGGAAGCCTCTTCAAAGTTCCTCAGCAGGGTCACCGAACACTCTAAATCAGCCAGCTCCGAGCTCTTTATAGGCTCAAATCGGGTATCTTCGAAAGCAGCCACGAGGGCGTACTCCTTCACCCCATCAGGGAGCCTAAGATTGCCGAAGTTGCCAATGCATCCTCTGAGAGCGCTTTCGGTGCCTCTTTTGATATTCCACGTGACGAACAGGGGACTGTTCTCTGTGACAGGCGAGTCGGTGTTCTCGATAGCGAGTCGCAGTGTGGAAAAGGGGATGGCCTGTGCCTTGTTGAGTTTCGCGTACAGGGTGTCGAAGGCGTACGCCGCGTACGTCTTCACGGTAGGGGTCTTGGTGCTCATGGCTATTGCAGCTGTACACCGGGGAGCTAGCTAGCGAGCTAGCGAGCAAGCGAGCAAGCGAGAGTTCCTTTCTTTTCCTACAGGCTGTTTTTCCTTGATATCTATTCGCTAGTGTGGCGTCTGGGTCACACACGACCCGCCATTTGTGGGTGAAAAGTTCAACACGGGATCGTTGAACATGAGTGGCAACAAGAGAGAGAGAAGCACGCAGGCGAGCGATATCCACAGAGCACCAGTCGCAACTACAGATACAACACGCGGATGTCCACTACAGTCAGCAGAACGCTCAAGCAGCCGGCGTCGAGCCAGATCCTCACTATCGCGGCAGGCTGTTTCTGGGGGGTCGAGCACGTTTTTCTGGATCAGCTCAAAGACAAGCTCATCGACACAAAAGTGGGCTATGCCAACGGCGTCACTGCGTCGCCCACCTACAGAGAGGTGTGCACGGGAACCACCCACCACGCAGAGGCCCTGCAGGTGTCGTTTCTCCCGTCCGTGGTGTCGTACCGCTCGCTGCTGGAGCTGTTCTTTCTGATGCACGACCCCACCACGCTCAACGCCCAGGGCCCTGATGTAGGTACGCAATACCGGTCGGCCATCTTCACGATCGACAATGAGCAGGCAGCGACCGCGAAGGAGGTTCTTGCTGAGATGCAGGCCAAGTGGTATCCACGTGACCCGATCGTCACGTCGATCGAGCCGCTGGACAAATTCTGGGACGCTGAGGAGTACCACCAGCTATATCTGATCAAGAACCCTACAGGGTACCAGTGTCCGTCCCATGTGATTCGGACCTCTCCTAAATAGAGAAGGGAGAAGTCTCGGATGCGTGCTGGGTTTTTCCGCGACCTCGGATAAATGCCCGTTCGACGGACGGAAATGTGCTACTCTCGGACAAGCGAGGAACTAATTATGTGGGGCATGCAGGTGGAAAAAAAATCGTGGCCGTGGTGGGGAGGGGGGGGGGAAGAGAACTTCAGGACGCTCACTATATAAGGAGCGACTGGGGGCCTCTACTTCCAGTAAGGAACACACACACAGCCGGTTGTTGCTCATCAGGTAACAATTCAACAACCAGCGGCCCAAAAAAAATGTCCTCTGCGCTCATCAGACAGGTCACCTCCAAATCCCCCAAGGACGTGGTGATTCTGGCCGCGTACCGATCGCCCGTCACCAGAGCCAGAAAGGGAGGTCTTGCAAAGCTGGCCCCTGAACAGATCCTGTACCAGACGCTGTATGGCGCCATTGAAAGAACACAGCTGCCGCTGGACAAGGTGGAGGACGTCCTCGTGGGTACTGTTCTGCAGACGCTAGGAGGACAGAAGGCATCTGCGTTGGCAGTCAAGTCGGTAGGATTTCCGTACCATACTACAGTCAACACCTGTAACAGACAGTGCTCCTCATCGATCCAGGGTCTCACGTACGTTGCCAACTCAATCAAGGCTGAGGACTACAAGGTGGGCATCGCGGCCGGAGTGGAGTCGATGACATCGGACTACTTCCCTCACAGAGGTATTCCCGTCAGAATCGACCAGCAGTTATACGACAACGCATCAGAGGACGCCAGAAACGTGCTGATGCCTATGGGAATCACGTCGGAGAACGTATGCAAGAAGTTTGGTCTTTCCAGAGAGGAGCTCGACCAGTTTTCTCACGACTCACATAAGAAAGCGGCGGCTGCCACTGAAACAGGAGCATTCAGACAGGAAATAATACCCCTTGCAACCACCAACGATGAGGGAGAGCCTGTGCTGGTGGAAAAGGATGACGGAATCAGGGCGACTATCTCGTTGGAGAAGCTGGCCTCCCTGCCACCTGCATTCGCTGATGACGGACTGACCACGGCTGGAAACTCGTCGCAGATATCTGACGGAGGCTCCGTAGCACTCTTAAGCACGAGAGAAGAGGCAGAAAAGCTCGGAATCAAGCCAATAGCCCGTTACATTTCGTCGGCAGTAGCAGGGGTGGAGTCATCTCTCATGGGCATAGCTCCTGCCTTTGCTATTCCGCAGCTGTTGCAAAAGCTGAATCTCGACATCAAAGATATCTCCAAGTTTGAGCTCAACGAGGCCTTTGCCAGCCAGTCGCTCTATGTGATCAAGAAGCTGGGTCTTGAGAACCAGCTGTCAGACGGTTTGATCAACCCCAAAGGTGGTGCAATTGCGCTCGGACATCCTCTCGGTGCTACCGGTATCCGCTGCTTGTCGACGCTGTTGCACGGCATGGAGGGCGATGGAGAGCTGGGGGTTGTCTCAATGTGTTGTTCCACTGGCCAGGGATACGCTGGGCTGTTTGTCAAGGAAAACTAGACACTGTGTGCAGCATTTTAGAGCATATATACAGGACAGTACACATACCCCCCTTTTTTACTTACGCTACATACATGCGCAGCCACCCGTGCACCACCTAGTTCTGTGGAATAAATCTACAATCAAGAATCTGTGGGAAAGATGAAGTAAAAAACACCTCCTACAAAACAAACAGCGAACAAGAAGAAGCAAAGGATTCCGACGGGATCAAAACCAGAAGAGAATTGGCGCTGTGTTAAAGGAGCCTGAAAGATGGTAGTCACAGCCGACGAACAGCAGAAACTGCTGGATAACTCCACGGTGGTTATCCGGCAGCAGATAGCAGCCATGAAAAAGTGTCTAGACACCAAGAACAGATTCATGGACGCCCTGAAACACGCATCCACCTTTCTCAGTGAACTTCGCACAAGCTCTCTCAGCCCCAAACAGTACTACGTACTGTACATTATGGCATTTGACGGTCTTGAGTATCTTTCAGAGCATCTCAAGAGTAATCATCCCAACAACCATCTGGCAGATCTTTACGAGCTGGTGCAGTATGCTGGGAACATTGTTCCAAGACTATATCTGATGATAACTGTGGGAACAGTATACATGTCTGTTCGTGATGCTCCTGTGAAGGAGGTTATGAAGGATATGATTGAGATGTGCCGCGGTGTTCAGCATCCAGTGCGGGGGTTGTTTCTGAGGTACTATCTCTCGCAGAGAACCAAGGACCTGCTCCCGACGGAGTTTGCCGGCAAAGAAAAGAATGAGCTGACTGGCGATGTGACCGACTCTATCCAGTTCATTATCACCAACTTTGTGGAGATGAACAAGCTATGGGTCAGATTACAACATCAAGGACACTCTTCGGAGAGAAGCAAGAGAACCAGTGAAAGAAAAGAGCTTCAAATTCTTGTGGGTTCAAATCTTGTGAGGCTCTCACAACTAGAAAACATAGACAAGAAATACTACAAGCAGTCGATACTGCCAACCATCCTGGAACAGATCATCCAATGCCGTGATGTCATTGCTCAAGAGTACCTGCTGGATGTGATTATCCAAGTATTCCCTGATGAGTTTCACCTGTTCACGTTGGACGACTTCTTCAACGCTACTTTGAAGCTGAATGATGAAGTAAGCGTGAAGAAAATACTGCTGACGCTCATAGGTAGACTCATTGACTACAAAAAAAGGGTCTCCGAGGATGATTTTGAGAAAAACTTTGAAAAGTTGAATCTGACAGACATCTTTGAGAAGTTCACTGACTTCATCAACATGATAATTGAGCAAAAACCGGATCTCTCTGCGGCCGATTTTGGTGACATACTGAAGGGGATCTGTGAGTTGTCAATTGCATATTACCCAGACAACTTTGAAAACGTCAACAGCATCTACAAAATTGCAATAGAAAAGTTCAAAGAAAGCGCGGACCAAACAGAACCATCTGCCGTCAATCACTGGAAATCATTATTAGTCGCTCCTGTAATGGGATATGAAGACATCAAGCTGATTCTGAGGTTGGACTCAAGCTACTTGGAGTTTTTCAACCTTCAGAAACCAGCGTTGAGAAGAACTGTGTGTTTGGAGATTATCGACAACTTTCTCGAGCATGAAACAAAGCTCGTTAACGAACATGAGATCACTACAGTGTTTGAGTTTTTGAAGACATTAATAGTGGCTCGCGATGACCTCACTGTCAAGAAGCTTGGATTGACTGCATCATCTGCTGCCCTCCAAAAGTCGGCTATCATGGGTCCCGACAATGGGGAAGATGATGAACCATACTCCATGGATATTCTGTTACAGCATGAGAAGCTTGCCAAGTTCCTTCACCTGATATACAACAAGAACCCCTACAAGCATTTTGAGTTACTGTGCGAGGCTAAAAAGTTTCTGGTTCTTGGAAAGTCCAAGGTCAAATACACATATCCCACGTTGGTTTCTATTGTGCTGCGACTTGTTAGAATTTTGTCGTTGGTGAAAAAAATAGAGACGAAGGAGGACAAGACTCGTGTGTCTAGTTTATTCAAGTTCGTCTCTACACTCACCAGTGAAATGAACGAGTTATCCATCAACCCATCAACATGTCTCAACTTGAATCTGGTCACCGCTCAGATAGCAGATGAAGTGGGCCTGGTGGATATATCATACGATTTCTTTATCGAGTCCTTCGTTCTTTACGAACAAGCTTTAGTTGACTCGAGGTTGCAGTACCAGACTCTTTTAACAATCATTGACAAACTGATCGGATCGAAGAAAATGATAGAACTCAACATTGAGAATTTCAACATGCTCATCACCAAATGCACGCTGTATGGATCGAAACTTCTGAAGAAGACGGACCAGTGCCGTGCAGTTTATCTAGCGTCTCATCTGTGGTGGATCATTCGCGAGATCGACGAGTCCATCACCTCACACATCTCGCTGAAAAAAGATGAGAAAAGAGTGCTCGAATGCCTGCAGAAGGCTCTACGTGTGGCAGACAGTATTCTGGATGTCAATGCCACCCTGGAGCTATTCATCGAGATCCTCAATCAGTCGCTGTACTACTTCATCCACGGAAACGAAATGATCAACGTCAAGTATCTGAACGGGCTGATTGAGCTGATTGACAATAACTTCAAGACCGCCGGCAAGGACGCTGCGAACGAGGCGAACACGGCTCTTGGTTCCACACACAAGCATTTTGTGCGCACCCTTGATTACATCAAGGAACAGAGGGGGATCGACGATCGGTTTCTCGAGATCAATGTGGACTGAAAACAAACAACACGGCAGCATTCTAGAGTTTTCTTGCTGATGTAAGCAGAGGGTTTTAGTGTGTGTGTGTGTTTTTTTTCTTTCTTTCTTTCTTTCTTGCGCTCACATTTAAGGGAGCTTTTGAAAAATTTTCTTTCTCGCCAACAAAACACCTCTTTTTCCTTCTCTTCTTTGAAGCAAGGTTTTGTGGTTTCTTCAAGAGAGGAACCACAACAAGTGGCATGTGTCAACACAGCAAACGGTAAGTTGAACCTGATAACTGATAACGACGCCGAGAGACGTGGAAAATGAAGCAAGCTGATGAAAACCAAGTACTCTTCTTTCCCTAACTTATTTCGACTATGACGACAGGGCTCACGAAGGATCCTAAGGCGGCAGATATACCGTGCTGTTGCAGGTGCGGTATCTTTCTGTTGTCTGCTTTCACTCGCTCGTTTCAGTACGAGAGTTTGAGGGACTTTGTTTTACTTGCCAGTAATTTATTACAACTCTGATCTGTTGTTCATTTTTCCAGGAGTCTCGTGGTGATCAAGTGTCGCAGCGCGATTGGTATGCTAACATTGTGAAACTAGTCCTGGTGTCTAATGGGTTAGATGTGGGATCTTTGCTGTGTTGCCGCAGAGTATCTGAACGTGTTGACGTATAGTGTGATGAAGAGCTACCATAAACATTCGCAGTTTCCTCGGTAGATGTACAGCATCAGGAGAGGACGAACCCAAAAATCCAATCCTGGTATATTTGTGACCGCCCATTACTTCCTTGGATGTCTGATTATACGTCGGCACGCTCCGATGCTGTGGGGCAGCATCTGTGTACATAGATAGATGCTTTGATATATTATTTCATGTCTGCTTGCACGTCTCCTCGAGCTCCCTGTTGATGTCCTCGGGGATGTCCTGGTCGCCGAGCTCCAGGTCTGCGGACGACGTCTTGTCGCCTCCCAGGTTCAGAAAGTTGAGGTCGTCGTTCACCAGCTCCTTGGGCGGCATCCCCAGCTCCTGTAGCTGCTCCAGCGTAGTGTTGATGAGCTCCTTGTCTCTGCTGTCGTCGAAGTCAGCGCTGTCAAAGGTTTCTATTATCTTTGAGATCAGACTGTACTGTTCCTCGTAGTTTGCGTGCTGCGGGTCGTCCGAATGTCGCGGGTCCGCCAGCCACTCCGGGTACTTGAGATACAGGTCCTTGAGCGGCTCGTACAGCACCGTCTTGGACGACAGCTTGTCGAGCATCTCCACCAGCAGGTTGCCGATGTTGTCCATGCCCGCGCCGCCCTCCAGCCCCTTCAGGTCCAGGTTCAGGTCCATCGACTTCATGAGCGTCGTCAGCAGCTCGTCTCCCTGGTCCTCCTCCTGTATCTCCTTGTCCACGGTCTCTCCGGACGTCCTGAGCCGGTTCATGGTCTCCGATATCACGTTCTGGAAGCTGTCGCTGCCGCCGCCGCCACTGCCGCCGCCGCCGCCGCCCGTGCTGCCGTTGCCCGGACTCACGCCCGCCGAGGAGCTGCTCTGGCTCGCGTTGTTGAAGAACGTGCCGATGTTCGCTGACAGGTCCGGGTCTTTCTCCGTGATCTCCTTCAGCAGCGACGCAAACAGCTCCTGCTCGCTGGGAGCAGGCGCGTCGGCGCCCGCCCCGCCACCGGCATCTCCCCCGCCAGCTGGACCCTGCACAGGCCCCGCAGCGCCCTCGCCTCCAGCAAACGCTCCAGGCGGCTTGCTCAGAACCTCGTCCTGGAAGTCGTCCAGAAGATCGTCCAGATCGTCCAGGTCGTCCGCGTCGCCCGCCGCAGCACGCGCTCCTCCCGACACAGCATCCCGCTCGCTCCGCTCCAAGTCCGGTTTCTCCGCCATCTTCCTCTTGTCACAGCCAAATAGACAAGTAAAACAAACAAGCAAGCCTTGTTTGTTCTCCGTGTGTGTGTCTCTCTCTCTCTCTTTCTTGTCTTTTCCTCCCCACATATCTCTCGCTCTTTTAGGCTACCCTGGAAAAGAAAAAAAAACCTGCGCGCCCGCTGCCAGAAATGACAGCTGCTCCACAGCCGTGTTCAGTTTTTCCCTCTGCCATCTCTCGCCCGTGCCACTAGCACCGCTTCCTGGCTCCCTTCGTCAAGTTCACACAAAAAGTGTACATCCCCCGTCTGCGCCAACAGGCCGTCCAGTTCTCCGCTGCCTGCGCACCCCAGCAATGTCCGAGAGAAACCTGCGCACAGAACGAATCCAGCAGGAAAGGTAAGCTCCTGAATCCCCCCTCGCCGACCCCACCACCCGTACACTAACAAAAACAACTATCAAAACCAGAAAGAACTGGAGAAAAGACCATCCGTTCGGCTTCTACGCAAAGCCCATGAAAGCCGCCGACGGCTCGCTCGACCTCCTCAACTGGACAGCAGGCGTCCCGGGAAAACCCGACACGCTCTGGGCAGACGCAACGTACCCGGTCACAATAACGTTCCCCGACGAATATCCAGCCAGACCTCCCAGAGTCCGGTTTCCCGCAGGATTCTACCACCCAAACGTCTACCCTTCAGGAACAGTGTGTCTCTCGATCCTCAACGAATCACAGGGCTGGAGACCTGCCATTTCGCTGAAACAGATTCTCCAAGGAATCCAGGAACTCCTCGACACTCCAAACCCAGCTTCTCCTGCCCAGGAGCCCGCTTGGAGAGTCTATGTTAAGGAAAGATCGGTCTACGAGAAGAAGGTGAAGGAGCAGACGAAGAAGTACGCCAACCCTGAAAGGTGATGGTTAAAAAAACACTCCCCCTGTATTATTACATTTCTATCATTCCGTCCTCTTATATTGAATGAACCTCGACAAGTTCTTCAAGGTTTCCTCAGAGACGTCTTTCAAGTACGCATCCACTTTCTTGTCGATCGCCTTATAGATCTTTCTGTACTGCGGTAGAACCTCCGTTAATACTTTATCAAGTCCCCCATCGTGGTACAAAAGCCTGTTGTAGCTGTAGTCGTCGTCAAACAGCTCAAATATAGAGTTCAGAGACTCGTTCAGAACATACTCATACAGGTACTGGTGTTTCTTGTGCAGCTGCGATGGAGGCATAGAGCTGCAAATTCTCACCGGCTCCAGTATGTTGGCGTTGACGACAAACCCCGTTATCTCGGAAACCACATCCACGTTCCCACTTGCTTTTCCTGTCAGTGTCATAATCTTGATCGAGCTCACCAAAAACTGAGAAACAGCAGCACTCGATGCAGAACCCTCTATAGCACCAGCAGCCCTTATCAACGAAGAACACAGCTCTATCGGAATAGCCCCTCCAATCTCCATGTACGACAACAAGTAATTGAGATAGTCGTTCATCACCTGCAGGTCGTCTTCGTGTATTGTCGCGTTCTCAAAGAGACTCGAAAAGCTGGGAAACAACTTCTGGTTCATCACCTCCAGAGTACCCATGTACGTCTCATCGACCTGCCCTACCGCTTTGAGATACAAGGTCAGGTTGTTCAGACAAACCAGCACCTTGTCATGATCGACCCCGCGCGCAACAATAGAGGCCAGAAACGCAACGAGTCTAGTTTGCAGGAACCCATTGAACCTATTGCTATCGCTGTGACCACCGCTGGATCCTGTCCCCTCTGATATCAAATCGCCCTTCATTTCGATGACAGTGCTGAATATATCCAAAAGAATATCGACAATCTTCAGGTTCTCGGTTGCAGCAACTAGACCAGCACGTTCTTTGATAGACAGACTGGACTCTATTCTCACACCAAGATCCAAAGAATCGAAGCTTAGATCTAGACTATTGTCCATAATCTCACCGAGCTCCTCTATTATTGAAATAATTGTATCATCATTCAACGAGGCAGAAAATTCAGACAGCTGGAACTTTATACCAATCGAATAAACCTTCGCCAAGTCACTCTCATAATTGACGTCAAATATTGCCGTGTTGATATCTGCATCGGAGAATACAACGTCAATGAATTGCTCAGACAACGAGCAAAGATCATAAACCAACTCCAAGGCAGCAGAGGTCAATCTTCTCTCGTACTGATTGGCAATAATACTCGCAACAAACTTCAAAGTTCCTGATTGCACAATCTTAGGTACAACGCTTTCATGGAGTAATATGATAGATGTCTCCAGCGACAGAGCATCGATGCATGAAATGATACTGCGGGTGTAGTCAGCTAGTACACTCAGTTCGGTATCTGACATTTGACCAGTTTTGGTTTGCTCAAACCCGCTTATCGCCTTGTGGATACTGTTCTCAACCGCCGTCCATATGTCCGATCTCCACAAATGTACAGACAAATCGTATCCCTGATGTAAGATCAGTGTCCGAAGCAAACTGTAAGATACGGCCACAACCTCCTCGCTTGTATCATGGAGCATTTTCGTGAGGATAATCCTGACGATATTATTCTTAAGGAGCTCGACTCTGATCTGCGAGTCTCCTGTGCAGAGCTCGTTGATAGTTTGCAACGCTGTCAGCCGATCAACCACTGACTCGGCATTGAGCTGTTCAAAGAGCGGAGTGAGCTTCTGTGACTGTAGACCGCGATTCGAGTCCTGACTGGAAGCCACTGCTGCACCATGACCATTCAGAGCTCTGGCCCCTCTGTGTTGCCGAGACAACTTAGATCTCCTCTTCAGCTTCCCCATCTCTATGATCTATTGCTCTACTCCTTCTATTGTAAGCACCCTCTTTGATCAAATGGCTTTTTATTTTTTTATTTTTCACCCTCACTCTGAATAAATTGAAAATTTTGTTGATAGAAAAATATGGTTGCTTATGTCATCAAAAAGACATCTGTGTAGGTGGCTGATCTGATCTAACAGCCTACAAGTAGACCGACGTGAACAATGCTGAAACAATCCATGCATACGTCATCTCATAATAATCGTTCGCCCTGTGTTCTGTCATGACTTTCTGGGGTTCTCCGAAGCAGGAAAGTCGATTTTGATGTCCTCCTTTTTATCCGGAGCAGCCTCGAGTCTCTTTCGCACCCGTTCCCATGCTTCCTGTTGTGTGGGATCGCTGACTTGTATTGTTTCGGATTCCGTTTCGTATTTGGGTATCTCAATATCTGTGCGCAGATTTCCATCTTTTTTCAATTGCTCAATTACTATAGGCTCAAAGAACTTGACTCCAGTGTAAGCTCCGAGACCAGCAAACACAAATGCTATTGCTATCTTACTGAATCCCTTTGACATCTTGAAGAGTAGTGGTTTATAGGAACACTGGCTATATTTCACTTTGTAATGAATGGCTCTTCAGTCCTCCAACTTGTTCAAATCATACTTTTTCTTGTGTTTCCCGATCCACTTTGTGTATAGCACGCACAAAGATCAAAACACAGCTTTATATCTTTCACCGAAGCTCTTATAGTAATCGAGCATCTCATCGGTGATGTTCCTGCTGATATCGTTCAAAGCAGACTCAAAATTATCCTCTTTCACAGTATCACAGTTATTATCCTCCATAATAGCGTTTAGTCCTGCTTCCTGGCACAAAAGAACACATTCGGAGCCGGAAAACCCCGCGGTTCTTTCAGTCAGTTTGTTCAGCAAATTGTCTCTGTCCAGCAGATTGAAAAAGCGAGTGTTTCTCTGTAGTATCTGAAGCCTAGCACTTCTGTCAGGAGGGGCAACATAAACGTGCCTGTCTAATCGTCCTGGCCGCAGTAGTGCTGGATCTATAGAAGATGGTCTGTTAGTGGCACCTATTATAATCACCCCTTTGAGCTCCTCAACACCATCAATTTCATTTAGCATCGAGTTCAGCACTTGTTTTGAAACATTGGTTGATTCATCGTTCTCTCTATCGGTAGCAAGGGCGTCAATTTCATCGATGAATACAATCGACGGTGACGCCATTCTAGCCTTCCGAAATACCTCTCTTATTTTTCTTTCGGATTCTCCAACATACTTGTTGAACACCTCAGGGCCTCGAATAGCCAGGAAGTTTAACCCAGACTCATGGGCCAGCGCCTTGGCAGTCATAGTCTTGGAGCACCCTGGAGGTCCATACAGTAATAGCCCCTTCGGTGCAGATATTCCCAGCTTTTTGAATGTCTCCGCAGCTGTTAGGGGCAGCTGTACCATTTCTCTAAGTTTGCGTTTCAATGTCTCTTGACCCCCAATGTCCTCCCATGTCACCTTCGGTACTTCTAGCATGATCTCTCTCATAGCACTAGGAGTGATCTCTGACATCGACGTCTCAACATCGTCACAAGAGACTTTGAGTTTGGAAAAGCGTTCAAGATCGTGTGTTTCTAGAGCCGTATTATCTTCAAACCCTCTTGAGATACATTTCATAATCGACTCACGACAAAGAGAAACGAGGTCCGCCCCAACATATCCGTGGGTCCGACTCGCAATATCGCTGATCTCATCTTCTGAAAGATCATGTTGACCTCCCATCGAGTCAAACTGCTTCTTCAAAATATCTAATCGGGCATTCACATCAGGAATCGGAATCTCTAGCTCCTGGTCAAATCTCCCAGGTCTTCTCAAACTTGGGTCAATTGAGTTTGGTCTATTTGTGGCACCGATAACCACCACAGACCCGTCTAGACCGTCCAAAGACATAAGAAGAGTTGCAATTACCCTTGAGTCTACTTCCGTTGTATCATCACTGTTCCTACTAGGAGCGAGAGAGTCAACCTCGTCTATGAGAATAATTGAGGGCTGGAACTTCATCGCCTCTTTGAAATACTCTCTCAGCTTCTCCTCCGTGCCACCTAGATATTTTGATACGATAGAAGGCCCGTTAATGGTAATGATATGGCATCCGGAAGACTCGTGTGCAATGGCTTTCATCAGCAACGATTTTCCAGTTCCCGAAGACCCGTGCAATAGAAGTCCATGAGGTGGACCGATTCCAAATCTCTTGAAAAGGGTAGGTGCGTTCAAGGGTATTTGGATTGTATTTCTCAGCTTCTCTATTTCTCTATTGAGCCCCCCAACCCTACTGTAGCTGAAAGGTAGTGGTGCACTATCCAGCTTGGTGACAACTTTCATAGTAAGCTCTGTATCTTTGGGGTGAAACAGATATGGACTCTCAGGCTCTGTAAAAGAACAAGTATGTACACTTGACTCTTCTAATGACAATTGAGAGACATCTGCAGTCAGAGAGTTCTCTAAATGCTCGTCGATCTTGACAATCGCGAATCCGTGTTCCGTGGTGGACAAGTTTTTGTACAACAGACCCACTTCTATCAAGTGATATCGGATTTCTTCTTTGTCACAGTGACTCAACACCTGAACCGTCACCCTCTTGGCGTATAAGGGTTGAACAGACACTTTTGACAGCGAGATACGGTCACCCAGAAGAAACCCCGCCAGCCTCAAAAGAGAGGCCGAAACCAGTATCACATTAGGGTCGTATTTGTCTTCATCTGCCTTGCTCCATGGACTTAAAGCACCCACAATCTGGCTCAAGCCCCTTGTTATCCTACAAAGGCTTCCAGACTTGAACTCTCCAGATGAAAGCAACTGCGGTGAGACAAACACTTCCATGCTGGCTCGAGGCTCGAGCTTGTTAGAAGGCCTCAAGATAAACTCTATGGGGAGTTTGAACTGCTTTGTCTTCGAGTGTCCTCCATCGTCAGAGCTTTTTGTCGAGGACTGCTTCTTTGACGATGAGGAGGCTGATTGTGAAGATGGGGCCATAGCGATTGTAACTTGTGAGAAGAAAACCAACTTACGACATAAACGATAAGGACCACTAAATGTAATGCTTTTTGAAATAAAAATAATAATACTAAATAATATTTTTTTTTTTTTTCCTATAGAGGTTGAGTAATAACAAGGCTGGGTAATCCGCACACAGAGGCGCTCTACTCGGGTGCAGAACATAAGGGCGATTCCCTCCAATAATCTAGCCTTCTGGGAAAGGGGAGGAAGTAGGGGGAAGCAGGAAACACCCGTACACGTGATCCCCCTCCCCCGCGGCATGCCACCAGTCTGGTTATTCATTAAATTATACAAGAAAAATTATGGTGTAAAGGTGTCAGGTCGTGCGCAGGCGAAACAAGTTCCCTCGAGCTCCTGAATCTCGATGGCAAAACATAAACCTATGTACCAAGAATGTGAATACACATGTATATAAAGAGAGTTGTTTATAAGATAGAAGCAGGTTTTTACAGCTGTCAGTGAACTAATTCAGCGACGATGCCTCCAAAAGAAGACTGGGAGAAATACGGCAAGCCTACTGAAGATACGGAAGATGGGGAAAAGCCAGAGAAGATCATTCCTTTGAGTGAGGGCGATATTCAGGTCCTGAAGACATATGGAGCAGCTCCTTATAGTCAGTCCATCCGGGAAATCGAGAAAGACCTGAAGGACCTAGAAACAAAGATCAAAGAAAAGATGGGCGTTGAAGAAAGTGACACGGGGCTGGCAAGCCCGAACTTGTGGGATGTCGCTGCTGACAGAAAGAGAATGGGCGAGGAACAGCCTTTACAAGTTGCTAGATGTACCAAGATCATTGATCCTTCTTCAGATGAGAAGTCGATGTATGTGATCAATATCAAGCAGATAGCCAAATTTGTGGTTGGCTTAGGAGAACGAGTCTCGCCTACGGACATTGAAGAAGGAATGAGAGTGGGTGTGGATAGAACCAAATATGAGATCCAGCTGCCGCTTCCTCCCAGAATCGATCCTAGTGTCACGATGATGACTGTAGAGGAGAAGCCGGATGTGACTTACAGTGACATTGGAGGCTGTAAGGAACAAATTGAAAAACTGAGAGAGGTAGTTGAACTGCCTCTTCTTTCTCCAGAGAGATTTGTCAAGCTTGGAATTGATCCTCCGAAGGGAATCTTACTGTACGGACCGCCAGGAACAGGAAAGACGCTGTGTGCGAGGGCTGTGGCGAACAGAACGGATGCTACTTTCATTCGAGTGATTGGATCGGAGTTGGTACAAAAATATGTCGGCGAGGGTGCTAGAATGGTGAGAGAACTTTTTGAGATGGCAAGAACCAAGAAGGCATGTATCATCTTTTTCGATGAAGTTGATGCTATTGGAGGGGCTCGTTTTGACGACGGAGCGGGTGGAGACAATGAGGTTCAGAGAACGATGTTGGAGCTGATCACGCAGCTGGACGGTTTCGATCCAAGAGGTAACATTAAGGTGATGTTTGCTACTAACAGGCCAAACACATTGGATCCCGCTTTGCTGAGACCGGGACGTATTGACAGAAAGGTCGAGTTTTCGCTCCCGGATCTGGAGGGACGTGCTAATATATTTAGAATCCACTCGAAATCCATGTCGTGCGAGAGAGACATTCGATGGGAGCTGATTTCAAGGTTATGTCCGAACGCCACCGGAGCAGAGCTGAGATCTGTCTGTACTGAGGCAGGGATGTTCGCTATCAGATCCAGAAGAAAGGTGGCCACTGAGAAAGACTTTTTGCAAGCTGTCGAGAAGGTGATCAAGGGCAACATGAAGTTTAGTTCCACAAGCAGATACATGCAATATAACTAATAATACACCACACACTCGCATATTACCTCCTGTGCTACTCCCACCATGTGACGCATCCCATCCCATCTGTTTGGCAACTCGCTATCAGCGCATAGGGAGGCGTCTTTGCTTGGCTCGGTCCATTGGGATCTACAGGGTTGTCGGGACCCTTGGGCTTTGAATCTGTGAACACCTCCTTTTCGATCCTGAAGTTGATCTTCTCGTTGATATCTAGATACAGCTTTGTTCCCTCATCCATTTCCCAGATCCATGCGTTGTCGTCCTCGGAGTAGTACGAGCTTTCGAACATGTAATTCTTAGGTATAAAGACATCGTTAAAGAACTCCATATTCACCTTAATTCCTTCCTTGGTGCATTTTTCTATCCAGCCACTGAGCATTTCTCCGACAAAAGGCTTGAATACCACAGCGCGGAACCGCACATTGATGAAGGTGGCCCCATCGCCTGGCTTCAGTAGGCCATCTCCTATAGATTGTATGTCCCACACTCCTATAACCAGTCCAAGATTGTGGATCACTTTATCTGCGTATTTGTTGTTGAGCTCGTTTTTAACAGCTTCGTGTGTCGGGAGATGGAATAAATGCGGGGGGATTCGAATCAGGTCCGATATCACCGAAAGCTGGAACATTTTGCGGGCAAAGAGAGAGCGCGCGGAGAAATGAAGCGCTCTCTATTGATGACTGAGTTCTCACTAGTGATTTGTAGTTTATTCATAATTGAGTTTTTCTTTATTTTTTATTTTTTTCATCACTATTTCTGCTGAAAAATAAAAGTAATATTTTTACTGAATGTGGTTTTACTACATCTTCATGAAAATATATAAATAAATAAAGGATCTGATGGTGTATGTAGTGTGTCAGTAGTTGAAGTTCCTTGAACTAGATAAAGACGAATCCGAGATATACATGAGCATAAGCTGTGCTCACCAGAGAAGAAAGAGAGCTCTTCCGTTGTTGTTTTTAGTACACTCTTTTTCCAGGTGGAACAGGCTTACATTCATTCTCGTCCAGAGTGTGAGCAATGACATGTCTGTAGTTCAACGTGACAGGCTTAGAGAAGTCCTTCTGCCACGACAAAGAGTGCTTTCTCCACTCTTCGTCGTTTCTGTCTGGGAAGTCGTCTCTGGCGTGAGCACCTCTGGATTCAGGTCTGGCAGCAGCAGATTTGGCAGTTTGTATGGCACAAGTTAGCAAGTTCCGCAGCTCCATGGTCTCCACCAGGTCCGAGTTCCAGATCATCGATCTATCAGTGGTCTTGATTCTGGCAAACTTCTCGTCGATCTTGGTCATCTGAGCAACACCTTCGTCTAGGATCGATTGTTCTCTAAACACGGCAACGTGCTTCTGCATGGATCTCTGCATCTCGAGTCTCAAATCGGCCGTGGTCACATCTCCATCGGCATGACGCAGCTGGTCCAGCGTGGCAATAGACTCATATCCAATGTCGGAAGGCAGCTCAACGTGAGGAGCGTTCGGCTTCATCTGGTCTCTGATGGTGTGCGAGACAGCTCTTCCAAACACCACTAGATCCAGGAGAGAGTTTGCTCCCAGTCTGTTGGCTCCATGGACAGACGCACATGCAGCCTCTCCGCACGCGAACAGTCCAGGAACAATCACGTCCTCTCCCTTCTCGTTGATCGTCAACACCTCTCCCTTGTAGTTGGTTGGAATACCTCCCATGTTGTAGTGGACCGTTGGGATGATTGGAATTGGCTCCTTTGTGACATCGACACCTGCAAAGATGTGGGCCGTTTCAGAAATACCGGGCAATCTCTCCTTGAGCACAGATGCAGGGAGGTGTGACAACTGCAGGAACATGTGGTCCTTTAGAGGACCCACACCTCTTCCGGCATTGATCTCCATAGTGATAGCTCTGGAAACAACGTCTCTTGAAGCCAAGTCCTTGGCGTGAGGAGCATATCTCTCCATGAATCTCTCACCCTCAGAGTTCACCAGGAATCCACCTTCACCTCTGGCACCTTCGGTGATCAGACAGCCGGAACCGTAGATACCGGAGGGGTGGAACTGGACAAATTCCAGGTCCTGCAAAGGTAGTCCAGCCCTGGAGACCATAGCAAAGCCATCTCCCGTACACGTGTGGGCAGAGGTACACGAGAAGTAGGCTCTTCCGTAACCACCGGTGGCAATGACGGTCTTGTGGGCTCTGAATCTGTGCAGAGTACCGTCTTCCTGGTTGTAGGCGATACATCCAACGACAGCACCGTCGTGCATGAGAAGATCCATGGCAAAGAACTCGATGAAGTAGTGGGTGTCGTATCTGAGGGACTGTCCGTACAGAGTGTGGAGCAGCGCGTGCCCGGTTCTGTCTGCAACAGCACAGGTTCTGTAAGCCTGGCCGCCCTTGCCGTAGTCCCTGGCCTGGCCCCCGAACGCTCTCTGGTAGATCTTTCCCTCCTTGGTTCTGGAGAATGGCAGGCCGTAGTGCTCCAACTCGATGATCGACTCAGGAGCCTCCCGTGTCATGTAGTGGATGGCGTCCTGATCGCCGAGCCAGTCGGAACCCTTGACTGTGTCGTACATGTGCCACCTCCACTCGTCCGGGTGCATGTTACCGAGGGCAGCGTTGATGCCTCCCTGGGCCGCAACCGTGTGCGATCTCGTGGGAAACAGCTTCGAGATACAGGCCACCTTGTAGCCGTCTTCGGCTAGCCCAAATGCAGCCCTGAGCCCGGCCCCGCCAGCACCAATCACGATGGCGTCGTACTCGTGGTCAATGAGGTGGTAGTCCTTGGCCATGGCCGACGACGCGTCCTTACCATTGAGAGTGTTGTACTGGGTTATCACTTGCTGAGACGTTCTTGTGGAGGAGAACAGTCTGCGCGACGACGACGACGACGACGACTTTGAAAGACTGAGCAACTGCGATCTCAGCATCCTTGTTTTCTAGAGCCTGGAGTCAGTCAGCGGTGTTTCTTGCTGCAGATCCCTTGTTCAGGTACCGGAGCAAGTTGTTGTCAGACAGGCGGAGGATAGTTTTAATATTTTTTTTTTTTGGCTTGTAATAATCCCTGGCTAACGTACATGTCCCTCTCTTGGTGCTGCCCGCTGCTGCCCGGTGCTGCCGCCGCCGCCTGCTGCTGCTTCTGCCCCGCATGCCCCCCGGAGAGAGCCAGCGTTCAGGCGGGGCGCAACAGGCGGAAACGCACGACGCAGACGGACCCGCGCTCGCTCAGTGCACTGCCGTCTTCTACAGCCAATGGAAGACCCGGAAATTGTAACCAGCACAACGGGTCAATGGAGGGAGGAGAAGCTTTGCGGGATGTGTCGGCGGAAGCCAACCGCATATATCCGGCGGTGCACGGGTGTGGGGCAGACACCACGATCGACAGACTAGAGTAGACTAGACACTCTCTTTTATTTTTTTTTGGTTCTTTTTTATTCCCGATCTTAGTAGATTAATTGTATGTAGTACGTAGCTTTACAGCGCAGCAGGCACAGACTACTGCAGCAAGGACTCGGCTGCAGGGTTGGCCGCTACGTCTTTAGCGAAGTCCGGCCGTGGCAACTCGTAGCCCTCCACGGTCCGGCCATACGTGATGCCCCCGAGACGCGAAACAGGCTGGAGCTTAGCAATGTCGATCAGGTTGAGGTCCTCATTGATCACGTCCTCACGCACGTGGAAGTTGACCCCCTCGACAAGGCACAGCGTCCCTGTTGGCTTTGCTGGGTCGCGCTTGGACTTGAACTCGTGCGACTCCAGCAGCTTTCCCTCAATGCTGAAGGCGCTCTCCGCCACATGAGCAGGCTTCACCTTCTTGGAGGGCACAGCGGTCAGCCCGCTCAGCTTCCACTCATCAACCTCCGCAGGCGCATTAGTGCACGTGTAGTTGGCCGCCTCCACGAACCACTCGCTCACAATGTTGATCGTGCACTCCCCGGTGTTCAACAGGTTTCGGCAAGTGTCCTTCGGATTGCTGCCGCCACCACTAAACGACACAGCGAATATGGGTGGATCGTGGTTCACCATCGTGAAGTACGAGAACGGAGACAGGTTTCTAACGCCGTCAGCCCCAACAGTGGAAACAAACCCGATCGGTCTTGGAGTAACAGCCCCAATCAGCATCTTGTAGTTGTCCACAGGATTTCTAGTCTCCCCAAAAGGATCGATCTCCACTTTCTTGAACGCCCTCCAGTTATCGCTACTGGCTCCTGTTCCTGGAACCCAGTCCGGCTTCAAAGTTTGAGTGTACCGCCACTCTTTCCCGTAGTCAAACAGCGGTCTGCTCTGCTCCACCTTCTTGAAGTCCGGGTGTGGGTTTCTCTTCACCTGGTTCTCGAGTCCAAACCTGTTTTCAGCCATTTCTCAATCGTGTATGTCCATCTATCTCTCTGTCCCTCGTTAATCACCAGGACTCAATCTATAGTCTTTTTTACAGCAGATATCCCCACACTTATATACACCGGAAAAATGTCGTGGCGCGGAGCGGCTTAGTGCAGTTCCCAATTTGGTATTTCCGGGGATTTTCAGATCTGGCTCCTCCACAGCCTCTAGTCTCACTCCACTATCCTCTCTTCATCTATGCATCTATAAAGCAGTCTCCCACGCGCTTGACTTGAGCTCCCCGCCCACTCGCTCGTGGACAATCTTCGCAGACTCAAAGGCACCCAGCCCCTCAAACTCAGACCCTCGTATGTCTTTTAGCGGGTCCGCGAGAAGATCCCTAATATCGTTTCCGTGTGCATCCACAAAACTTTCTTTGTCGTTACTCAACTCCACCTCTCTCGCCGAAATGCGGCCCATCAGCTTCAAAAAACCTGAGCTCTGAAACTTGCCAGACGTTTGCTCAGAAACGTCCTTCGGCGTGTTCGTCATGCTATCAAACACAGACCTTGCCAACTGGGCAAATTTCGCCTTCTCGTCCTCACTCCCGTCCATATCAATCGTGTCCTGTTGCTGTTGTTGCTCCTGCTCCACCTGCTCCGCCTCTCGGTTCTCCAGGTACGACTCCATCTCATCAAATGCGCTCGCGAACCCATCTGTAGGCTTCTCCACTGCTTGCCTCAGATGCTGCGACTCCGCAATACTTGGCTGTAAACGGGTCACTTCCCTCACAAAGGGATCCACTGTCTCTCTCACAGTGCGCAACTGCTCACTCTGCTGAAGCTCTGAAGCCCACGTTCTTCCCCGGTCGGCCGCAACCGCAGCCCCACCAGCGTTCTGCATCTGTGGCCAGTGGTTCATGCCATATTGCTGTGGGCCAAGACTCATCTCCTGGAAGTCGTGAACCCAGTTCTGAGCTGGAAGAAAACCGCCCTCGAAAACAGGCACATACTCTGAACCCCCACCTTCAAACTGACCAGCAATAGCTCCATCCATTTGTAAACTCTGGAAACTCTGGAAACTTTCCTCCAGCTGTCTGTCCACGTTCCCTACACGGTTGTATCTCGAAAACGGCCCCTCGTTGTTTGTTTGTGTGTTTCTGTTGATTTGCTGTCCCAAGGACAGGTCCACATCGCCGCGGCTCGCGAACTTGCTGACCGCGTTCGTAGACGAACATGAATCTCCTCCGCTGCTCAAAAAGCTCATCCTGTCTTAGCTTCTTGGGTGTTTCACAACGTTATAACTTCAACAACCTAGTAATAAGCTTGCTTCTCTGTAATTATTTAAACATGTCGTGACAGAAAATCTTTAAGGAGGGGGGGTTGAACTTCCAAACCAGGCAACTAATTGCATGTGTTTCGCCTTCTTTATGTTTTTTTTCTTTCTTGAGGGTCCATACTGCGTCGGTCGACCGCTATCGACGCATCGACGCCAGGGTCCCTCCCCTCCTCTAATCGCTGATCCGATAACTCACAAGAACTCCAACCTTATGTTTCGTAGTACTGAAGTTACGGAATTTCACGTTCTCAACATTGTCCCCAACGACGTGTTTCGAATCGGAGTCCTCCCACTCCTCCGGAACCCTGCTCTTAGGATTCGCATACACAAGCACATTGAACGTGTACTCCCCCTCAAGCTCTGGCAGAAACGTCACAGAAGCAGTTATTTGTCGGATTATCGATTGTATCTCTTTCTGTATGTGATCAGCTGGCTTCTGCTCAAGACCTGACTCCTCCTGTAAAGGCTCGCTAATCTCCACGTCAAATTGCCATCTCTCTGCAATCTCGCCTGTCTCTTTTGACGCGATAGCCACAACAAGTTTCGATATGTTTCCAGCGTATATCCATTTGTGGAGCTGCTTCATGATCCTGCCAATGTAGCTGCGTACCTCATCGTCTAGAGATACCACCATATTTAGTCCATATTTTTTCACTATCTGGAAGTCTTCCTGGGGATAAATGCCTCTCTGATACAAAATGCTTTGGATGCTGTATTCAAAAAAATCTGACACTATTTTGGAGGATCCTTTTAGTGCAAGCTTTGATCTTGTCAATGCATCGTCTGTCTGTCCTGACATGTTTTGCTGGTTCCTCTAATCTGTTTCTCTTGTTCTATACAGTGATACGAGAACAAAATAAAACAAAATGAAATCAACCTTCTACCGCTTAGGGGCCCGCGTCGCCTTTTGGCAGTCTTATATATTAAAGAAACACCTACATGCACATAACGAATCAAACTGCCAGCAACAAGTCTTCAGGCCTCTCATACACACAATGGTGAGTAACATGCTTTTGCGAGTCAAAAAATCAAATGAGTACTAACTTCCCTCATCCAGCACAACGTCACCAGAACGGTGAAAACCCCAGAAACACGTCTGAAGAAAATCAAGCGCGATGCGCCTAGAATAACAGCCTATAGAGCCCTCAACGACCGGGTACTGCAAAATAAAGTGAACCAGGTATACAGTGCCCAGGCCTTCCAGCTGGCGACAGAGCTTCTCGAGTGGAACCCTGAAATATACACAATATGGAACTACAGAAGAGACATACTGCTGAAAACTTATATCAATCAAAGCGACAAAATGAACCTCCATGAAATCATAGAAGGAGAGCTACAATTCACCCAGTCACAGCTCTACAGATATCCGAAATGCTACTGGATCTGGAACCACAGAAAATGGTGCCTCAAAGAGGATAGTCTCAGTGATTGGGATAGAGAATTGGCCCTCATTAATAAGTTTCTTCAGGCAGACTCAAGAAACTTTCATGTCTGGCAATATAGAAGGTTCATTGTTGGATGTATAAAAGAATCTAAAAAGACTCAGCAGGAAAGGATACAGACAGACTATGAAGAGTTTGCGTTCACAACAAAAATGATTCAAAAAGATATCGCCAACTATTCGGCCTTACATAATCGAACAAAACTCGTTTCTCTTCTGTTCGAACAGTCGCCTGAAACATCGAGCAAAGAGGACCCTGATCTGCTCATATTTCAGTCCAAGGACAAGTTGCGCTTTCTCTCTAAAGAACTTGACCTGGTGAAAACAGCATTCTACACGGACCCGGATGATTCTTCGATTTGGATCTACTTGAGATGGTTATTCAGTGATTATTTTCTACAAGATATATCAGTGGAAGATTCCCTGAAATTACTCGAAACTACCATTGGTGACATAAACGAGCTCAATGCATTAGAAATCGAGGATAACTCAGTTGAAAATCAATGGTGTTTGAAAACCAACATGTACCTTTCGAAAAAAATTGTAAGTTTGGAAACATCTGATGAAGTTAAAAACAATTTCAGGAAGCAGGTTACCCAGATCAGGGAGAGATTGGTCGAGCTAGACCCTTTTCAAAAAAGACGCTATGAGGATTTCAATGCATAGCTAGCGTCTATTCTTGTTTCTATTGCTGTGAGTGAAGTTCCTGGTTCTATCGAGACTTCGAGGATGAAACTTGGCTTTCCTTTGGGCGATTCCTTTCCGTCGAGAGTTGTCAGTCGCCCTTTTGACGTCTTCAGCGTCGAGGTATCCGTTATAGAGCTCATTCATGTACTTTTTCCTGCTGTAAAGGAACCTGATGGAACCTACTTTGCCGATATCGTAATCTCGAAGCTTAAAATATAAATCGTCTTTGTTGTCGGGCACTGCTCTCTTGCTGTTAACTTCTGATTTGTAGTTAGTCTCCAGTTCGTGAGATAACTCTATTTTGATGTTCAGTATAACGTCGTTAATGATATGACTGGGGTTGTTATTGAACTGTAGGTCAGAAAGTGTAGACCTCAAGAAGGAGAGCTCGTAGTTCTCCAGATAGTATTCCAACAACTCGTTAATGGACACTTTGAGCTCGTTCGCTTTATCAAACAGCCCTACATCTCTTTCATCTATCTTTATGTTTGGCAGCTTTCCTTGCCCTTGGTGCAGTTCGCCCCATAGAAGTTGGGCAGTTTTCAAAACAACGACAGAATTGTAGTGTGAGGGGAACTGAAGTGAAAGCTCTGTTGAGTATAAATCATTCAATATTGACCAGGATAGAAACGCTACATCGCGGGGTAATTTGTAGTATTTTGCCATTTTAATCAAGAGCTCCTCTATCAGAAAGCTTCTGAAGTCCAGGGATTCACACTCCATGAACTTCCTCTCCAAATTCAGAATTCGTTTGCGTTGCTCCTCTAGATCAAAAGATCCCAGTTGCGATCCCTTCAGTTTGTTTGCTTCGGTTAAAACCAATGATAGTTTCTTAATGTAATCGTTTGATTTGAGTGATATGAATAAGGAAGCTATGGCGATCTCAAAATGTGCAGCAGAGTACTTGAGAAAGCTATTGAATAGGAAAAATCTTTGATAGAGATAGCAGCAGCCCTGTAGTATTTTTGTGGGGAAGTTCAAAACACGAATCAGTCGTATCAGAAACTGAAACGCCTCTCTTTTCTTGATCTTGTATGCTCGGACCTGGTTGCCATCTGTTAATGAGTTCTTGAGCAGAAGAGAAATTTCCGATTTGCTAATAAAAGGCTTCGATAACTGTACCACATTGACAGAATGGGATCCCGCTGCAGATGCCGTCGCTAGACTTTTCGGCGACGTCGCTTCAGAAGACGAAGCAGACATTGTGTGTGTTTCACCGCACACGAAGTGAATTCAGTACAACTACAGTTATTAAATCAGACACAAACTTAGATAGCATTTCATTATTTTTTTTCAAATCCTCAAGCCCTTCTTCTTCACATTCTCTCTCAACTGGAAAAAATTATAGGTGTACTTCATTCTCTGATGACATAAGCAACCACGTATTGTGGGTGGGTATTGAAGGGGGCTCAAATGTCGAGCGTGACTGGGAGTATGGGAAGAGGGAATTCGATGTGACAATACATGGTAGCACACGTAGCAAAGACTATGGAGTAGGGCCAGATGAACTTGTGTGTAAAACCAGTTAAGCTAGGAAGCGGATGAAAACTTGCCTGTTTGGGAGATTCTTCTTCCGACGGAACTCCGACTTGAAGACCCCAATATACAAGATGATTTGTATATAAGGCCACGTCTGCCGCTCAATTCTTCCTAGTATTCGTACACCACCAATGCAAGCGTTGCAAACCAGAGTAGCCTACCCCCACCCCCTTCGTAAATAAGATGGTTCAACACGGTAAAGTCGCAAAATCTGTCTACGATGAAGTAGCTAAGTACAGTGATATGTCTCTGGACACTATGTCCGAGGAAGACCGAGACTTCTTTGCACAAGAGTACCAGATCAAGTTTCTGAACGCCACCTCTAACCAGGCGATCTGCTTCAGCAACTGGTTAGGGCATCCAGAAAACGTACTGGAAGCGATTGAGATCGTCAACAAGAAGCTGGAGACAGTGCCAAAGAGCTCTTCTGACGCGGGCTTCGAGAAGTATCTGGATGAGATAACATTCTATGCCACTGCTATCACTGGTAGAAATCAACTTAAGGGTCTCACAGGTTGTGTGTTGTCTCAAGTGGTTCCCTCTCTTGCCTATGATGCCGAGGGTACGTTTGAGTACGCCAAGAAAATCATTGTTGCCTATGAAGAACTAGGTGTTGACAGATCCAAGGTGATTATCAAGATCGCCACCACATGGGAGTCCATGCAGGCCGCCAAAAGGCTCTTCTCTGAGGAGAAGATCAAGTGCTTGGGAACAGTGGTCCACTCCCTTGAGCAGGCAATTGTGGCAGCAGAGGCTGATTGCGTTGCCATCTCGCCATATGTCGACGAACTGGAGGTTAACTTGGACCCATCCACATATGTGAAGGCACCTCTAGAGGCCAATTATGGATACAACGTGACGACTGCCATCCATAAATACTACAAGGCCCATGACATTAAGACAGTGGTGTGCATTGCGGCCATGATCGGTGTCAACACTATCCTGGGACTAAGTGGAATCGACGAGATGACAGTCCCTGTAGTTACGCTGCACAAGATCTTGAACACTCCTGTTCCTGACGGGTTTTCTGTGCCTGTTTTGAAGTCGTCGTACTCCGTTGAGGAGGCCGGACCTAAACTTTCATACATCAATGACTCCGATGCGTATTACGCTAAGATCAATGCCAACCCAACTGCTGCCGCTCGCATCAAATTTGCGTCGGACACTTTCATATCGTTTGATCACAAGGCCCGCGTTTTGCTCAAGAACGTGCTAATCGAGTTCAATTACATTTCCAGCTAGTACCATCTCTGGTCTATAAGTTTAATATAAATACAATGTAACAACAGACTCTTGTTAAAGGAGATAAGGGAAGTGCTTTTTCTCGACGCGTCGATTGGCGCGTCGATACTATGTCGTGCGCGCCCAACTCGTGCGTTCTTTTAAGGCCCTGGTGGTTGGTTACGCAGCCCGCGCACGCTTCAAAAAGGATTTTGTGTCGTTGAGGTGTCCTCTCTGTCGCAGCAAGAAGTAAAGATCTTCATACAAAGTTGTCAGTTGTTACTGAAACATATTGTTTCTAGTTATAGAGAAGTGTGAACCACGCAAAGAACAGTTTGCAGTAGTATAATACACAACCAGTTAATTGAAAGATGGACGGAGGTATGTTGAGCTTCAATCTTACGGGAAAATCCTGGTCTATCGAAGTAAAATCGTTATAAGCTGGATGTCTTGTTTGTTTTTGACGGTCACGGGCGCGCCGGTAGCAACTGTGCGATTTGGTGATCTGACGGTCCCCAAAGTGTTGTATCCAATCGGGGTCCCAGCTATGCATGTTAACGGGGATTCCGAGGGCCCTACCGATGTTTAAGTTCTGGGCGTTTCGGAGACCCCTGTGGACTTTTGAGTGGACAACGATACTTGCAGAAGAAGTCCGGAGCTTGAAGAATGTCTTTCTCGCTGTCACAATGATCAGCGAGAGAGTCTACTTTAGGCGCTTTGGTTCTTTCAACGTAAAGGATGTCAACGATCGTCGTCGGCTGGAAGTTTTCAGCCCCTTTAGACCAGGTTTACTCGTGATTTTCTACTCTAAAGTTTTTGTTACTAACACCTACAACAGAAGACGTTGCTGCTGTAAGTTTTCCAATGATAGAATCGGTTTTGTTTTGCGGACTGGTTTGTTTCCTTTGTGCCCATTATCCCTGATGGTTCGTTGCACCCTTGTTTCCTCATCTTCCCCCCTTCCCCCCTCCTGTTAATGTATTTTCACGGTGGCCTTGGGGGAAGAGTTTTCGCGATTGGTAGCGGGGGGCGGAATTTTTTTTTCAACTTAGCCTCGTTACTCAGTGAAAATCGGACGGACTTGGCGGAATGATCTGGGTGGAACAAACAGAGCACAAGCAATGCCGATTGGCATCAAGACAATGTTACTAACATTATGGGTTTATTTAATATAGTTGGTTATCGATAACGGATCGGGTATGTGCAAAGCCGGCTTCGCCGGTGATGACGCCCCAAGAGCCGTGTTCCCCTCGATTGTTGGAAGACCAAGACATCAGGGTATCATGGTTGGTATGGGCCAGAAGGACTCGTACGTTGGAGATGAGGCGCAGTCCAAGAGAGGTATCTTGACCCTGAGATACCCTATTGAGCACGGTATCGTGACAAACTGGGATGATATGGAAAAGATCTGGCACCACACCTTTTACAACGAATTGAGAGTTGCGCCAGAGGAACACCCTGTTTTGTTGACCGAGGCTCCTATGAATCCAAAATCTAACAGAGAAAAGATGACCCAGATTCTTTTTGAGACCTTCAATGTCCCAGCCTTCTACGTTTCGATCCAAGCTGTTTTGTCGTTGTACTCGTCCGGTAGAACCACTGGTATTGTCTTGGATTCCGGTGATGGTGTTACCCACGTTGTTCCTATCTACGCTGGATTCTCGTTGCCACACGCCATCTTGAGACTTGACCTGGCTGGTAGAGACTTGACCGATTACCTGATGAAGATTCTGTCAGAGAGAGGTTACACCTTCTCCACCACAGCTGAGAGAGAGATCGTTAGAGACATCAAGGAAAAGCTTTGTTACGTTGCTTTGGACTTTGACCAAGAGCTGCAGACCTCGTCGCAGTCCTCTGCCATTGAGAAGTCATATGAGCTTCCTGATGGGCAGGTGATTACCATTGGTAACGAGAGATTCAGAGCTCCAGAGGCGTTGTTCCACCCTGCTCCTCTAGGATTGGAGGCTGCTGGTATTGACCAAACCACCTACAACTCTATTATCAAGTGTGATGTGGATGTCAGAAAAGAACTGTATGGTAACATTGTCATGTCTGGTGGTACCACCATGTTCCCAGGTATTGCTGAGAGAATGCAAAAGGAGATTACTGCTTTGGCTCCATCCTCCATGAAGGTGAAGATCATTGCTCCACCAGAAAGAAAATACTCTGTCTGGATCGGAGGTTCCATCTTGGCGTCTCTATCTACTTTCCAGCAGATGTGGATCTCCAAGCAGGAATACGACGAGTCTGGACCTTCCATTGTTCACCACAAGTGTTTCTAAGGGAGCAGTTTGCTCTGTTGGATGATGTTGTGGTGGTGGCCCGGTGGTTATGTTTTTCTTTCTATTTAGATATCTGGATTGATTATATTTAACTTTTTTGTACTATTCTTGCTTGCTCTTTGTTGTGAGGTGGAGGGGGGTGAAAGACGAAGAGTGTTGTTGTTTCTGTGTGATTCTTTCTGTTGTCGTTTTAGTTAGATTAGATAGCAGAAGAGAGTTTCAAGTGCCAGTAGGTGCCGTGAGTATGAAAGTGCCGCGGCGGCAGATTGTGGCGCAGCAACAGCAGGGGAAGAAGCCCCGTTTGGGAGTTTAGTTGTCTTTTTTCATGCATGAAAAATCTCCTTCATCCTGTGCTGAGAAGATAAAGAACTTTCAGGGCATGAGCGCAGGTGTTTTTCTGCTCGGCTTCAAGTTCCACGTCCGCAGCCGCTTCTCTCAGTGGTTCTGCTCCAGAAATGCCTCCTGCTGACCCTTCAGATGTGCAGCCCAAGCCCGCGGCCGGCACCACGACGTTGCCGCAGTTTGTGCGCCACGTCTGCGGTCTTGCCACGTCGGCCCAGTTCTACTGGTTCCTGTCGCACGTGGTGGCGCTCGTGTTCATGCTGTTCAACACGGTGTCGTCCATGCTTGCGGGCCAGAACACGGCCTCCGCCATCAGGTACTACAACTACTCCATCTCGTCCACAATCGTCACCTACTGCATCGTGTTGAGACAGACGTACAAGTCGAAGCCGCTGATGTTCCTGTTCTCGCAGAACCTCGCCATCCTCAGAGACGACAACGTCCAGTACCTGCTGCTTGCCGTGGTGTTCCGTCTCTTCTCCGCAGGCGGCGCCAGCTCGTCCACCCTGTACCCGTTCTCCATCTTTGCGCTCTTCCACTCGCTCACCTACTTCAGCAGCTACCTTGCTGCGTATCTGCCCCTTGTTGCGCCAGACACCAAGAGGCAGCTCGCGGCCGCGTGCTCCCGCATCGTCCGCGACTACAACGACCGGTCGCTGTACATGGCCTCCAACATGGAGATCCTGCTCCTCACCACCTACCTGTTCCCCGTGCTCAAAGCCGTGGTGTTCTTCCAGCTCCTCAACCCGCGGCTGCTGCTCCACAACCTCAGGGCGCTCGCTCTCTTTGCCGTCGTCGTGCTCTTCAACAGGCTCAGATACAACCAGAGCAAGTACACCCGCGACCTCGTCACGGGCTACGACCTGCGTCTCCAGCAGCTGCTCTACAGCACCCCGCTGATCCCTGCCGCCCTTAGAGACGCTGTCGTGGCTCTGCGGGCCCGCGTCGTCGCCGCCCTCCAGCCCATCAGCGTCGCGGCTCCTGTCTCCAGCAACAAGAGAAACTAGCCAGCTGCGTTGATCTGTCCTTTCTTCTCTCTCTCTCTCTCTCTCTCTCTACCTCTCTCCCGGGCTGTGCCCCTCCCCCCTCCCCCCAATAAGTCTGTCAAGAGTTTTTTTTTTTTTTTGCTTCTTGATTTTCCGCGTACTAATATCTATTCTGATTCACCACACACACAGCACGGCCCCCCCTAGCCACATCTCCCTCTGTCTCTTTCGCTACCGGCCCCGTCCATCCGCCGTTCCACCCCCACGCAATTCGGCACAACCCCCCGCACGCGCCCCACATAGACACGCTCACCTCCCTCTGAGTGTCTTGCAACAAGCCCGCGCCTGCCCGCCTGTCTGCCTGCCTGCCTCCTGCCTTCCTGCTGTCCCCAACATCTACACGCCATGTCCGCTTCTAGAGGCTCCTCCTCGGCAGCCACCTACGTCTCAGAGTCGGCGTCCCCGCGCATGTCGGTGTCGTCCGCCCCAGGACACAGCGTCTCCCCGTCGTCCTTCACAACCTCCCCGTTGAGCTCAGAAATGCCCTACAAACCACCCCCAAATGTCGATCTCTCCACTTACGTCACCTTCCCGCCCTGCTCCCACCTCTCAAAGGTACTGCAGTCGTCAGCAAGAGACGTGGTTCTTAGAACGTACAGCACAGGCATGAAAATATACCTCGTGGTGCACTCGGCAGCCGGCCCGGACAGCTACCACGTTACAAAGGAGGGAAAAAAGGTACCCCACCGTTCCCTGATGAGCTTCTGCTCAAAGATCATAAGCTGCAAGGACTGCGCTGCGGGCTCCTCGGTCTTCATGTGTCTCCAATGCCCCAACATTGGCTGTCTCAAATCTCATCACGCTCTCAGTCATGCTAAAACCAGCGGACACATCTTTGGCATCGATCCCAGCAGTGGGCACCTACTATGTTTCAAGTGCCGCGACTTTGTTGGAGACCCAAGCCTTGAGCGTATCAGAGTCGAGAGCCTGAAGGAGGCAGGACTGCATTCGCCGTTGGGCGGAATCCCTGTTTTCGACAGAGAGCACGATCGCACCAAGCAGAAACTTATAGTTTCAGGGTCCAGAATACCGTCCTACAAGGCGACTACAGGGCTGAAAGGTTTCATCAACATGGGCTCCACGTGCTTCATGAGCTCTGTCCTCCAGACTCTGGTCCACAATCCCTTTGTCAGAGACTACTTCTTGGCAGGAAGTCACTACGACTGTGACAAAGAGACGGTTGACTGTCTCTCGTGCTGTGTCGAGGAGATTTTCCAGGACTTTTATACCTCCACAAGCACTCTGGGATTCGGACCCACCTCTTTGCTCACAGCGGCCTGGAAAGTGAAGAGATCACTGGCCGGGTACTCTGAACAGGATGCTCACGAGTTCTGGCAGTTTCTCTTGCATCAGATGCACAAGAATGACACCCGCAAATCCAAATCAAGCAGCAACGAAGGGCCGCTGTGCGGCTGCATCACACACAGGACTTTTGCTGGTGAACTACAGAGCACATTGACATGCTCCGAATGCAACTCCGAGCGTGTCACTGTCGATCCAATGCTCGATCTATCGCTCGAGATCCAAGAGAAAAAACCAGATAACTCTAGGGTCCCTATTCCTGACCTTCTGAAGTGTCTTGATAAGTTTACTAAGCCAGAACGACTCGACATCCTCTACGACTGCCCTAACTGTAAGAAAAGGACAGAGATCATAAAGCAGCTCAAAGTCAGGACGCTGCCGAACACCCTAGGGATCCAGCTGAAACGCTTTGATCACCTCTCCACGTCTGCTAAGATTGACTCGCACATCGACATCCCGCTCGTTCTAGATATGAGCAAGTACACCCTTGACAGCAGTAGGCATCTCCATATTGGGAAAAACCTCTACGAGCTATTCGCAGTCATTTGCCATATAGGCTCTGTCAACACTGGCCATTACATTTGTATGGTGAAAAGTAGAGACGGTATATGGTTCAAGTTCGACGATGCCGTTGTCACGAGAGTCTCCCTCCAAGAGGTGCTCAAGTCCAAGGCCTACCTGTTATACTATATAATCCATGAGCTGCCTTGAAAAGAATACATAATGAAGCCACTTTGCTCATTTAATTGAGTCACTCAAAGAAATCCTCCTCATCCTCTTCCACAAAGTTGTCTCTTATGCTTTTCTTCGGTTGTCTCACCTCATCTTGGTCATTATTATTGGAAATAAGCCTGGAATCTTGTAATTTCACTGCTTCAACATCACAAAGTACCTTTTCCAGATCAGCCAAACTGGTCTCATTGCCTCCCAGCATCGCAAGCGTAACATACTGCCTCACAACATCCTCGTTGTGATATACAATTATCGTTGGGCAGTTGATTTCAGGATAGTTCTCTACAGCTCTTGTAGCAGGTATCTCGACAAACTTAATCTCTGGGAACTTTCCAGATAACTGTGTCAATAGACTGGAAAGCAAGCGCGATTGCAATGAGCTCTGTAGCGACATGTGCACTACTACAAACCCGTCTTTTGACGCATCAGTGACCTCCTTCTTGTACTCGTCTTTGCTTATCGGATACACCGACCCAAATCTGGCCTTCGCAGCAAGCTTGTTCAGTTCTGCGATTCTCTTCTGCCGATAGGACTCTAGAAACTCCTCATCCTCCTCGTCTTCTAAGGCATCCAGTTCGTCTAGAGACTTATCTTCAAGCCTGTTGGCATGCTGTCTCTCTATCGCTTCTGCTAGTGCTTCTTCGATCTGCTCTGTTGGGTCCTTCTCCTTCTCGGGAATAATACCATGAGACCTTAGAATATCATTCCACTCTGTGTCCTCGTTTGGGTCCACCTGGACTTGGACTTTGGGATCCATCTCTTGGGTTGACTACTAGAGGAACTATCTCGATCCTCGTTGATATATATATATCTTACATCTGATACTGTTCTTGAAAATATTTAACGAGATGTTGTTGCTTATATAAGCAGCTCCAGCCGAGCGCTTGAGTTGAGCAGGAACCAGACGAGCAGACTGGTGGGAAAACAGGTGGCGACACAGTAACTGCGGCTGCTGCCGAAGATGCATGAGTGGGTGGCTGTCCATAATAGTTGAGGACTCGTAAGCAGGAGAGAATAAGGGAGCGTGTTGCTATTAGTAGAACTTTAATAAATAGTACTTTTAGTTTTCAAAATATGAGACGAGGTGTCTATCCATCTCTCCGAACGCCGATTATCCCGTTTGTATCCTTATGCCTTCATAGGACCTGATCGTATGACATACAAAGGCTTTTGCTGCCAAACCGCCCTCTTCAGTAACCAAAGAAATGAGAACCCAGGTTGGCGGCGTACACGTGACTTGTGTCACGTGTCACATACCATTTTATTGTCTCCTTCCTTGTTTTTTCCCTGAAACCCACAGCATCCGTCCATTTGCGACGAATGGAATCTGCTCATAATCCCTCTCAGTAAATCAGTAATAGAGCAGCGCAGATGCGACAAACAGAGCCTGCTCTTCACGGTCGCAAACACCTGTGCTACTACTACTACTACTAGTTTCTCATCCGTTTAGCAAAATACAACTGTACAAAAAAGGTCGTGTCGCGCCAATGGAGCTCTATCAAATCTTCAACGTAAGAAATAATTCAAGCCATCTTTAACTATCAACGACAAGTAGTAATAAGCTCTCTTAAGGATCCATAACAAAAGAACGAGATATATATCGAAAGACATTCATTTAGCCGACGGGGAGAGAAGCTGCTCCCTTACAAATACACACCAATGTCGATCAATCTTCGAGAAGGGTTTGCAGACGAGTCGTTGGAGAGAGTTTTGGAGGACCTGTTAGTGAGGTTCGTGATCAATTGTCCTCCAGAAGACCTCTCATCTTTTGAAAGAGTATGCTTTCAGATTGAGGAAGGCCACTGGTTTTACCAGGATTTTGTCAGGGTGATCAATACGTTACTTCCTGCGATGAAGATGAAGCAGTTTACGGAGAGAATGCTGGCTCTTTGTCCCTTAATATGGCAATGGGGTGACCCCAAAGATGCTCTTGCAAAGTTCAGAAAGTACAAGTCGTCGATTCCTGTGCGCGGATGTGCACTGCTCAACAAGAAGCTTGACAAGCTGTTACTGGTGAAAGGTGTTGAAAGTCCGAGTTGGGGGTTCCCTCGAGGCAAGATATCCAAGGACGAGTCTGATATAGATTGTGCCTTACGAGAGTTGGATGAGGAAACAGGATTCGATGCCAGGGAATACATTGATGAGGATGCATACATCGAAAGAACAATAACAGGCAAAAACTACAAGATATACATAATACCAGGCATATCTGAGCAGACTCACTTCGAGCCGAAGGTGAGAAACGAGATCAGTGCTATAAAGTGGATAGACATAAAGTATCTTACAACTGCCTCCAAGTCAAGCAACCACTATTACCTTATCGGGACTATGATCAAGCAGTTGGTGGCTTTTATTTCCAAGACCAAGAACCAGCAGTCCGAAGAAGAGCTCAAGAAGAAGGCCACTCTCCAGTTGAAAAAGATTCTGGGAGTGGGACTCGACAACGAGAAAAAGGAAATCCAGGGAGAACTCGACCCTGGAAGAGAGCTGCTCAATATGTTGCAGCATGTCTCGCAATCGCACCAGCCAAGCGTCGCTAATATCTCTGTTCCTCCAATCATGTCACAAGTTCTTCCCCCATATCTCCAGCCCCAACCTCAGAACATGCCTCCAATGTTTCCTTTTTCACTGTCTCCGATGTTACATCGCCAAGGTCTAAACCCCGGTTTTATGCCAGGCATTTTGCCATTCCCAGTGCCATTTGGCTTGCCGTTGATACCTAATCAGCATACACTCCCTCTTCCAAATACCTTACCAAATTTCCCGTTGCCACCACCTGTTTTGCACTATCATAATACTGGTGCTGGACACCCACAGGGTGCAAATGTATCTGAAAAACCATTTTCGGAACTTCAGTATGATGCACCTTTGCCTTCATCACTGAGCAAACCTCATTTCCCTTTGGCCAGCAGACGTTCGAAAGAGGCCAACAGCAAAGAGCTACTAAGCATACTAAAGTCAAAACCCAATGACAGTGTACCCACTGATTCTCAGAAGACGCACCAAGAAGGAGCAAAAAAGAAGAACTTCCTAATGAGCTTGTTTGATAATTATCGGGGGGAGCCTTCAAATTTGACGCCTGTTCGGGGGCAAGTCAAGATAGCTAAGCGCGGCGATGACACCACAACAACAGACACACAAAAAATTGCCTACTCTAGTACCACAATACCTGACCCACCAACTACTGCAGACCGGAGTGAAAATCTGGAGAAACCAACTACAGGTGAAACTCAAAATAGTGTGAATTCGCCAAGGACCGATTCAGCTGTCTTGATGAATATTCTCAAGGCTCCCAAAAAGCAGTCATCATCTTCTGAAGACTCAACTATCTCCATTCAACAAAATAAACCTAAATCTTCAACGAATGCTGCACAATTGCTCGGACTACTTGGAGGACCAGCTAAGAAAACAGTCAAAACAGCTAAAGGAAATACTACTCACCTTACTGGGTTCGAGGATAAACTGGGAATTTTGGATAACCCTGCAAACGAGAAGAAGAGTGATCCTTCTTCAGATCTAATGAGCATTTTGAACAATGTTGATATTAAACAGCCCTCTACAAATCTTCTACCAGACATTAAGCAAACCAACGCATCAGCGGAACTGCTAGGGCTATTGAAAAATACTTCCAATAGCAAGAAGGAATCAGGAGACATATCAAATCTAGCCAACAATGCTCGAGAGATCAGTACCGCACCTTATGAGGCTTCTTCAAAACTCAATCCTTCCGCTGAAATTCTGGGAATATTGAAAAAAACAGACAAGCCAGGTCCGCCTGCCAAATCCCCCGAATCCAAGCCTAGCAATGGATCTGCTGCATTACTGAGCCTCTTGAAGGGCCCCTCTGTTGCTCCGGAAAAGGAAATCAAATCTAGCGAATCTACAAGTTCTACAACCGGCTCATCTTCTGCCTCAAACGAATTATTGAACATTTTGCAGCGATCTAATAACTCTACAAAAGCTAGAGATAACAATGGTCTCTCATCAAGTGGATCTCACGAGCTCATGGATATTTTGAAAGGTGGCAATTCAACAGTGAAAAAAGTCATTGCTCAACCCGTTGAAGTCCCCTCTGACGACAATGACGTAGAAGACGAAATTGAATTTGAAGACTTTAATGATTTGAATGATAATTATAACGATTATGGCATGAGTACCCGTCATATCAAGACGTATGTGGATGACGATGACGACGATTTGTGATTACATAATGGATGACATTATCTCAGGTCGTTATTTTTTTCCAACAGGATGAGAAGATTACCACCATCGAAATATTGGAAAGAAAAAACAAATCTCAGAACGCAAAGAGTGAGCGAGTGAGTAATTAAGATAGTGGAAGCTGGTCAACGACAGAGTTGCGGGTTTCAGCATGGCTCCGTTGAGAAAGAATGCTGTGAGCGGAAAGTCTGCTTCACAAAAGAGGCAGTCGCAAGCGACTCTAGGAGCGGGAAAAACTCCAGATCCGAGCAGGCCTCCTATATTTGAGCCTGACTCTAAGAATCGTAGATACTGGCTGGTCAAGTCAGAGCCAATGTCACGAATCGAGCCCAAGACAGGCAAAGATGCAAGATTCTCGATAAAAGATCTAGCGATGGTAGAATCGGAGCCGTGGAACGGGGTTCGCAATCATGAGGCCAAGAACAATCTGTTATCTATGAGAAAAAACGATATCTGTCTATTTTACCATTCAAATTGCAAGAATCCAGGCATTGTGGGTCTTGCCCAAGTAGTGAGTGATTGTGCAAAGCCCGATGAGTTACAGTTTGATCCTAAATCATCGTATTATGATGCTAAGTCCACGAGGGAGTCTCCACGATGGTGGTGTCCCGATGTATCCTTTTTGTGTCTGCTCAAGAGGAAGATCTCGCTGCATGAACTGAAGGAGACGGCTGCATTGAGCGAGCTGTTTCTGCTGAAGCGGGGTAGACTCAGCGTGGCCCCTGTTAGTAGCGACCACTTCAGCATGCTTTTAAGGTTGCAGGAACAACCAGCAGGATTGCAGAAGGAAGCTAGCGAGGAGTTCGACTGCGACACTGGCGGGCTGCGCTGCTACGCTGCAGATCTCCTGTGAGGCGCTACTTTCTCTGGCTGGCTGCTATCCTCGAGTTGACTCTGCTGTCCATATTGATTCTGTCCTGCAGATCGAGCTCTATGAGCCCGCTAAGTTCGCTTTTCAGATGCTCCAGCTGCTTGGCACCCCTTGCGACATTATCCAGGTCGTTGAGTTTGGTCACATTGACGAAACACTTCACCAGGTGCTCGCTGGATGAACCCAGAGGCCTCAGCTCCACCTTTCCGTGGTCGTCCCACTTCTCGGCGTCCATGATATCGTCGTCCACCTTTACCGGGTCGTCTTTCGACGCAACAAACAACTTATGGATCTCGATGATCACGTCATTATAATAGAAGCGCGACCCCTGGTTCCAGAACTCCGTCTCCGGCATATATCCCAGCTCGTCTATGTATCCTAGAATGTCATCTGTTTTGTAGATCGTGCTCTCGTACAGATTCTGGATGGTCACTGGCCGTTTTCCAGCGGCAGGAATATCTGACAGTTGTAGGGTCCATATACACCCGTTTGGTATCACTTTGTCCCCCTTGAGAACGCTCTTTCCCGTGAGCGACGCCTGGCAGTCGGAGTCCCATATCCTCGACATCCGCACCCTGTAGGACTCGATCTGGTTGATCTTGCCTGATGTCTGCTCGGGACTGAATTCGAACTTTGGCTTCAGAATGACCGTGTGTTGCGACAGTTTCTGCGGCTTCATCCCCGTGAGCGACTCCAGAGTCAGCTTCACAGTGTGGAGCTGTGACTCTGGAACAGACGCAACAAGCGACAGCTGCTGTACCATTGCAGTGGTGTCGGCCTACTCTGTGCTGATGTGCTCTGTATGAAATATATTTGTGCAGACTCTTTTTACTGAGAGCAGGTCGCTGCGAAAAACTACATAGAGGTGTCAGGTGGTGGTCAAATCCATACTTGCTTACATACACAACGGGCATCTATCTAGATCTTGGGCGCAGTCAGCTTGGCCCGGACGGCCTTCACCTGTGTGTAGTTGTCGTACGCCTCCTGGCCCATCTCACGGCCGATTCCGGACTGCTTGAAGCCTCCGAACGGAATGTTCTGGTGGAAGTCGTTGTACGTGTTGATCCACACCGACCCGGCCTCAAGTCTGTCGGCAACATAGATCGCCTTGTTGAGGTCGCTGGTGTGGACGCCGGATCCCAGTCCAAAGTCCGAGTCGTTGGCCTTCTCGATCACCTCGTCAACAGACTTGAACGGCAAAACCACGCCAACGGGACCAAAGATCTCCTCCTGCGTGAGCTTCGAGTCCTGAGGAACGTCGTAGAAGATGGTAGGCTGCAGGAAGTAGCCCTTGGTGCCTATTCTTTCACCCCCTGTCAACAGCTTCAGCGAGGTCTTCTTGCCAACAGCAATGAAGTCCAACACCTCCTCGAACTGGTCCGGCGTGCTCTGAGCTCCCTGGTACACACCTGGAGTGAACGGATTGCCAACCACCAGCTTCTCGATTGCTGTCTTGAACTTCTGGAGGAATGAGCTGTAGAACTCAGGGTTTGTGGCCTGGATGTATATTCTCGAGCCCGCACTGCAAACCTCTCCTCCGTTGAAGAAGATTCCGGTGATCAGGTTCTGGATAGCCAGGTCCACGTCTGCATCCTCAAAAACAATGTTTGGCGATTTTCCTCCAAGCTCCAGGGTCACCTTCTTGATGGTCTTTGCACACTCAGTCATGACTGTCTTACCAACAGAGGTGGATCCAGTAAACGCCACCTTCTTGATAGTTGGGTGGTTCAGGATCGCATTACCACAGCCTCTTCCGGAACCAGGAACAACGTTCACCACACCGGGCGGAAATCCGGCCTCTTTGAGCAAAGAGCAGGCGTACAGATTCGATAGTGGGGTAGCCGACGCTGGCTTCAACACCATGGTGTTACCGGTAGCAACAGAGGGGCCGATCTTCCACGAGAACATCAAAAGTGGGAAGTTCCATGGAGTAATGGCACCACACACACCCAAAGGCTCTCTCTTGGTGTAATTGAGATGCGTTGGTCCCGTGTTGATAGCTCTTCCGTCGTTCTTGTCGCAGAACCCAGCACACGATCTGATGTACTCAATCACGAGATTCACATCAAAGGTCGAGCACAGAAGAGACTTTCCGTTGTCGAGCGACTCAATCTGGGCAAGGAGCTCCTTGTCTCTCTCCAACAAGTCCGCAAACTTGTTCAGCAGTCTTGCTCTCACAGAAGGAAGCGTAAACTTCCATTCTTTGTACGCCTTCGATGCAGCCTGCACCGCGATATCAACATCGGCGGCCTCGGCCATTTGCACGTCACACAGCTTGCTCTCGTCGATCGGACTGATCACCTCGAACGTCTTACCAGCCTTAGAGGTGACAAACTCATTGTTAATGAACAACCCGGTAGGTTGCTCGTAGTTCTTGTTGATCACAGGAAACGTAAGGGTTTTGAAAACAGAGTCGGCAGTCATGATGAAAGATATACAATAGTGCAAGTCTACTCACTAGTGTAATTATTCACCGCATCGAGATGACACCCCCGTGGGAGAAAATCTGCTGGCCTTTTATACAATTCTCCGCCATCGACTGCGGAGTCGCCAGCGGGGGGTGAGACATAAAAAGCAATTAACTATCCAGCCGTATGCGCGTTCACCCCAGGACTTAATGACTTAGTCCGACCTACGGAGCAGAGCTGTGCCCTGCACGTACTCCAACTTGCGGAATAGGAAGAGTCGGCAACTATACTGAATCTCTTCTAGTACATCATTGTTATTCTCCATACTCACCCCACTTCGCACCCCTTCTCCCGTACCGCCTGCACACCCCGTCTCTGCACACCCCAAATGCGCACCCCACTTAACACCCCCAAAAAGAACCCGACATTCCGGAGTCGCAGCTCAAAAATCTGTTCGCGAATCAGCGTGCAGCACACGTACTTCAGCCGCTCCTCTTAGTAATCATGATTCAAAAGTCTGGCTCCTTGAGTCGAAATATAGAGCCTTATTCAGAACCGCCTCTGTAGCCATTTGAAAACTCTTCCGACAGAGGCTAGCCGTCCCTCGATGTATCGGAGACAGACGTAATTATGCAGTAGTAGATCAACAAATGCTCCCGCTAACACGGAGAGCGGTCATTTTTCTTATGGACACAAGGATTGTGGGGAGATGGAAATTTTACAAACGGGGGTGCGGCCGGGCTGTGCAACGAGGGGTAAACCTTGGGGAAATCAAGGGGTGAATATATGAATAGAGGATCGTGTTTTCAAGACTGATGAACCGCCCCCTCATGTCCAGATCCGTGTTGGACGTAATACTGTTTCTTCAGCTCCTCATCAACGTTGTCATCACTAGTAGCCCCATGTGGATATGATGAGGCCGCCGAATGATAAGGCGATGCTAGGTGCTGTTGCTGCTGCAGAAGCTGTATATCATATAGTTGGTCCTGCTGACCACCACCGTGGGAAGCCTGCTGCCCTGTACTTTGATTCTGTGCAGCCCGTGTAGCTAGCTCCACAATATCGTTTGTATCCAGTTGTTCCTGCTTGAGCAACTTCGAGAGCACGTTCGCGTCCGATTCTTTAGGCTGCAAATCATGCAGACGCTGAGATCCACCATGCTGGTGTGATAGCTGAAACTGAATATCCTCATGCCCAGCATCCTTTTTCCAATTATAAGGAGGATGGTGTTTGTGGTTATAGCTCAACTGAATCACACCTGTGACCAGATCATAATTCAAAGTGATCTTTGAATCACATTCCTCTGTCTTTAGCTTGTTGACGATCTGCCTTTTATGCTCGCTTCTTGACTTGCGCTGCCGATACTTGTCTTGAGAACAGATGTACATCCATGTAATCTTCTTGGATTTGTTTGGATTTGGGTCGGACAAATTTGGCTTGTGGTGATCCCTGATGGCGAACTTGAACCCAGTCAATATCTGGAGAGGCGTGATATACTGGCTCACCACAAGATCCGATATCTCTTTCACAATATCCTCCGTCAAGTCTTGTTTTCGGTATCTGGGGAAAATGGTCTTGTCCGTATAGTTTCGGTAATTATGCTGATACAAGTCAATGGTGGTATTAAGGCTAACTTTCTCCTGATATTGGTTCCAATTGTCCGATAAATTTGGAAGCTTCGAAGGTGAGCGTACTTTTTTCTCCTTCACCTTCCTTTTCAATCTGCAATTGAGACAAGTCTGGTACTTGGTCAGCATCTCCGCGTCCTCATTCAATCTTTTCACTCTACATCTTGAGCACTTCTTCATATCATCATCTACAGAACCTCTGGATGCAGCTAAAGGTTTCTTTCTCAACTCCAGCTCGTCTACTTGATGATCTCCTCTGGGTCCTTGCAGTGATGATGGTGATGTCTGTTGCTGGCCTTGTTCCTGCGCTAAATATGGATAGTACTGTTGCGCTTGATAGTAGGACTGCGCCGACTGTAGCTGGTGGAAAGCGACCTGACCGCGTTGCTCATTCTGGTGGAACTCTTCATGGGGATCCGCAGAAGGTTGGAGGGACCGCAACTGGTCATCCACATCCGCTAAAGAAATTTGCTGGTTGTGGTTAGGATCCGACTGAGGCTGTTGTTGCTGTTGGTGATGGTCCTCTGTATCATCCTGAGCTGGTGTCGGCATCGTAAAACCTGTATACTTTTCAGGGCTGTAGGTTCTCTTACTTTTCAAATCCAACACGAGTCCCTCACACTTAGGAAGTAGGATTCAAGTAAACAAACAAGATAAACAAAGACAAAGCCAAACACACAGCTATTCCGTTCTGGCACTGTTCGGTCTCACAAACTATCTGCTATCGCCGATGTGCCTTGGATATTATAATCTTAAATAACTGTGAAGAACTCCGACGCCAAACAATCTTATCCGATCTGAGGTGTCTGACAATATAAGGTCTGGTCGATGTAGGGCAGTTGATTTTACTCTCTTTTGCCACGTTCGAAAACAAGCTTTCTCAACCGTAAATTTGGAAAGGCAGAAGTAAAAACGAGTTAGGAAAATGTGACATAACTATCATGTACAATTACACGATAGATACGGATCTTTTTTTTTAAAGGCCATACATCTCTGCACCTTGGAATAAGAGAATTGGTGTAGCACTTCATGTTTGAATATCTCAACGTGTGTGGTCATGGTGAATCATTGATTTCACGTCCTATTTGAAGAGTACCAGGAGACCAGCTGATTGATTCAGACAATATGGCAGGTAGGAACAGCAGAAAACCTGTGGTGGTTGAAGACGATGAGTCCGATCAACTTAGTGAACTCGATGAAGAGCTTTTAGCTAGTTATAACGATGGAGAGGTGGATGAGGAAGATGGCGAGGCGAGCTATGAAGACGACGATCTTGAATCTGAGGAAGCTTCTACTCCTAAAGTACGAAAAGGCACCAACTCGCGTTCCTGGAACAAGAAGGAGGAGGAAGAAGAAGAAGAAGAAGAGGAGGAGGAGGAGGAGGACGACGACGAAGATGACGATGACGAAGATGATGAGGAGGAGAACATTGATGAAGATGGAGCAGAGATCGACGATGAAGATGATGAAGACATCGATGATGATTTGGAGATAAAAATACCTGATGATGATGACGACTTTGATGTCAATGCCCCTGTGGTGGAAGATGACGATAATGAACCAGATTATGAGGAGCCGGTCAAAGTGAGGCCCGCCTCAATAAGAAAGAGAGAGGCGTCAAAAGTCAAATTTGAGCCTCCACCTCAACAGAATCGAGATGTACGCACTGCTGGTCGAACTAGGGGACGTCGAACTAGAGAAGTGGTAAGCTACAAGGAATTGGACGAAGAGGATTTAGCTGACGATGCCGAGGATCCTGATGAGGAAGGGATTGTCAGTACAATTGCATCAAGCGACATTGACCAATTTGATCAGGATGACGACATAGAGGAAGTGGTCAGAAACACGGATATAACTAGAATGACAGAAAGGCAACGAGCCAAGTACTTGAATTCGGAAGACGAAGAGGAAGAGCTACCGGAGTCAAAAAAACAGAGAACCCAGTCAAAACAGCTCTTGGAGCTAGCCATGAAGCGTCCTAAAAAGAAGCCTCAACTTACAGAGGAGGAGATCCAGCTTAAAAGAGTGGAAAATGCCAGAAAACGTAAAAACTTCAGCATCAAAAGACTAGAAACGGAGAAAAGAGACACGTTGAATAAGTTACTTCTGAAACGTGCTGCAAAAGTAAGAAATCTCAACAATCTGCAGGGAAAAGAGTACCGCGATGATGATAATGAGGAAGGGGGAGATGATCTTTTGAGAAGGCCCACCCTCAATCATCATGCCTTGTTCAACTGGCGCTCAAAAACAGTGGGATCCGGGGATCAAAGACAAAATGTAAGCTTATACTCTATCCCTTAGAGAGTGCTAGTCAAATGCGGATATAGCTTCGTTGAATCTCGCGAGGAGAAAGTAACCTTCAATTAAACACATTGCAAAGTATTCGAATCTGATACCTATAGGCACCCTATATTTTACCAACAACGGATATAAGCGCACTATAAAAATCATTAAGTTGATTGTAAGTAGGAGTTGTAGTACCTTTCTGTCAATTGCGATAAAAGTGGAGATACCTGATGCCGATAATTGGAATACTGAATCAAGGATATATAGCAGTATTCGAGAACGGATAGAGAAGAAGGAAATAGTGCCGAGTATTGCTAAGTTTAAAAGCTCAACTGGCTTGCGAGGATATATCGCTGTTGTGACTTTTCTGTGACTGAAGCCTCTTTCAGCAGCAGAACTCTTGGCCATATCTACCAGTCTTACGCGAGCATCAGAGTAGCTACTCAATTCCGGTATGAAAGGGATGGTCACGGAATCTGTGTGGTCTCCATACTTGTATGAAATAATCATCTTTGATAGATCGAAAGACTCTATTTTTGGTTGCCGAACTTTGGAGCCATTGTGGACTTTACCCAGTACGACGACGTAATCTTCAAGTGATAGCTGATGATCACTGTTCATGTGATATATTATGCGCTGCTGGGCGTCCATTGTACAATGATATGGCCTTCCACCGATCTTTATTACTGTCCTCCACAACAGATTAACGATTTTTGTTTTTTTAGTTGAAATATATTTTATTTGCTGTAGTAATTGCATGTATCATTTCGAGGTTACTTTAGTCATGGAACTGGATATTGATTTCCAGTCATCAATGTCAAAGCAGGTACTAGTTACAACAGGTGCAACTGTGACGTTCAAGAAGCTCATTTTGTATGCTCTCGACCCGCAATTCATAGCTCTCTTGATAAGACTGAAGTACACAAAACTTACTATCCAATATGGCTCCTCAGATGAATCAAGAGAAATAATGTTGGCTCTTCTTCGGTCATTAGATTACCGCCATACAGAGAGTTTCAAAGAGTCAAAATCGTTTGAAGTGATTTTAGAGAATCAACTGACTCTGTTATGCATTCCATTCGATGCTGATCTGGTAAATAAATACACAGCCAACTCCTACCTTGTGATATCGCATGCCGGAACTGGTTCAATAATTGATACCCTAAGATGTGGTAAAAAGCTCATTGTTCTTATTAATGAAACACTCAAAGATAACCACCAGCTGGAGATAGCCCAAGCTTTTGAAAGACTGAACGTTCTACGATATTTGAAGAGGGATTTTCCGGAATTTCTACAATTGGTACAGGAAATCGATCAGAAAGAGCTACAGAAACTCGAAGCCCCAAATGGTAGCATCGTGGAAGACATAGTATTCAGCTCATAAAAGAATGTCTCCTTGCTTGATGGCATTCAATAAAAAGTTCATTGGCGTTTCTTCTTTGATTGTGTCTTCAGCAAGCTTAGAGCGAGATACATCCTTGATTGTCAACAACAGAGTTAAGCCTGATACGATCAAGGCACCATTAATCTTGAATCTAGAGCTTTTAATATGCGACTGAAGAGTGAGCCGGAATAAATAGAGCCATACTGGTCTCATATTTTTGTCGTCCTTGTAAATGACAGCAACCAGGCTGGAGACAAAACCAACAAGACTCAGTCGGAGATTATCATTGGGCAATCCTGGTCTTCCGGGATAATTGGTCAAGTAGAAGGAAGTGGAGGAGATAGATAAGGCGGCAAATACTGCCTTAATAGAGCTTTTGAAAGACTCTAAGACCAGCTCGTGATCGAAAATTCGCTTGTTTTTGATATTGTTCAATAAGATCAAAGGGTACACTACCTTGAACGATCCGAGTGCCTTGTCGGGTAGGTAGTGCAATAGGAAATCTTCTTTGCGCAGTCTGAAGTCCCGGTGTAAGTAGTCCAGGGTGCGAGCAAAGTGCTCGGGACATCTTTCCTTGGATAGAAAGTACGAGCGATAAATAGCAGAAAAGCAGCAAGGAAAAATCAGCCATGACTGGTTGAAGTTTTTTAAGATGTGATGTTTGTGCGATAATCTGGGGTAAAGAGACTCAAGTAATCTGTAACCGTGATCCAGGGCGGATACCAGAAGGTAAAATGATAGATAGTGTTTCTGAAAGACTGGGTTGTTAGGATAGAACGATAAGGGAAGGGTACTGAGAAGATTTGAGCCCAGTGCGGATTTGAGGGAAGAGTTCTTTTTTTGAAGAAGCGGACCAGATGAGAGCAACCACGAAACAGAGAGACAGAAGCGCAAGACTGACCTCTTTTTCAGGGGATAAAACAATCCCAGCAGTCTGAGTAGTGCAGACAGAGAGAGGTACGACCTCGTGAAATTTCTGAATGCTCTGATGAGCCTGTTTTGGGTGTCAGATAAGCCCGACTCCAGAAGCTGCAGCCTGTGTACGAGACGGCTAGCGACGGAATCTGAGAGCAAAGGCCTCAGCCTCTCAATATCAGGAGGGCCAACAAGAAGAAGAGCAAAATGTGAGCATGTAGTCTGCATCTAGGTGGGACATTGGCCAAGACGCGTACAGATTTGCAAGCTAGTTCAAAGTTAGCTTATGAGATACTGCACTTCCTCATGTCACAAAAGCGAGGCTTGCGACGCGAAACTAAAAATTAGGCGAGGGTCGTTTGCTTTTTTCTCCCCCCGCACATCTCTACACCCGATAGGCTCTCTCCGAGCCGTCAATCACGTTATGGCGTTATGGGGATAAAGACAACCGGTGCCACATGCGGGCGACGCTCCGGAAGTGACGGTCTAGGGGGAAAAGACAAAACTCGAATTCTCTCCACCCGAACAAAATCACGTTCGTTAACAGATATCGTGGCAAAAAGAACTGTTGTACCACCCAGGAACTGTCACTATTGCCTGGTAGAACAAGGCCGAATCACAGCATGGGGAGGGAATCGAGTTGTCGATTTCAGGATTGCATCGAGGCTTGAACCACCGGATCGGGAAAAGTAATGGTGTGTATTTTCAAGCCGCACCACTGGCACAGGGCCGGCAGATTCCGCAGCCAGTGAGCGAGGAACAACCCCACGAGGAGGAGCTCATGTGCCCCAGGAGGCTGACCAACCAGCGCGTCTCGTCTCGGCCCTGAAGCCGGGGAAACCAAGAGCAAGTGAGAAACTCGAGAGGCTGGCGCAGATCATAAGCGGTTTTGCATTAAGCGCTATATTGAGGCGAAGTGCCCCTCGAGGAAATTAGAAGTAATTTAAAAATAGCAGTCTAAATCTGCAGGTTTCCCATTCGGGCTAATAACATACATTTTCGAGAAGAGAATTCTTGAGGTATATAAGGAGATCTGATCCGCTGAAAAGGAAACCAAGTGTGCGGAGCTTTCCAACACAACGGGTCATACTGAACAGCTAGCAATTGTTCTACTAACTTTCGCTAATCACAGAATCACCTCTAACAATGCAGTACAAGCTAGTTGCTGTTGTTGGCCTTGCTGCCAACGTCATGGCAGCATATGTGCCTTCTGAGCCATGGTCTACCTTGACTCCTACTGCTTCTCCTATTGGAGCTACAAATTACGCAAGTTCTTTTGGTATCGCCATTGAGGCTATTGCGACGTCCTCCTCTGCCGCCAAAGCTAAACGAGATGTTGCCACCCAGATTGGTGACGGACAGGTTCAGGCTGCCAGTGCTACCACAAAGGCTGTTGTGACTCAGATTGGTGACGGACAAGTTCAGGCTGCCAGTGCCACCACAAAGGCTGTCGTCACCCAGATCGGCGATGGACAGGTTCAGGCTGCCAGTGCCACCACAAAGGCTGTTGTGACTCAAATTGGTGACGGTCAGGTTCAGGCTGCCAGTGCTACTACAAAGGCTGTTGTGACTCAGATCGGCGATGGTCAGGTTCAGGCTGCCAGTGCTACCACCAAGGCTGTCGTTACCCAGATCGGTGACGGTCAGGTCCAGGCTGCCAGTGCTACTACAAAGGCTGTTGTCACTCAGATCGGCGATGGACAGGTCCAGGCTGCCAGTGCTACCACTAAGGCTGTTGTGACTCAAATTGGTGACGGACAGGTTCAGGGTGCTACTGCAACTACTCAGGTCATTTCCCAGATCAGTGACGGTCAGGTCCAGGCCACAACTGTCTCGGGAGCAACCCAAGTCTCTGATGGACAGGTCCAGGCTACAGGAACTGCTTCAGCTAGCACCTCCACAGCTGTTGCCTGCAAAGCAGATGGCACTCTCGAGCTAAGCTTGGCTAACGGTATCCTCACTGACAGCAAGGGAAGAGTTGGTTCCATCGTAGCTAACAGACAGTTCCAGTTTGACGGTCCTCCACCTCAAGCTGGTGCCATTTATGCTGCGGGTTGGTCCGTTTCTGACGGCTACCTAGCCATCGGAAACTCTACTACTTTCTACCAGTGCTTGTCTGGTGACTTCTACAACCTTTACGATCAGTCAATTGGTAGCCAATGCCATGCTGTCAAACTGGGCGTGGTCAACCTGGTCAGCTGTTGAACACGGTAATCCAATTGGAATTTAATGATGGCATATTACTCACCCTTGCATATTCACTCCTTGTATAATGTACCACTAGCTAGGTTTTTTCTTTCTTTTTGGTGCTTTTCAGATCTATTTCGCTGATACAGATATCAGTGCTATTAGATCAATCAGCATTAGGCCATAAGGTCTTTCGTGAAATTGGGCCGATTTCAGTCCAAGCCTCAATATACTTTCTGCCATCTTCTTTTCCTGGAAGCCACTCAAAGTAAAAATCAAATAATTCAATAGCAGCGTCGATAAAGGACGATCGACGACCTAAAATGTAACTGAGTTTTTTTACCCTGACTTACTGCCGTCAGCAGGGATGGCCGATGATTTTCGCCTCTAAGGGATGTAACGGCATAAAAAAGACAAATCATCACTTAAAAAAAGGCCTAAATATTAAACTATCGGGACTAAAATTGGTATATTAGGTACGAAAGGCGTCCAAAGACTGTAGGGTTTCAACATTCATTCTGGAAAATAATCCTCTTTCAGTCAAGATGTCCGAAAACCCGCCAATTGACCTTATTGACGTTTGTCAATTAGAGTCATTAGGGATTAGCCCGCAATCGTTCAATTTCATGTCCACCACTTTGGAGTCGGACCATTATGTGTGCTCCAGAGAGCTCGTTGATGGTGCAAACTCCGTAGCAATTGTTGATCTCAAGAATAATAATGAGCTGACAAGGAAATCAATGAGTGCTGACTCGGTTATTATGCACCCAAGTCAAAATGTCATAGCCTTGCGAGCAAATGGTACTACACTGCAGGTGTTCAACCTGTCCACCAGACAGCGTCTTAAGTCAAACATCATTAGTGAAGCAGTCATTTTTTGGAAATGGCTAGATGAAAGTACCATAGGTCTTGTCACTGCTTCATCGCTATACACTTGGAACATCTTTGACGGATCAGAGACTGGACCTGTAATCCTGACATCCAGACATGTTTCCTTGGCCAATTGCCAGCTAACACAGTTTGTTGCAAACTATGATCTGTCATGGTTTGCTATATGTGGTATTGCTCAAGAGAACGGCAGAATTGTAGGACACATCCAGCTTTATTCCAAGGCACGTAATGTCTCTCAACCAATCGAAGGCCATGTTTGTGTGTTCGCCAAATTTAGACTTCAGGGGGGTGCTTCTGACACTCAGCTCTTTGCCTGTGCCTCTAGAACTGCTGATGGCGGTAACTTGCACATTCTTGAAATTGACCATCAAGATGGCGCGCCTCCATTTGCTAAGAAATCCGCTGATATTTTCTTTCCTGCAGAAATTGCTAACGACTTCCCTGTTTCGATACAGGTTTCCAACAAGTATGGTGTTGTCTATGTATTGACGAAGTTTGGCTTCATACACCTCTACGACTTAGAGACTGGTAAGAAGATATTCTTGAATAGAATTTCTTCAGACCCAATTTTCACTGCATCTACTTTTGATGAAGGAAAAGGTATAGTTGCTGTGAACAGAGCAGGTTCTGTTCTTGCAGTCGAGATCGCCGTTGATAGAATCATTCCTTATATTCTAAAGAACCTGGGGGACGTTGAGCTTGCTTTGAATCTTGCATCAAGAGGTGGGCTACCAGGCGCAGAGTCTCTTTTTACACAACAGTTCAATCAATCCATTGCTTCAGGAGATTATCAGTCAGCAGTAAAGATTGCTGCCTCTTCCGCCCAAATGAGAACTGCAGACACTATTGCAAGATTAAGAGCTTTGCCCTCACAACAAGGCCAGCCCGCTCCTATTTTACAATATCTTGTGTTCTTACTTGATAGAGGTAAACTGAACAAGTTCGAGACTTTGGAACTCGTGAGACCTCTTTTACAACAAAACAGGGTAGAGACCCTCGAGAAATATTTGAAGGAAGATAAACTTGATTATTCTGAGGAGCTGGGGGACTTGGTCAAGCCTTTCAACAACACATTAGCCTTGGCTGTATACTACAAGGCAGAGGTTCCAGGCAAGGTAGTTACTGCATTAGGGGAGCTTGGCCAGTTTGACAAAATTCTACCTTACTGTGAACAGTCAGGTTACCACCCTAACTTTACAGTCCTGATTCAGAATATATTGAGGGTGAATCCAGACAAGGCAGCTGAGTTTGCTACTCAACTGTTGGCATCGAACCCTGATCTTGATATTCAGCAAGTTGCAGACATATTTTTATCTCAAAACTATGTCCAGCAAGGAACAGCCTTTTTGCTTGATGCCTTAAAGGAAGATAAGCCATCAGAAGGGCGTTTGCAGACAAGGTTACTCGAGGTGAACTTGCTCCATGCTCCACAGGTTGCGGATGCAATCATTGGTAACGCTATGTTTTCACACTACGACAGACCAACCATTGCTGCTTTGTGTGAGAAGGCAGGCTTGTATCAAAGAGCATTGGAACATTATGAAGATATCAAGGACATTAAAAGAGTTATAGTTCACTCTAACGCAATCCCTATTGACTGGTTGGTTGGTTACTTCGGTAAGCTGACCGTTGATCAAACAGTTGCCTGTCTCAGGGAAATGCTATCTGGTAATATTGCCCAGAACCTGCAGGTGGTGATACAGGTTGCCACGAAGTACTCTGAGTTGATTGGTCCAATCTCCCTTATCAAGATATTTGAAGACTTCAAATGTTTTGAAGGCCTGTATTATTATTTGGCGTCCATAGTGAATGTCACACAGGACGCAGAGGTTGTATTGAAATACATCCAGTGTGCTGCTAAGCTTGGCCAAGTGAAGGAGATCGAAAGAGTGGTGAGAGATAACAATGTCTATAATGGAGAGAAGGTTAAGAATTTTCTGAAGGAGGCCCAATTAGAAGACCAACTGCCGCTCATTGTGGTTTGTGATCGATTCAATTTTGTTCATGACCTTGTGCTTTATTTGTACAAAAACAAGTTTTTCAAGTTTATTGAGGTTTACGTTCAGCAAGTTAATCCTTCAAAGACAGCGCAAGTTGTTGCTGCTTTGCTCGATGTTGACTGCGATGAATCAATTATCAAGTCACTTTTGCTGTCTGTTCTTGGACAAGTGCCGATCACTGAGTTGTGCGATGAAGTTGAGAAGAGAAATAGACTCAAAATCCTGTTACCTTTCCTTGAAGCATCTCTAGAGGCAGGATCAACTGATAAAGCTGTTTTCGATACATTGGCCAAAATTTACATCGACTCTAATAATGACCCTGAGAAGTTTTTGAAAGAGAATGACCAATATGACACTCTTGTTGTGGGTAAGTACTGTGAAAAGAGAGATCCATTCTTAGCGTATATTGCATACGATAAGGGACTGAACGATGATGAGTTGATTAGAATCACCAATGAAAACTCCATGTATAAATACCAGGCTAGGTATTTACTAAAAAGATCTGATTTAGATCTTTGGTCCAAAGTTTTACAACCGGATAACATTCACCGCAGACAATTAGTTGATCAGGTTGTTGGAACGGCCATTCCTGAGCTTGAGGATCCAGAACCGATTTCTATCACCGTTAAAGCCTTCATGGAGAATGATTTACCTGCGGAACTGATTGAGCTTTTGGAAAAGATCATCCTGGAACCATCTCCATTCAACGACAATCCTTCGTTACAAGCACTATTACTGTTGACTGCAGTAAAAGTTGATAAGTCCAAGGTTATTTCCTACGTTGATAAGCTAGAGTCATATGACCCCGAAGAAGTTGCCCCTCTTTGCATTGAAAACGGTCTCAATGAGGAGGCATTCGAAATATACAATAAGTTTGAGAGGTACAATGACGCCATGAAGGTTTTAGTTGAAGATATCATGTCCTTGGACAGAGGAGAAGAATATGCAGAGAAACTCGATAAGCCTGACATTTGGTCTCAGTTGGGTGCTGCTCAACTTAATGGATTGCGTATCCCTGAGTCTATACAGTCTTACTTGAAGGCAAAGGATCCTTCTAACTTTGAACATGTTATAGAGATAGCGGAGCATGCTGGTAAGGAGGAAGAGTTAGTTCCATATCTATTGATGGCTAGACAGACATTAAGGGAGCCAAAGATCGACGGTGCGATAATCAGTGCTTACGCTACGTTGGGTAAACTGGGGGATATAGAGAAGTTCCTTCAGCTGACGAACGTTGCCGACCTTGAATCTATCGGAGACAAGTTGTATGCAAGTCAGGATTACAAATCTGCCAAGCTTATCTACTCCAATATTTCCAACTACTCAAAATTGGCATCAACTCTAGTTTACCTGAAAGATTATCAGGCTGCTGTTGACTGTGCTAGAAAAGCTTCCAACGTTCCCGTATGGAGACAGGTCAACCAAGCATGTATTGACAATAAAGAATTCAAACTTGCCCAGATGTGTGGTCTCAACCTGATTGTTCATGCTGAGGAGCTTGATGAGCTCGTAGCCCAATATGAGTACAATGGCTACTTTACTCAGTTGATCTCTCTATTCGAAAATGGACTGTCCCTTGAGAGAGCTCATATGGGAATGTTCACCGAATTGGCTGTATTGTATACCAAATATGATCCAAAACAGACGATGGAGCACTTGAAGCTATTTTGGTCAAGAATCAACATTCCAAAAGTTATACGAGCTTGTGAAAGTGCACATCTGTGGCCAGAGTTGATTTTCCTATACTGTCACTACGACGAATGGGATAATGCAGCTCTGACCATGATGGACAAATGCGAGTCTGCATTCGAACATTCTTCATTGAAAGAGATTATTGTCAAGGTTGCGAACTTGGAGATATACTACAAGGCGATCAACTTTTACATTAATTTGCATCCTTCGTTAGTCATAGACTTGCTTTCAGTTTTAGCTCCCAGAATTGATCTACCCAGAGTGGTGAAGATTTTCCAGAAGCCTGATAACCTACCGTTGGTTAAGCCGTTCCTGATTTCTGTTCTGGACAAGAACAACTCCGTTGTAAACCAAGCGTACCATGATTTACTGATAGAAGAGGAGGACTACAAGTCACTAAGATCCGTGATTGAGGCTCATGACAAGTTTGACCATCTTGGCCTTGCAGAGAGACTGGAGAAACACGATCTCATCTTTTTCAGACAGATTGCAGCCATAATTTACAGAAAGAATAAGAAGTGGAACAAGGCGATTGCTCTGTTGAAATCCGACAAGCTGTGGTCTGATGCTATTGAGACTGCTGCTATTTCCGAAAACGCCAAAGTTGCTCTTGAGCTATTGGGTTACTTTGTGGATACTGGTAATAAAGAGTGCTTTATTGCCACCCTATACGCATGCTATCATCTGATCACGCTTGACACGGTGTTGGAGCTTTCTTGGTTGAATAATCTCGGCGACTACATAAAGCCATACGAGATCTCTGTTGCAAAGGAGAACCAAGATAAGCTGAACGAGTTGTACAAAGACCTGAAAATTAGACAGGCTGGAGAAGAGGCTAACCAGGAGGATCAGCCCTCTGGTCTTGGTCAGAGACTGCTTCTAACGAACGGTACTGGGATCCCTGCCGCTCCTCAATTAGGATTCCAGTCTACAGGTATGGGATTTGGAAATACAGGGTTTTGAAGAGGAGTGAGGGGTAGACTTCTTGAAGTCTTCTAGAGACTAAGTTATTATCATCTAACTATTCTTTATTATTATTTTTACTATCTTGCTTTTATTGTTACTATTGAATATCTATTACTATTATTGCTGACGTTACTAAATGTTGAAGCTTCCAGTTGAGTTTTTCACCAAAAAGGTCGCCTCCGTGACAATGCAATCTATATTCTCATGAGGAGTCACATCAAACGAAGGATTCCAGACGTCGACTCCTTGAGGTGCAAGACGGACTTTGGTGAGCTTGACTAGGCCATTTTCCGTTAAGTAACTCCCAGACTCGGAAACTTCACCACCTCTGATTTCTGCCAGCTCTGCTGGAGGGCGCTGTTCGATCACAATGTCTGCTCCAGTGGCTGTATGGTGGTCAAATGTAGTGGTTGGAGCCGCCCCAATGAACTTGATTGACGGGTAAAGCGACGCGATCAAAGATAGCTGAAAAGTTCCTATTTTATTAGCAAGATCTCCGTTCTTCACTATCCTATCTGCTCCCACAACAATGAACTTCACAGGAGCTGAATCAGAGAGACCTCTGTTCGGGACTCCTTTCGCCAGCGAGTCAACCAGAAACGATACCATGTTATCTGTGATAAGTGTGAAGGGGATTTTCTCGTAGTCGAGTTCATAGGCCGTAAGTCTGGAACCTTGATTATATGGTCTAGTCTCACAGGCATAAACATGCGACAACTTGAACTTGGAGCTGCTGTTCGTCTTGGAATCCTCGTATAAAGAACGAATGATCCCCAGGGCAGTACCGTGACCGGAGGTTGCAAGGGAGCCTGTATTGCAGATGGTCATTACAGAGAAATCGCCTGTGAATCCTTCCTCTGCTAGAGACTTGTAAATATACTCCACCCCATTTTTGCCGATGGAGTAGTTGGATTCCAGATCTTCTTTGTAGAGAGTGGTGGCAAAGTCTAACACGCTTGCATACAACTGCGTAAGGTTAGCAGCCTCAGAAATGAGTTTTCTTATGCTGTTGCATCCATTCAACAGGTTTACGGCCGTAGGCCTTGACTCGATTAAGATGTCGATTCTTCGTAGCAAAAGCGAGCAGAAGCTCTCCCAGTTCGAGACATCGTATCCATAAGGGTTGGTGTCCTTTTCGATAACGTTGTGGAGCTCCACTACCACCGAAAAACATCCAACAAGCATGATTGCAGGCGCTCCACGTGTGTACATCCCTTTAATGGCGGCGTAGCCCGAAAACAGGTCTGTACCGGAAACAGGGGCTATAGCAGCGACATCGAGATACTCTGTCTGATAGGGGATAAGCAGCTGGTTTAGAATCGCTAGAGAAGCTGACTCAGAATCAAACTTGATGGCCTGTAGGGACATTTTAGGGAGCCGAGGAGTGCAGTCTGTATTATTCATCACTACTATCGAGATGTTGAGATTTTTTCTTCTTCATTTTTTTGCTCATACAAATCCATTTATATATATATATAGATATTTATCACAGAGTTAATACTCATGGCTACCAAATCACAGCCAAAAAAGCCGCTATGGAGTCCATGTTGGCATCTCCCGCTGGTGCGAGCCCGCCAATAGCAACACACTCCCTTACAGATAGCCTTGCCATTCTGTCGTTGCTAGCTGTGCTTCCTAATTGCGTCAGCGTAGTCCTCTTACTCTTGTATATATCGCTTGGCTCCTACGGAGTGCTACAGTCGACGCTGTCGCTGGTTTTCAAGCACAAGCTCAAAGGACTTAGTCAGAACCAGCCACTTGATGGACGAATAGCAGCATCCGATGATACTAAAAGAGCTGTTAGTGGAGCCTTGGTCTCTACAATAGCGGCTCTGGCCGTAGATGCTCTTCTCTCGTTCTTGATGTTATTCACTACTCCCCGTCTGCTTGACTACACACATTTGCTGGCAAAGGCGTTTGTTGCCTCGAGCATCGCATCCAAACGCAGCAAGTCTATAACTAATGCTATACTTGCTTCGTTTGTCCTGATTGCCTCCGAGAGTTTGTTCAACTATCTCATCGAGTTCTGCGGATCCAGGATGGTTTTCAGCTCACAATCGTCTTCATCAGAAGAGCATCACACCTTTGAAACCGTCTACGCACCGTCCGTACGATATTCAAAGACAAGACTCAAACTACTGTTGCACAGCGTCCTCCCTTCGCAGATGAATGTGCGAACTACGGAGAACCTAGCTCTTGATCATATTGTCGAGCTCTTTTATTCCACCCTCGCAATTTACACTATCGTTCTCAATTTCTATCCCATTCTACAAAATAAGGCTCCGTTCCGCTGGTTGTCAGCCCTATTTGACAAGAGTTCAAAAGCTTTCAAATCTCGTCCTCAAAACCAGCTGGACTCCTCGTTCATATCATCAGACTCTTTCCTCTGCGATGCCGCTGATGTAAAAACACCCAGCAGAGATCACTCTGAGAGTATGATGGTGATCAACCTCTCAGCAGATATTTCCACTTCAAAAGTTCCATCCAAAGACTATAGCTCTTCTTCAATGGTGGATGGTGATGGTTCACCCTCTAAATCGGAAGGTAGTAACACACCAGCATCGTTTCCTATAGATCATCAATTGCTCAACGTTAATGACGTCTCCTCCTCAACTCTCGTTGTGGCTCAGAACCTCGAAAACTATTGCCAGACTGTATTGTTCCCATTTATTGCTCCCTCTCTTCCTTCGTCCCCCTCCACTTCAAACTCATCGGGTGCTGTCTCGCTCCAAAATATCGACTCAGTCGTTGCAGCGAAAATCAAAACCAACCCCTTCCTCGAAAGAAAGAGGAAGAACATTACAAGCCGCACCCAGCAGCCCCTGTGGGCGTTTGTCTCTGCTGCAAGGACCATGTTCAGTAGAAAGGATCTCTACTCCGGTGACCATTACCAACATGATGCATTAATACTCACTGAAAGAGGAACGGGTGACTATACACGAGTTTTCACTAGTTCTACAAAGTGTTTTATAGGCTACACAGGAGAAACTGCAGTCGCGCTCGAGCTCAGAAATGTTACAATCCAACAACTTCTTGTTAAGGTCAATGGTGTCATCTGGAACCAATCTTTATCGTGTGGTTTGGATGAAAGGGAGCTAGTGATTGTGACAGGGTTGAGCCCGTTGTCTCAATACGATATTGATCTTGTTAATGTGAACGAAAAGCTCGAGTATGAATTGTTGGCCACCACCACTGTTAGTACGATCCACAAGAACAGAATCCTGACAGAATCGAAACATTCAACTCCTCTTGCAACATTACAGGAGTCAGTTGTCACCACACAGGCTGCTATTGACCGCGAACGTACGAAGCTGAAGAAACTGAAAGCTGACTGGAGAAGAAAGTCTTCTGCCTTGAAGACAGAGATTGAAAATCTGAACAACAGATCTCACTTTGGTGATGAGACCAGAACATACAAGAAGGTTGAATCACTTAGGCAGGCTGTGGCCAAATCAGAGACAGAGATCTCAAACTTGTCAATGGAAGCAGAGGAGGTCTACTCCAAACAAATGGAGTTAGAAGAATGCTATATCGATGAAAAGAGGATTTTTGAGTCCGCTATGAGATCCCACACAGCATTCGAAGCAGAGTATAACGAAAAGGTGAAGGAAATGATCGACAAGGTGCGCATCTTGGATCATGAGAAGAAGCTGTTGGTCCAGAAGAAAGATCGCCTGCAGAATAAGAAGTTTAAGATCTCCGGCGATGTTGCCAAGATTGAGGCTGAGATTGAGAATTTGAGGATTACCCAAATAGAGCTCAGACGTCAGGAACGACAACTCCGAAATGAGCAGCACTCAGAGAAGTACAAGCTGCTGATGAATGACATTACCAAGTTTGAGAAACAGCTCCGCAGCGAATAGGGCAAGTCCAAAACTTCAACTATCAGCGTCGTTTATTGAAGGCCCTATCTGATGAAACTTGTGATTGAAATATAGAAGACCACCTGTTTTGTGTGACGCCCGTGAGCTGAGAAGAATATCGTGGACTTTACAAGCCCATATCTCATGATTGAATACTCTGAAAACCTCATATTTCTCACAAATCAATATTCTTTCTGAGTGTTTTGAGAGGATTGGAATACGCACATCGGCATTAAACACCATCGGAGAATTGCGACTGGAGCTCAATGTAGACGGCAGGAGTCCTTTGCCATCATAAATATTCCACTCTGAAGGATCGAGATTCTCAAACGGTCTCGTAAGCTCGAAACCATCGCCGTCATCTCTGTGTACTTTTGCACCTCTTGAGAACGACCTGGCCAGCTTGGCGGACTCAGAACATGGTTTAAGTATGTGCAGCGAAAAATATCCATATTCGTGTATAGCTTCTGAAGTTTTCGAAGGTACTTGTAGATTGAACTGTATGAGAGGGATAGGACTGATAGTGAGGGAACTCACAGAAGATAGCGTCATTCCGTGCAGGCCCGAAACCTCTGGTGTTTTCTGAAATGGAACAGTTAGAATCATCGCTTTGTTGATCTCACCGTGTTAGTAATCGGTGTTTCTAATACGAGAAGTTTGGTGTCTTACCTTGGGATCCTATGGAGGCCATTGCTAGCCTAAATGTTTCAGTGTGTGCTTCAGCCTGGGTGTTCAGGAACCTGCGCTCATAACCGTGTAACCCTCCTCGAATGTACCTGACCTGTGTAAACATGACTGAAATAGAGCGATGCTGGAGCTTTTATAGTGAAGCACACATCCTCTTTCAGTGTTCTAGGCACCTTTTTGTGGGAATCTTAGAATTTTTTCACCCCAGATTTTTGTTCCTTCAGATGCATGAAAAATACAGCTAGAAAAAAAAGAGAGCTTCAATGATAGAACAGCGCCTATCAAAGTCAATACATACTCTGAAAAGCCCCAAAGCGTGAAGGCGCGCGATCATGAAGTTCAAAAGTAGCTTGTTTTCCAACTTGTCCAAAGGAACGCCTCGAAAACTGGAAAAACTGAACCCGGCCGAAATTCACAGCTCGCCAGTCTTCAGCTCTCCGTACAAATGGGTCAGCAAGAAGCGCTACATCAAACCAGATCAGCGTATACAGAGCTACCCACATCTGGAGCACGATTTCTTTGCTGCACAGCTACTGTCGCCGCCTCGAATGACGAATTTATCACGACTGGTGGTCCCTAGAAGCTTTTTGATCCGATTTCATGCTATCGAAAACACGATACAAAAGGAGGCGGAGATGAACTACCTGCTGGTCCCTAAACTGGGCTCATCTAATGATCCTATTAGTTCTGTTATTTACTATCCCAAAGATTTGCAACTAGTCCGCGGAATAGCCCCAGATTCCAAAAAAGAGGTTGTCAGTCTTGGTAAGGCATACATGGCGAATGACTTCCACGAAAAAGTGGGTTGGCTGGGAAAGAGTTCGCACATCATCAGTCAAATCATCTTTGATCAGCTAGAACGCTCCTTTGATGAGCTCAAAGCTTCCGCTCTCGATACAGACTATATGGACGTTGACCAGGACGCTCACCATGATAAATCAACAGTGGTTTTGGTCATCAGTCCATCAAAGAGTATTTACATTATGGAGCCAACTCCGGAAGGTGTTGAAGTAACTCTCAACATTCGAGTGCTCAGTGACTACAATCCAGGTCTTTACCACAGTGTCGTTCAGTTCTTCCACATGAAAAGCATCAATGGCAGAGTTGTTATCAGTAGTAATGAACGCACACATGAATTTCTAAACAACCTTCACAATCTTCTTCTTTATCTGGAGCGCAGCACCAATCTCAAAGTTGTCGATTAATGCTTCAAGCTCAATGGAAGTCCATATACTATTGGGGCAGCGCCGTTCAAGTACGGCAACACACAGACATCCCTGCTCTCCTGTAGGCTTCTTGCAATACTCAACGCAGGCTTCGGCCTGTCGAACGCACACGAGTCGATCATCTTATCAACATGGAAACCCCACTTTTCCATAACCTTGAATGTGAAACGATCAATATCCTTATCGGTAACATCCCATAGATTAGCGACCACCATCGGACAACCACCAAGGAGGTAATTGTATACTGTACCATAAGGCTTGAATATTCCATCCACTTTCAATTTCCCCGAAGAGCATCCTAAGAGAAGTGTAGGTGGTATTGACCCCATGGTCTTGATGGTTTTGGATTTGATATACTGCTCACCTCCGCCATGCCCGAGGTAGACATATATACTAGAGCTTTTCAATCCTTCTCTGATATCCCCCTCTAACGGTTTCTGCCCTGAAATCCCTCTCCACTTTTGAAGACTCTCAAATCTTTGTTTGAAGTTCTTCTCCGTGCGTTTTAAGTCATTCCCAGGGTTTATAACGTAATAGCCCTTTTCGCAATTAATCCCTTCTCGGAGTAAATCTTGATTCTTAGATAGAACGTCGATAAGAGAGGTAATTGATGGCATTCTAGAGATTGACTTAGATCGTAGGAAGGGAATCGATTCCCAAGGAAATCGGACGCATAACATTGAGGGGATTATCACAAGATGAGAGTCGAAATCATTCTCAAGAGACGTAATCAGATGTTTCAACTCAATGGTAATATCATAACAAAGAGAATCAAATTCTGACGTTTTCGAAAGTATCTTGGAATCACTATGACAAGCTGATTCGAGGACGAATCTCACAAGCTGACCAACTTGTACATCAAGATCCTCTTCAACTCCCAGTTGTAGGAAAAGCTCCACAATAGAGTGATCGATTTCGATGGCATACCCTGCAAGAGTTCTTTCAGAAACAAATTTCTCAATGAGGCAGGTTAAACTTTTCTTGAAAGCAGTAAATGCAACCTTTGATATACTTCTAGTTCCAAGAATCCCCTTGAATCCCCCAAACCAACAGCTCTGTATATCCCAAAGTAAGGATCGCATCCTATTATCGAGATCCCTGCGCTTTTTCCACCAATTGGATCTGTCCTCTTTTGTCTTGACATTATATGTGACAGTTGCACTGGTGGTTATGTCACTTTCCCTAATGATATTCTCAAGTTCTTCCAGAGCACCGGTGAAGGAGATTTGTTTACCAGTTGAAGAGTAATTGATAAGAGGTAAGCGAAGAGAAAATGGATTCTCAAAATCATCTGCATATCTTGTCACCACAAGGTCATCAAAAATACTGCAAAAGTCAATGGTGACGACTGTCCACCCCTGAGGTAACACAGATCTAAGCGATTCAAATGAAAAAATGCTGGAATGATTGAAGTGATCAGAGCTGGGACCGGTGGCTAGTGGAGTTATTTGTTGGGGATCTTCCGTTTTTGAACTTAATACTGAGTCACATTTCAGATTGATAGATCGGCAAGACTCACGAAGAACTTCCAGCCGCTCCAGATCGACAGCTCTAAAATTCTGTCTTGAAATGGAGTCGTCCAGAAACCAAGAAGCACTAGCCAATCTTATCAGCTCCTCTCTATCCAACAGATGAGCTTCATCACGGGCCAGTATCGAGGCTACAGTCTTTCGGCAGGACTGGAGGGATAAAGAGACTGACGTGAAGTCGTTCAAGGACCCATGTTTGAGAGGAATCGTACTTGGAAGTGAAAGTGCTGATCGCCCGAGAGATATGGCTTCTCGTTTTGAAGGCAAGTTGTCAAGGGCTTTGAAAAATGAGTTCTTTGCCTCAATTAGCTTTGATGAGTTGACTACGTGCACGCATTTCATGCTCCTCCCATTCAAAGCAGAATTTATTCGTCTGAACTGGATTCGTAAGTAAAGACTCCTCCAAGCAGGATACTGATCGGCACCTGACTCCCGCAGTGAGTCTCTCTCTAAGTAGTCATTATCGGATCGTGTGCTGATATATGCACTCAAAAGACGGTCAACCTTCTGTGAATATCCGTTAAACTGTTGGATGTCGTTGTGGATCTGATGATAAAGCTCTCCACTTATGGAACGCTGAATATCCAAGAGATCATTAACTAAGGTAATACGCTCTTGACATTCTGATGCCATTGAGAAATGAGCAAATGCCTGCTCAAAGCTCCCTTTGTAACAATAGTATGTGGAGAGAGAGTAATTGTACCAGCACCTCAAGTTGAGAGAAGGTTGGCCTTTCAAAACACTATCGGCCTCATCCATGTAGTAATTAAAATCTTTGGCTAAGCCCAGCTGAATCATGACTTCAATTTGATTGGCATAGACAGCTAAAATTATGGTTGAGAAGCTGCATTTGAACATAAGCTTTTGAGAAAGGGTCAACCCGCCACATACAGACCCCGGTAGTAGAAAATTCTTCAAGATAGATTGCAATATCCTGATGGATCTCTTGAGATTTGATGCAGCTTCAACGTAATCATGCCGACAAAATAACAGATGTGCATATAATCTTGTAAACTCAGAAATGCCCAAAAGCAACTGACAGACAGACCCTCTGGTTGACTGATTGATGATTTTCAGGTCGCGTTGCTCTTCCAACATTTTGATGATATCTACTGAGAGAGTATCAGCGGCTTTACAATTACCATACTCAATCTCTATAGCCAGTGTCAAACATGAATGTTCCAAGATCGAAAACTTGTCGTCTGTCTTGGAAATCATCCTTCCAACAGACGTATTCCATTTTTGAGCTTCAGCAGTACGCAGCTGTGAAATACTTGATTTCGTAAGGTAGAGCATCAGCTTGATTTTATCCTCCCGACTCAGGCATACGGCTCGACTTTCCAAGTAAGTTTCTAGTAAGCAAGTCACCTTATCATGCAAACATTGATATTGAAGATAACGTGTAATCGATATGACAACGTCAAACTCGTACTCAGATATTGGGTGTATGATGTTGCTCTCTTTACACCACGAGGAAAACGAATTTATGCATTTTTCAAGATTATCCTCACAGAAATCAGATGCCAGACAACACTGAAGTAAGTGAAAGTAAGAAGCTACCAGCTTTCTGTATCTGTATATCTGCGAGTTTGGTTCGAATGTCAGTGCGTTGACAGATTTGAAAGCCAGATTGAACTCAATAATGGTCGATAATGCGGAAAGAAAGAAGAGAAAGAGCCCGTTATCACTAATAACAGATTTCACTTGTAGTATCAGCTTGAATATAATGTCCTGCTTTTGCTCAACCTTGACAGAAGTCAGAAGCTTTACCGACTCTATCACAGCAAAAACCTTTGTCGAGTCTTCAGTTCCTAAATCTTCCTGATGCAGAGATCCTTTATTTGAGACAATGAACTTAGTGAGCAAGCGAACCGAAGTTTTCAGCTCGTCACAAAATGCTATGCGATAGATGAATATGTCATCCGACCTTTCAAGAAGCTCATAGCAACTGAAAATGCGAAAAAGATACTGACTGGCTTCATCGAACATTGAGGCTTCTATAAGCAAATTTGCCATTCTCTCAGCCTTCAGTCTGAAAGAGTTGAACTCAGCTCTAGAAGTGAATCCTGTATTTCCCAGAAGAGAGTATTCTACGTCAAGACATTCGTCCCAGTATCTCAAAGCCTCATGTAAATCTAGAGCAATCAGTTTGGCTCCAAAGTGGAACAGAAGATTTGATATATTCTTTAGCCTTCTGGAATCGGCGGTCACTGTTAGTATGCGATAGAGCAAGTTCAGTATGATAAAAACATATCGAGTGTGGCGAATGACAGGTGTATCCTTCAGTCTTATAGTAATGAGGTCTAGCACATGTAGTTGTGATAGGTATTTAAGACGTGAGCAATTGTTGGAGAAAAAGGTCAACAAACTGATGAGGAGTTCTAAGTCTGAAACATCATCGAAGTCTATAAGCTGAATGCAACGAAGTGCATCAACAGAGAATTGGTCATCTTCCAAGAGTGCTACATGGTGAGATGAGCTCAGCAAGTTTGTCAGATCCTCAGTGCCCTTGAAATAAACATTTCCGTAGTTGCGCATTAAGTATTTGATACGCCCGCTATCTGGTGTGCTGATACTGTCTTTCTGTTTCACACTCTCAACTGCGAGTTCCTTCCTCTTCTCACATTCTGCTAACAAAGTAGTCAACTCACTTCTAATTTTTGACTTCCCTATGGCCCTGTTACAAAATGCAGTAAGTACGGGTGATTCTTGAACAGCCGGTTTAGATTCTCCAGCATTAGAGCTTCGGATAAGTGACTCCAAAAACATTCCAATATAAGAGTTTATTTCCTCCTCTAATTCAATATTCAATGAGTTCAAGTTCATGAGAAGCGTAACGAACTCCACTTCTCGGTTCAAAGAAGAGACATCACTGCCTTCTACTCTGCGGACAGCCTGAAAACAAAGTTGTGTTGTCTGAAGCACCTGTGATTCTATCGTTCCAGTGTTCTCTACACTTTCGAAAACTTCAGCGATAAATGACAAAGCGAGATCTTTAGTTTTCTTGTGAGTGTCTTCAGTTTCGGGTTCCTGATTTATGGCTTTATTTGCTAGTGCCTTCCGTTCAGAATGTGCATCACTAACTATTATAGGGGCAGGGCTCTTTAGATAAGACGATAGCAGGGTGTTTAGAGTTGCGAAGTCTGACAACGAGCTCATTGTGCCACTTGTCGGACTAAGCGCCTTGCGGCCTCTCAGTGTAAAGGAGCAGCTCCTTGTAAATGTGAACTAAGCAGTGTAAAATGCCTAGACAGCAATGTGTAGTTATCAAAGACACTGGTAGCACGAAACTGCCTACGTTAGCTATAACATAGCTTTAGATCAAAATTTGTGATTTGATTATTATTTGTTTACTTTTCGTGGATCAAGGCTCCCAGCCTCAAATGGGCGGTGCACCAGCCACAAATTAATTTTCCCACTCTAAACATCTGCTAGTTCTTTAGTAATAGCTGGAAGTTATATATGAACTATTATATACGGGGTTCATCTGTGTATAACAAAAGTTCGTCATGACTCACCAGGAACAGGATACTGAGAGACAAATTGGACAACTCTAGCAGACAAATCCTTTACAGCAGGGCTATCGTCCGCGAGCTTTTTGAACTCTGCCAACTTCTCTTTTGCCGTTTTACCTGTCTCTTTGGTCTTCAAGTCGAGACTAATCTCCACAGCCTCTTTGATGAAATCTGAAACTTGCTCAAACTCTGGTTTCAAAAATCCTCTTGTAGTCATGGCTGGGGTTCCAACTCTAAGACCGGATGGGAACAAGGCAGACACGTCACCAGGTACAGTGTTTTTGTTAGCAGCAATATGTGCTCTTTCCAAGACCGCCTCTGCTCTTGCTCCATCAATATTTTTCGAACGTAGATCTATGAGGATCAAGTGGGTATCAGTTCCACCAGAAACCAGGTCGAATCCATTCTTTTTCAAAGAGTCAGCAAACGACGATGCATTGGTAACGACATCTTCTTGATACTGCTTGAATTCTGGAGTAGTAGCCTGTTTAAGTGCCACGGAAAGAGCTGAGATCGTGTGGTTGTGAGGACCTCCTTGGTGAGCAGGAAAAACTGAGAAATTGATCTTTTTCTCAAGCTCATAAGGAATCTCTTTTCCTTTCTTTGTAACCTTTCTGATACCCTTTCTGAAGAATATCATGGCTCCTCTTGGACCTCTGAGTGACTTATGGGTCGTTGTCGTGACAATATCAGAGTATGCAAATGGTGACTCTGTAACCTTTGCGGCAACAAGACCCGATATATGTGCCATATCAGAAAGAAGATATGCTCCAACTTTATCGGCGATCTGTCTCATTCTCTTATAATCAATGACCCGAGCATATGCTGACGCTCCAGCGATTATGATTTTGGGTCTGAATAAGTTTGAAGTTTTTTCCAGTAAGTCATAGTCAATCAACCCGGTCGATTCATCAAGTCTGTAGGGCATGGTTTGAAAATATTTTGAGATGTATGAGATCTTGGTCTGAGGGGTCTGGTAACCGTGCGAAAGATGGCCTCCGTGGGGTAGATCAAGTCCCATAAGCCTATCCCCAACCTCCAGCACAGCAGAGTATGCATACAAGTTGGCGGGAGCTCCTGAGAGTGGCTGGACATTAACACCCCATAACTCAGGATCCAGATCAAATGCCTCGAGAGCTCGTTTCTGACATAGACTCTCAGCCATATCAATGTATTCATTTCCACCATAATACCTCTCTCCTGGGTAACCTTCAGAGTACTTGTTCTGCATTTCTGAGCCCAAAAGATCCATCACTGCCTTCGAGGTGAAGTTTTCCGAAGGGATTAGGGTAATGGAGTTTTTTTGTCTTCCCTTCTCCAACTGCAGGATCTCGTACATCTCAGGGTCCACTTTGCTTACGTTTTCGGACAATAATGCCTTTGCCTGTGTCGAAAGAGCATAAGAGCGCTTATTCCGATCATTGAGTTAGTATACTGTCACACTGCCAAACGCAGTTGAGGTCACTTACAGTTGCCTGTCTGCCTACTGCAGCAAGACATGCTCTATTTGTAAAAGGGATATGTCTCAGCATTAGATATCAGTATGTAAAAGATTATTTCTTTCCCTATGGTACTGACGGGAGATAAATCCAACTGTATCGTTACTATATCTACAACAGCTCATCCTCCTCTAAGTGTCAGATTTCAATCGAGAGTTAAATATTTTTAACCTCACAAGGAGTCAAGTGAACAGATTTTGACTCTGCAGGGATCCCGGTGCAAGGTGTAGGGCGGCAGAGTTAAATAGAGGGGGTAGCCAAGTCACGCTAGGCTTGGGGCCGCACAACCAGATAGCCCATCTGTCGTGTATTGTGGGCAACTGCATAGACACATACACAGTAAATGATGCAGCAAAAAACCGGCAGAAACAACGTACTCTCCGCCTCAGCTAGGACTGCTTCGCAAGTTTCAAGTTCAATACATCCTTACACAGTAATGATTTTGTAGCCTTTTTTATATAAAAAGTATCAAGATTTACGATGCACGTTATCAAGGTAAGGGATATTGCTGTGCCAGTTACTTTTCAGCTGTTGGAACGCCACATCACAGATCAAACAGAGGAGCTTGAATTTTAGTGACTTTTGTTTTGGAAAACAGTCTGCTACCCCAAGGGACTTCAAATGCCTTTCTTTGGCGAGAGATACGGAAGTCTAGAAGCGCAGAAAAGACACGATCAGAAAGTCGCGCCATTCCAGAGCCTTCCTTCAAGCAGTAGCTCAATGGATAACACGGATAACACAGAATGGTTTAAGCTGAAGCACGATGATAACGTTCTGAGAGTCGATCTCAACAGTTCCCCTATTTCCGATACTAGGGCAGATCCACTTGAAAAACTAGGTTCCCGTGTAAACGACAGGATAAGCAAGGCATTTTATCCTCAGACGTTCAATCTCAGTTCCCAGAGATCCCCTCTGGCACAGAAAAGGGATCCCGTGGGTCACCAGTCTTTGAGAAACTTGGATCACAACAAGCAAAAGAGCCTGTGGAATACCAGAGCTGACCGACGAGAACAGCTTAAAGCTAACTTGCGTGGATCAATGAAAGATTTTGTTTTTAAGCAGGAGGATGTTGATTTGAGGAGATACTTGGAGAACCAAGCAGCGATAAATGAAATACAGGATTTGAATAAGTTTATTGATGACAATGAATACGACGCAGACTACGACGAGGAGTTTGATACCCAGTCTTATGACCGATTTCACGAACAAACAGCGCAGTTCCCTTTCAATAAACAGACTCACGAGCGATACCCTAGTAGAAAAGGACGTCAGATAATGGATGACACACAATTCCAGTACGAACTGGAACAGATGCTCCTGTTTGAGCAGCAGGAGCTGGAAGAGCTGACAAAAACGCTGCAGCTGAATGAGTCATGATTAGGCCCCTATTCCCTTACCTACTTACCAAGGATTGTGAAAATAGTCTGCGCTTGTACTAACATCGCGTGTATAATAACGTCAATTGACTCCCCTGATATATGTGGTGTACGGATGTATATTTTTGATCTGGAACTGTAAAAAAAAGGGCTTCAGTGAGACACAGGTGGGAACTAGTTGTCTACATCTAGTTTCTCTGGCTTGCATTAAGAACGGTAAATCATCGTAGTGCAGACGTTCAAATGAGACACAGAGATATCCAGTTGATATCGCTATGTCCGACTGGTACGATGATATCTATGATGACGAGGAGGAGGAGGAGCTATCTTTCGAGGAAGACTTCGATCCGTCAGAGCGTGAAGATAGTTTTCAGGAGGACGAACCTCAAGAAGGGGACGATGTTGAAGCGCAGTACTTCCTCGGGAAAGAGCAGAGACAGGACTGGAAGCTAGCTGAAGCTTTATCAATTTTTGGACGAATTGTCGAAAAGCGTAAAGACCCAAAATATGCCAATAACGAGTATATCCTCAAAGCAATAAAACAAGCTTTGAAGGTCTGTTTAGAGGTACACAACTATGATAAATACAATGAGTTACTGGAAATCTTTTTCGAGAAAATATCTACAATGAATCCAACAGTTGCTGAATCATCACTATCTAAACTCTTGTACCGTCTAGATCATACTAAGAGCAATATCTCAACTGACTTCTTGGAAACAGCCTTTGACAAATTTGGCTCATTTCTGTTGAGCGATAGAGGACATTCGGAGAGTGTTTCAAGAGAGCGACTATATATCCGAGTATCACTTGCTAAGTCCAATCTACTTCTTGACCATAAGCGATATAAAGAGGCAAGTCAGATCCTGAGTCACCTTGAAGCAGCTGTACTGAGTTCTTCTGAATCAGTTAGAAGCACATTCATGCTTGACATTTTGGCCTCAGAGATGATAATTGCCACCGAAGATAATTTCAGCTTACCAGAGTTGACCAGACTTTCAGAATTGGCCAACTCATTTGTGTCCGGCATCCCACAATCTCGAATAGTGGGAATTATAAAGGAGTGCTCAGGTCTGGTTTCAATGTATTCAGAGGATTTCAAATCCGCAAACGTTTGTTTTCAGGATTCCTTTAAAGGATTCAATGAATGTGGAGATGACAGAAGAATAACCGTCTTGATTAAGTTTGTGATAAGCAATCTCTTAAGCGAGTCTGAAATTAATCCTTTCCGCTCCAGTGATTTCCAAGGGTTCACCAGTTTACCCGACGTTTCCAAGATAATGGACCTCTACAACTCAATTCAGACCGTGAACATTCGAAAATTCAATTATCTTTTGAATCAAGATTATGATTTCAGAGCTTTACATGCAAGTGACTTTTTCCTTCGACAGTTTCTACCATATATCAAAGAGCTGATAAATGTCCAGTTTCTTGTTAAATATCTACCTTTATTCAATCGTGTGAGCATAGTTTCGCTTGCTGAAAGGCTGGAAATAACGGAGAGCGATCTAGAATCTTTACTCTTGAAGCTGTTCACTTTTGGGAAAATAAAGGGTTTCAGTCTTGATCTTGTTCAGCATATTGTCATAAAGGACCAGAGCACATACAGTCTGATAAATGAGGACTTGAGTATTCAAGATTTGTTGGTCAATCTTCTATCATTTCAAAGCAACCAAATTGACTTGACCACACTGGAAGATGAGATTGCGTATATGGAGGAATCAAATGCGGATGCAAAGGTTAGGCGCCTGTCGTTCGAGGCAGATCTGCAAACACAGTTGGATCACTCTTCAAACAGAAAGCTGAGTGATATATTCATGAATCAGTTTAGAGATGAAGGGTTTCCAAACTCTCCCGGACAGCACATAAATCCCGAGATGTACATTCCCATATCACAAGTTCCTAAAAAAATTCTTGAGCCGTTGGAATCCTACAACAAAACGTTCAATTCCAAGGAAGAACTCTTTGCTGAGATTGAAGACTACTTTGCTTATGTGATTGATTCGATACCCAGAAAGAACGCTAAGAATCTCTCACATCTGGAGAAGATAAAGCAAGAGACTCAGGAAGTGGAGCAGCAGAAGCTGTCCGAGTTTATGTCTAGTTCCAAACAGGAATACCAGATTGACACAAACATGAATGAAGTACAGCAGGACTCTAGTATGGGGAATTTAGATACAAATGTTGATGAGGGTCTAACAGAAGAAATGACTGAGTATTCCTTTGATCGAAAAGTTGAGGCTATCGGCAATATCCTATCTCAGATCACCGTATATCATGAAAAGCTCAAAGAAAATTTCAAACGGGGACTTCGACTCCAGGTCAACGATGATCCAACAAAAACGCTCCTCCTATCTCACTCTAACCATAATTGCAATAGCATAAGGACTGAACCTGAGGCTCCGATTCCTACTGAAGGAGAGGATGATGTATAAGACCTTCACTGATTCTGATGATGATGTTACATCTCTACACTTTGACACAGCCGTGTACTTGAAAATATAATTTTTTTTTTGCTTCAATTTGTTTTAATATTGAAGGTTACAAGAGAAGGAGCAGGGAAAGACTTTTGAAGCAGTTTGGTGATTCACGAAGTCGTTGTCAAAGTGGTAATATGTGTGCAAAGAGCACGAGAGGACATACGTCGAAGGGCAAACGAGCCCCATCTACGAAAAGAGAAGTTGAACAGGAGATCAAAGGTGATTCACTTGCAAGAAATTACCTTCAGAACCAGCCAGCCAAAGTTGAGAAACATCGGCGTACTCCTAAGAAAAGTGAAATAAAGAAGCAACTAAGGGTATCAAGGCTCTATGGAACGAAGAAGGAGAAGGTGTACTCGGAGAAAGAGCTAGGCTTGCCCACGTTGAATACGGGTGTTATACCTGGAACATTTGTGAAGAAAGGAAAAAAAGGAAAGAAATTTATTGATTCTGAAGATTCTGTTACGCTAAATAGAATAATCAAGCAGATTAATGATGAACGGGACCTTGTGAACGAGTCCAAGCTTGAAAAAGCGAAAAGACTTGAGGAGATAAGAGATTTGAGAAGGCAGGAGATGGACAGAAAGGCAGAGGCAAAAGCATCTAAGCTCAATGAAAAGAAACTGGAGATCAAAGAAAAGGCTGCTGCTGCTAGAACTGTTAGAAGAAAGAACGCTAAGAGTATGAAAAAAGAAATCGGCCAGGACGCCGTAGCTTCGGTCAAAGCGAAGACTGTTTCATTTGCTTGAAGATTCTTGCGTTCGTATATATAATTAGCTGTACACTAACCTCTCACTTCTCACACTGCCTTTTGTATGATATCTATTTCGAGATCCTCTGGTACAGTACTTGGGGGTACCTTCCTACCTGGCTTCGCAATCAGAAAGTAGCCAAAGAACTCGAATCCATTGAGATTATTTAGGCACTCTAGAGCATCTTCTGTATCTTCGTAAATGACACTTGCCTGCAAAGTGTCCTGGAATTTCTTATCCGGCTTCAGAACGATCCTGTTCAGGTTACCGAAAGATACCAGCAATGGATGTAGTTGCGTTTCAGTAGCTGTGGGGGGGATATTGACTGTTGTACTGTTAGTACATGGACTGCTTGCCAGAAGAAGCACGTTCACCTCGTATACTCACAAAGCTCTACAGTATTCTCCGACGACATGTAGCAGGCAGCATCACCTTGATTGATTCTTGCTCGGAACTACGAAGGATGATATAATGAGGTTCTAAGTTGAGTGAGTACATGCGAAACATTGCATTTTCATCCTAGCCCTACTTTGCGTCGACCGACGCTCTTGGGTCGCTGGGGAAAAAAATGCCACCAAGGGGTTTCTGGGAAAGAGATGCAGCCAGTTACAATTACAACATCTCGATATAAACCTTAGAAGGGTATTCTCTGAAGGGATAGAAGCATAAAACAAGAACTGCCAACTATCATTACTGGGCATAATGAGATTTGCAAGCCTGTTTTGGCTTGCCGCTGTTGTGTCTGGGTTCCAAAACACAGCACCTATTCTTGTCTCCTCACCAAAGTACTCAGATACGCTGGAATATATCTCGAAACCTCACGAACTCTTCTCGATCAGCAATCTGGCATCAGATCTTTGTTCATCAAATGAAAAGCTGTTGTTCATCAAGATAGATGGGCTTACCACCCGTGACCTCACTCCTGATTTTGCTGCCAAGTTCAATAATAAAGACTTCATTCTCTCTGATCATGTTCTGTATGAAGCAAAGCAAGAGACAAACATCGACTTGTCGAAAGAATGCTCCATAGAAGAAGTCGAAGTGAGCGACAAGGAAGACTGGCTTGATGCACTTGCTAGTAGCAGAGCTCAGGTGTGCATAGTTAAAGTGAAGAAAAATAGCGACATGCTAAACGTGCTGGAACAGATATCAATAGTACACGGTTTGGAGAATGTTGTCATCCAGGGGATCCCAACATTTGCGACTCCTGACTCGTTGGTCAGCCAGGTCTCTCAATACTTCAAGAAGAACAACCACAAAAGACAGCCAGATGTGGTGGATGATACTGATTATGATAACATTGAAAAAGAGCTAGAAGCAGCCTTTGAGGAGATTGAAAGTCTTATCGGCGACGAGACTGTGACGATCTACGATAATAAGATGCCGGTTACTACTGTTGCTACTGGAAACCCAACCGTTATTGACGGATCTCTCTTTGACAAGTATGGGTTTTTCTCGCCTGGCCTTTTTATGTGTGCTATTGTGTCTCTCTTTCTGTTTGGCGTGTTCACCACTGCTCTTGGCTGGCTAAACTCGCTACAAGTGAGCTACAAGGCTTTTGAAAAGCCCGTTATCTACGGCAAGAAATTTCAATAGAAGCTTTATACCAGCACATATACAGAAAATCGTTAAGCTGTCGTTTCACTAGTAAAGATATGGAACTATTTTCCAAGGCACGAGCTTCTCGTACTTTTGCCAAGCTTCTCCATACTTGTTTCTGCATTTATCTTCGTCTCTTTTCTGTCTGTGAAGTAGGAGAGCTGTGAAGTATATGACATAAAAATATGTGACAGGTGTGCCTAGTCCTGTGCAAAGGCACCAACTCAGAGCAATAAGAATATCCCCAAAGTAGTTAATATGCTGAGACATACCCCACCAGCCCTCTACCAAGAGTCTGGTCCCTGTTGATGTCTCTATGGATTTGAGATGGTTCAGCTTCCCCTGTCTGAACAGTGACTTCTGTGTGTTTGCCGAATGAAAAATGTAATATCCGAAAGTCATTAGCAGCAGTATTCCAACAACAGCAGCAACGGGCAAGTTTATAACCTGGTATGATAAGTATCTCGCCTGTAGACTGTAAGTAAAAGGCAACCAACACAAGTCGCCAAATGCGAGCATGAATCCAAACCCATCAGTAGTTGTGTCCACCATGGTTAGTAATCCTTCTTCATTCAAGACTCCATCAAATATGTAGAAGGACTGCAGTATTGTAACTAGTACGAGTGAGTTGGTAACATATCCCAGCTGGTGATACTGCTCCTGCATACAAGCAAGATTGATAACGAACCACAGCAGCATGCCAGGTCGTAGCTCGCAGAACAATTTGATGTCAAAAGAACCGATTCTTGGATTCAACTCTCGTCCAATAAACCAGTCAAATATTATAGATCCAGAGTTCCCTCCGATAGCCAGGATTCTTTCTGTTGATCCAGTCCCGTTCGGCTTTCTAAGGGGAAGAAACGAGCACAGATAAACAAAGTTGCTGAGCAAGATGGAAAACTCCCAGGTCACAACAAGTAACGGTAAAAAGTTGGCATAGACGAACTTCAACTCAGGTAAATTGAAACCTAGCATAAACACCCTGCTTACCAAGAATCCAACAAGCAATAAGCTGAGCTCTCTGCCATTGATGAGATACTGCAGACTTGTTCCGTCTCTAAGTTTTACTCCATCTTTGTAGTATCCAGGAATCAGCAAATCCAATATAGCTAGAGACACAAACCATGTGAGATAAGCCCTCCAGCAGGTGGTGTTGAGAAAAATGCTCTTCCAGTTGCTAATGATCTTCTCCCGTACAATCTTGCTTATAGCTGCAGGATCAAGTGTCCATCCCTGAGCAACATAGTCCTCGTTGGAGCATAGGTATAGAAACAAAACCACCAAGGGAAGAAACACTATTAGAGTCAGAGCTCCAGTAGTTCCCGAGAAGTCTTTCTTGGTTGTTTTGGGATTAAGCTTGGACATTTCTGAGGCTCACTGGTATCTTTACCTTGCTGAAGCAACCGAAAGCTGGAGTAAGTATGGTCCTCGTGATTGATTTTTCTCGTTTATCTCGCTTAATTAAATACTACGGTATATTCAGGAAATAAACTGCGACGGTCATAATGAGCAACTGGAGAGAATATGAATGACAATCAGCAAGAATAACGAATTCGCTGCGGTTGCTATTCTGCGTGTTGCATGACGAGGCCGAGGCAGAAGTGTGCGTCAGAGCTGCTACTCAGACACCAGTCTCGGTCGATCGACGCGTCGGCAGCGAAGTCAATATCTCTGACAAGTTTAATTATCTGGTATATTGAGGGTGGTATAGAAAAAAGTTGAGCCAAACTGGATGTTATCCCATATTTCACTCTCCCGAGCTCCTGTGTGGATATTCAAAGCTACTCCATCCAAAGATGTCTGTGACCTCCACACACCTTGATGGCATTCTGCCTTTGATCAACAAGGGAAAAGTCAGGGACATATATCAAGTGGATGACACAACTCTTCTCTTCATCGCAACGGATAGAATCTCTGCTTACGATGTGATTATGGAAAACGGAATCAAGGATAAGGGCAAGATTTTGACGAAGCTGTCTGTATTCTGGTTTGAGTTTTTACAGAATGACATAAAGAACCATCTAGTGGCCAGCACTGATGAGGAAGTGTTTGCGAAGCTCCCGCAAAGACTCTCTGAGCCAAAATATAAGTCCCAGATATCTGGAAGATCACTGCTAGTCAGAAAGCATCGACTTATTCCGCTGGAGGTGATTGTCAGAGGCTACATAACAGGAAGTGCATGGAAAGAGTACAAGAAATCAGGAACTGTTCACGGTGAACACGTTGTCCAAGGTCTGAAAGAGAGTGATCCCTTCCCCAGTGCGATTTTCACTCCTTCCACTAAAGCTGAGCAGGGCGAGCATGATGAAAACATCTCTCCAGCCCAGGCTGCCGAGATAGTTGGCCAGGATTTGTGTACTGATCTGGCCAAAAAAGCTGTAGAACTCTACACTAAGGCCAAAGAGTATGCACTGACCAGAGGAATCATTCTCGCGGACACAAAGTTCGAGTTTGGACTTAACGACAACGATGAGCTTGTTCTCGTGGATGAGGTTCTGACTCCTGACTCATCCCGGTTCTGGAATGCTGCACAGTACAAAGTTGGTAGATCTCAGGATTCCTACGATAAGCAGTATCTGAGAGACTGGCTGACTTCAAATGGGCTCAACGGGAAAGCCGATGTTTCGATTCCGGAAGAGATTGCTCAAATGACCTACACTAAATATGTAGAGGCATACGAGGCTTTGACTGGGTCGGAGTGGAGAAGCTGACTTTCAGGACTAGCTAAGCCAACTGTGTAGGTTTCTACATATGGTGAACATGTCCAAAGAAAAGACTGAGATTACATTTGTTGCGCCACATATATGAGGCTGGGGTATATGGGCCCAACTCATGTAATTTTTTGAGGTAAAATTCCAGTTTGGGAAAATTGTAAATATCTCTTACTGAGTAAAAGAAAGACCTGCACAGCCCTGACTTCCGAGACTCAATCACATTCAACATCAAACTGAGAGAGAAAAAGAGCCATTTGATGGCACTCTGGTTACTATCAGCATATTGGCCCTGTTTCTTCAACTACCATGTCTGTAGCCGATGAATTTCAAGTTCTGGAACTCATAGGACGCGGATCCTTCGGATGTGTTCGAAAGGTGCGTCGCAAATCCGACAATAAGCTCTTCGTTCGCAAAGAGATATCCTATATCAACATGAATTCAAAGGAGAAGCAGCAGCTTTTGGCCGAGTTTCGAATTCTAAGAGATCTCAAACACCCTAACATTGTTCAGTACCTCCATCATGATCACTTACAGGATCAGCACATGCTTCACTTATACATGGAGTACTGTGATGCTGGAGATCTTTCAGCGTTGATCAACAAGTACAAAAAGAGAAACGAGTTCATAGAAGAGAACTTGATCTGGCAAATATTCACTCAGGTCCTGAGCGCACTCTACAAGTGTCACTATGGTGTCTCTATCGAGAACGTCACCAAGGTGTTCCAGTCCACTCCGGAATCCGAGCCTCAAACTGTAGATCATCAGGTTATCATCCACCGGGACATAAAGCCTGATAACATATTTCTTCTTTCCGACAGCTACTCAGTTAAGCTGGGCGACTTCGGACTTGCGAAGTGTCTGAAGCACGAATACGAGTTTGCTAAAACCTATGTTGGAACCCCGTACTACATGTCCCCCGAAGTGTTGATGGATCGTCCGTATGATCCAGTTTGTGATATTTGGTCTTTGGGATGCGTTATGTATGAGTTGTGCTCCTTGAGACCTCCTTTCCAAGCAAAGACACATCTTTCTCTGCAAGAAAAGATCAAGGCAGGAACGTTCCAGCCAATTCCAGAGCATTATTCCCACAGACTTCGTATGTGTATCAACGCATGCCTGATCGTCGATCCCAAGGAGCGCGCAACTGTCAACCAGTTACTTCAAGATTCGTCGTTCAAACTCTACAGAAAGGAGTGGGAGTTGGTTCAGTACGAAGCCAGGCTCAAGATAGCCGAATCAAGCTTGGGTGTAAGGGAGAAAAAGCTCGAAAGATGGGAGGAATCGTTAAATGATGAAGTAAAGGCACTCAATCACAAATTTGAGAAGATCAGACTCAGCTACAAGAACGAATTCAACTACATGTTGGAGCTTCAGATGAATAAGGCTTTGTCGGAGCTCATGGTGAACGTGTCGCTCCCTAATAACGTCAAACAACAACTTCTCAGTAGACTGACGGCGAAAGAGAACTACAGCCAGTCTGCAGCGCTGCAAACATACAACGTGAAGGGACCCCGCGAGTTGAACGAATACAGCAACAGGGCGAACAGAAACTCCAAATAGAAAGATAATATGACTGTATACACAGCTCCTCTTTAGAGTGAGCTAGCAATATCAGAAAAAAATACATCAATCACATATAGAAAAAGCTCAAAAGATATCCTTGTAACTCTTCAACGATCCATCCTTTCTTGATGACCAGTAATTGGCCCCATATTTCCAGTATGGCTCTCCAGTGACCGGGTGTCGAGACTTGAGAAAGAATGACGGCTTGTACAACTCCCCAGCAGCATCCCTCTGTTTTTTTGCTTGTCGCTGTTTATTCTCAACCCTCACCTTCTCTGTGGATGCCAGGTCGTACTGTCCATTTTCCATGGCACGCTGATCCGGTCTCAGCCTTGTATCGGTGCAAGCTATAACTGGTAGCAAATGAGGCTGAGGGGCATTCAAAGAGGCAGCGAAATTCGTCAGATGGAACATCATCTCTGTCCGCTTATTGGCCTCCCATACTAAAAATTTGGCAGCATTAGGATCAGTAGCATCCTTAGCGTATATTTTGGAGTTCCAGTTACCTCCAACAGTATATTTCAGTTGACCGTCAAAAGAAAACACATCACCCTTGATTTCACCAGCAGTTGAGGCTCTCCAACCTCTCTGTTTGAAACTGAGGTTCATGTAATCACCTGTAACATGATTACGTATTTCCATCTCCCCATAGTTGTCAATGGTTGGGTTACCTATGATAATTCCGACAACAGAGTTGCGCACTTTTTTCCATGAATATATTTCCCCAGCAACCTTATTTCCTTTTTGATCAACAGCACCATTGTCTGGGAATATCTCACAAAACCAAGTCCCCAGATGTTTGATGTCGAAAGATCTACCAAGGAATTTTGTTTCCACATTCGACTCTCCATAGTAGGACCAAGAGGGAGCTTCTGCAACTAGAGCCGAAATAGGAGGATGATGACTGACTTGCTCAACTAATACTCTGTACCCCTTGTCTGGTCTGGCATACTCAAACGTCTCGCCCAGTAATGGGTTGAATGGTTTGGCTATTCTGCCTACGGTAGAAACATACTCAGAAGCCGCAAAGGCAGCGATGTACACCATCCTCAACACTGAGCTGTCTAGTGTAGCAGCCGTATCCAGCAAATCAGAATACTCTATAACCTCCGTATTTCTTTGCAGTAAAGATGTTGGCTCATTGAAAGTAACTGGAAGCGTCATCTTGGTCATGTCCTTTCCAACTAAAGACTTCAAAACACCCCATAACGAAATCTTGGGTCTCTTGTCCTCCTTGTCCAATGTCTGTCGGATTGGATCCTCGTACCCATGAAATGTCTCCTCCTTGGATATTAAGTTATATCTTTCAAGTTGTTTGTTGCTTTTCAGTGTATATCCATTGACTACTGGCATCTCATGGTCAGTATCAGTCACAGATGAAGGAGAATCACTTTCCGTAGGTTTGGCGTCCTCTCCAGCGGGAATGATTGTGTTTTTCACAGGAAGGGTATTCCTTTCGCTCTCTGCTAATTCAAGCTCTGCTGCTTTAGCCTCTGCTGAATCAAACTCTGCTGCTTTAGTCTCTGCTGAATCAAGCTCTGCTGGATCAGTCTCTCCTGAGATAGTCTCACCCGGCTCGTCTAAGCCCCCTTCAGCATCAAAAAATTCATCCTCGCTTTCATCTTCTTCCTCGAGAAACTTTATAATATTCTCCGTCCCTCTCGTTGTCTCGCCGTTATCAACCAAGGTTTCGACGGTGTTAGAGTCTTTCGGCGTAGCTATATTGACGTCGTTGTCAATAGTTCCCTGCAAAGCAGTGGACAGTCTCCTAGTAAAAACTTCGCTGGGGGTGTTTTCAGCTCCTCCTTTAGGAAGAAGATTGCTCTTCAGTGACTTTTTGATATCGTGTAGCTTATCTTCTAATGCGATGATCTTCTTCTCTCTCTCCTGAATCTCAAGTTCTAGCTGCTTGATAGAATTCTCCCAAATTCGAGAAATCTCCTGTTGCCTATCGATAAGCCTACCGAATCTGGCTTCGGTTTTCGAGATCAATTTGGATTGTGTGTTGGCTAAGGTAGTGAGATTATCCAGAATGTTCAAACAAACGCTAATCAGCTCGCTCTTACTGGCAGTCGGATCTGCCTCTGCAGCCTTTAGGAATTCGTAAAACGACTTCAGCTCAATGCTCATTTGGTTCTTACTGACAATAAGCTCTGAGTTATTCAACTTTGGGCCTACGAGGTCTTCAGAGTCAGCATAGCTGATATCCAAAGTTCCATTACCCTCCTCGTATTCATCGTCCTCATCATCCGGATCACTGGAGCGTAGCTCATCATCCGCATTTGAGCTAGCCGTGGTAGAGCTTGTAACCTCCATGCTTTGGGCCAAAGAAGAAGTAGATACCATTGCAGACGATAGACCCACTGCATTTCTCGACAATTTCAAATCAGAGTTCTCTTTTATTTCAGGGAGGGAATACTTATCCTTGGGTCTTTTACCAAGTCTTGAAAGCTTTTTCATCGGTTTCATTGGCTTTTTGGGTGCCGGGTTGTGGGACAATCCACCGGATTGAGCAGGGGTCGCCGCCTCATCGTCAGATGATAATGAAACAGATGAGGAGGCTGAAAAGGTTCTTTGATGAGACTTTCCTGGAGACGTCACGTCCAGGTGGGAGGTTCTGTTTCCTATATTCAAAGTACTTGAATTTCTTGATGACTCAAAACTCTCCCTGTTTCTGGTACTTGTTTTGGAAGAAGAGACCTCCTCATTCGTTATCGCCCTGTGATGCATCTCAAGGTCCTTTGTGTATCTGATAGCATTCTGTAAAGCCCAAACCCAACGGTTAGTCTCAATTACATGATTAGCTTTCAAGTGCCACTTGAGCGGATTTCCCCCTGACCTATTTTTCACCAAAATCTCAAATTTCGACTTCTCAGAGCTATCCATTCTCAATTGTGCTCCAGATAAATGAATCATACCTCGGCATGAATTATATATATCATTTGGGGACTTGTAATAGGACAAGCGGCCTTCAGTATCCAGAATAAACCATCTCAACTTATATCCTCCGGCGAAATTAGTCCACTTCTTCAAAAAGCCTTTGAAAGTGGGAGGGCCGCTCTGGAATTGGCCTTGTTGATTGGTTGAATCAATCATTGATTGCTTATTGCAAGATTCTTTGATAAGTTTCTTCATTGAGGAAGAAACGGAAGACTCAACTGGCAGTTTGCCATTCAAATTTCTTTTAAATGGGTCTCCACCGTTCTTTAGTATGAACTTAACCATTTCTGTGTCATCCTTCTTGATGAATTCAAGTAAGACTGTATCTCCAGTAACTGGATCCGTGCCGTTGATATCGAGTAGAGATTTTACTCTTTGGTTCCCGAGAAGGGATTCTAATAGATCAAATCTCCTGTTTTCGAACGCGTTTCTCAATTCGTTTGCTTTAATCTCAACAAATTTGGTTCTTAAGTTAGATATCAGCTCCGCAGTATCCATATTAGATGAGCACTCCATCGGCTGTCTCATTTGCTTGTTAGAAATACAGTCATTTATATCAGGAAGCGACATCAATGATTTGATCACATCATCTCTGGACGATATAGCAGCCAGATGTAAAGCTGTATTGCCATCCTCGTCTTGAGAGTTAATGTCTTCAACTAGATTGTTTTTAATGATGTAATCAATTATGGACAGCGGGCCGACTTGAACAGCAAAATGAAGCAGTTGCCTCAATATCTTCTTGACTGAGCTATCGACGGGTGCAGCAGATTGACATTGTTTCACTAGTTCCTGGAGTCGCTCCTCATCCGCATTCCGCAGACAATCAAGGAGCTTTAGCTTGAGCAAGCTGGGATTAAGCGCTGTGCTGGGGGGACTCGATGATGCTGTTGACATGGATATCTTATCTACTAACAGTCTGATCTTTGGTATGGGAAATAAAGGCAAAGGAATAAGAAGTCTCCAATTCTACCAATCGCAAATTCAAAGCGACAATAAAGCAAGCTTGCTTTCCTGGAGCTGACTCCGAGTTTTAACTAGACTTTCTCCGCTAGCTTTTGGTACTCCACATAACCCTTTTGCCGTAAAGTAGACAGAGAAAGCCTCATTATCCAAACCCAACATTTAGTATTATTCTGGTTTGCTGATGCTGTGTGCTACTCATACCAGGGGATGCGGTGCACGGGTGTGACATCATTTTAGTTTGGCCCCCGACAATCTAGCACATTATGAGAGCTGAGAGCGGCAACCGAGTTTACAAATCGCATATACTGGTGTAGCTGGTTCCAGGACATATGAAACACTGATGTCTGAAGTTACTGGGACTCCTTTTACGAGCACAAGTGTGCCGAAACAGGCTGCTGGTCTCCTATCTTCGATCAACAGGGATCATCGAAAAAATCTCGAAGATCTACTAAATGTGTATGGGTCTGTTGCTGTTGATGACGGCCGGGTAGTAAACCTGAAGCTGAGAGAACTTGAACTTGATCACTTTACGCTGGGATTCAACCATGCTGAACTGGAGGTGGAGATCTTCAAGCCAATACAATTTGAACACAAGCTACTAAACTATGATGACGTGGAGAAGGAGCTTTTACGAATGTTCAAAGAGGCAGCAACCCGCAGAGGATACAGTTATATCCAGGTCCAGGATGTTTGGTATCCACACACTGTAGCGGAACTGCTACTTGTTGCGGCCATAGGGCTTTTAGTTGGAGGAACGTTCTATCCAGTAACAGTGTATGAGACTATACTGCTTCCTATCCTTCCGGTACCTTCATCTTGGCTCAACTTTCTCAGATCGAAGCACAATTATCTCCTGTTGTTTACGATAATATCACACGTAACAGAGGTTCTGGTCTTTGTAGTACCCAATATGCGCAAGCATAGGGTTCCCATAGACTATCGGATTGAGTGGCTATTCATGGGCTTGTTGGAGGGGTATCCTAGTGTAAGACGGTTCAATAGACTGGTTAAAGAGCTGGAGGAGATCGGTATCTCCAGCGATTGAGATGAATGTTCCAGACACTCAATTGCAACTCTGCGTGAAGGGAATGAGCGCAGGCTAATCTTGTTGGTGAGGCCGATCGACCCGCGTCGATAGATGATCAGTTTTTTTAGGAAAACTACTTAATGCTTCAAACCTATCGTTAATAACGGTACTAATTGTAGATCTGGAACCTTCTTTAATCAAAAGGAGGTCAACTCGCTGTTATTTTCTGAGTGTGTCTGGATTATAGAATATGGACGGACTGGAACTAGGGGTAAGCGTTAATTTCCACCCAACAATGAAGTGATAAAATTATTAACATTTCGCTCTATTAAGGACGTGTCTTCCTTCGGAAAGCATACAAGCCTGTTATCACCGCTGCTACATCCTCTTCTGGCTACCATTCTACTTACCATAGCATCAGTATCTCTGCTATACTGTGTTCTAGTTCCTGGAGCTAACGGGGCTCCGAAGGGAACTATACGATCCGGTGGTATACTAAGCTACACCGTTGTTGCGTTAGTTGGCTCTCTGTCTGTTGGTTTTGGGGTCCTATTCTTGTCATCTTCTGTTGGAGTGTATACCTGATAACAGCCTAACTGACTTTCTTTTTCAATCCCTTCTCCAAGATAGGCTTTCTCCAAAGCTCGAGGAGTTTGGCTTTGTATAGGACATAAAAAACGGGAAGATAGCAGGTTAATACTGCTTTGACTCCGAATGCTGCCTTATCTGCCCATCTGTCATAATTGATGAGGTCCTGGTAGTATCCAGATTCACTTTCTATCAACCTGGATCCGAGGAAGAGCAAGCATGCTTCGCTCAGCGCCTGTACTGGCATCCCGAGTGTGTAAGAAAGTCGTTTCGCAAGACTGAGCCACGCTATAGAGCCTCCGAAGGTCCGAGTCTTGTAGAAGTTGTAGTAGTAACGGATAGTTTCTACTAGAGAGGATGAGTATATCAGCACGCTGAACCACAGGTTCTTTGTTGACTTGGGGTAATTGAGAAGGACGGCAACCAGAAGTATCCGTGAGAACAGCGTAATTAAAAGACGCTTCAAGTTGGGCTTGGAAACCCCCTTCGCTGTCACTAGTCGAAAGATGGTGAAGTAGTCAAAACAGTCAACGGCAATAGCAACCAGGCTTGAGGCCAGATAGAAATCCGCAATACCTCCAGGAAGAAACCTCGTTCCTGTTAAGGGGAACAATATCAACAATCGTAAGTGCACAGCCAGCCAAAGAAATGATCTTACAAGATTGGATATAAGAAGGTACTTCTGTGTTCTGTTGTATAAGCTTGCTTTGTGGTGGGGGGGCATTCTATTGTAGCTGCTTTTGAGGCCTGGGAGAAGTTCCTTGTACAAGGAATTCAAAACTAATGAAGGTACATGCCATTTATATATAAATACTTTTTTTTTTCGATGCCATCTGGCTTTTACAAGTGTTTGTTCCATCAAAGTGGATCGAAGCTTCAAAGATGAGAGTGGGGAACTGGGCTTTGCTGTGTCTCTGTGCTTGCGTGTCTATTGCTGCTGCATGGACGGCTGAGGATATTGAGCTGTTCAAGTTGCAGGCCGATCTAATAAAGGATACCAAAGATGAAGAGGTGAATTTCTACACCTATTTATCGCTTCCGCAGCTGCAAAAGTCAACATATGAGCAAATCAACAAGGCTTATAGGAAGATGAGCAGGAAGTATCACCCTGATAAAGTGAGAAGAAAAGAAGGGGTATCGCCGAAGGCGTTTAAAAAACAGAGAAAGGCTGCTGAAGAACGATTTCAGAGAATATCCCTCATTGGATCGATTCTGAGAAGCGAAAGGAAAGAGCGCTATGATTACTATTTAGACAAGGGTTTCCCTGAGTACTCAGAGAAAGGGTTTTCTCTTGCAAAGTTCAAGCCCTCGCTGGTCTATACGGTGGTGCTTGTATTTGTGATCGTTTCCGTCTTCCACTTCCTCGCTATCAAGCTTAACAATCACCAGAAGAGAAAAAGAATCGAGAGTCTCATGTCTTTGCTCAAAGCAAAAGCGTGGGGATCTGGTGTAGCCACAAACCCAGACCTCAAAGACAAGAAGGTGCTGCATCTGGGTAAGCACTTTTTAGTCAAGCTGGATGGGACAGTTTGGCTGATTGACCGTGATCTCGAAGAAGGCCAGGATTATGAAGTTGATGAAGAAGGAAATATACATTATTATCAGCCGTCGCACGAGACTCCTAAAAACAGGAAGGAAGCCAGGTTACTAAAGAAGGGTTCTCAAAAGGACCCCGAGAGACTACTCCCACTAAGCGTGGATGAGATCCCCGAAGTGACATTCTCGGACAGCTTGCTTGTAACTCTTCCTACGTGGATTTTGGCTAAAGTCACTGGAAAACAGACGAGCAACAAAGAAGGCTCAACACGATCCATGAAGAAACTGGAGTCAGGGAGCAAAAAGGCCGAGAGGCTCACTCTTCCAAACGGCAAAACTGTGAAAAGGAGAAAGCAGCAATAACGGTCGTCACAGCTGTACAAAACAAGAATGTATAATAGTAATGTACATCAAAGATTTGTAAGGGCTAAATAAAAAACGGGAACAACCTTTTAACTTTTATATCAAAACTCATTATCATCAACACTCCAGTCCGATCCCTACGTCTCATCACCACCATCATCCCCTTCTTCAAGAATTGCAGACTGCACATCACTGCTTTCGCTGTAGGCGTTCATTGGACGTAAATCCCCGCCATCATAATCCTCAAATCTCTCCTCTCCGTCAATAACCTCGATTTCCTTGCTGAATGCAGGATTATCTCCGTTGTCCAACAAAATGACATTTTTACCACTAACCATTGAGGTCGACGATAATCCCCTTAACTCAACATCGGCGTCGTCATCGTTATCATCCTCGTCTTCCTGCGTAGTATTCAAAGTATCGCCCAGCTCGTTAGGGTTACCGAGTACTTTGTTATACATTGAGTTGATCTCTTTCAAAGAAGTATTGAGAAACTGGTTCCATTCTGAAAACTTAGAACCTTCAAATAGTTTGTCGAACAATGAGTTGAACACATAAAAGGAGGACTTCAGATAGTAAGGAGTTGAAAAAGAGTTTTCATTGTTCAATATTTCCATCGTTTGCTCATCTCTCGTCAGACCAAAGTTCTCCACATAGTTCTGGAACTTGTGGATTTCTTCAGCTATTAGTGTCAAGTGGCCCATGAATCCTAGCTTGAAATTCGTTCTCGATTCATATTCATCCGAACAGCTGAAGCAAAACAGTATGAAGTTTGGCAAGTTGAAAAACCCAGGATATTCATCATCATAACCATGCTCAAAAGTCGGACTATCGCCCCTGAAATCATCAAAATCGCCAAATAAAGACCAAATAAGGATCTTGTTCAGGCTGAGGTTATCATCAAACATTGTTTCCTCAGGATTGGAAGCTTGGTCTTCATCATAGTTCAGCAATCGTCCGTTGAAAATCTGTTGCACAAGATCGAACACCACGTTATGCATAAAGTTATTCCATGGGAACTTAACAAGCTTCAAAATAACAAGTGGTATGGAACCAGTCTCCAGAAGTTGAAGTTTGAAGTAGTTGCCAACTGAAATGTCGACAGGTAACTTGATATACTCTTCCTCTTTCAACTCGTCGATAGCATCCACTTCGTTGTCTAGAGATAAGCTTTCAATTGGCCGGTTAAGTTTATCTATATCCATTTTTGAACTGCTTCTCTTCGGTATCTCCACGTCTAGGTCATCATTTATGACATCATTGAGCGCATCCATCACCAAAGATTCAGTTTTCCTCACATCTCTCCATAGATCTCGCTTGTATAGCAGGTAGTCCAGTTTTGATGTCTTGTTGATCAAAATCATGTTTGAGCAATGGAGTAACTCAGCGATCAGCTCCATTACCTTGAATCTTTCGTAACCCAAGGGCTCAATCGTCTCACCGGTTGAGCTTGGAAGTGGTTCAACTTTCTTCAATGTGTAATACTTATCTGTCAGGTAATTATCCTTGATCTCGCCCAAGTGCACAGAGAACAGCTTCAACATGACCCCTAAATATATAGGGTCTCTAGAGTTTGGTAGGTTCTTAGCTTGTCTGGAATCACTTGAAGAATGCACGCTGTCTTCACTATCTTCTGTGGCGCTCTCTGCAGCAATTATCCAATCGAATTCATCATAATCTGAGTTATTCTTTCTTATAACTTCTATCACCACTGATACAACAGTAACAAGCCCATAGTTTCCATAGTTTATTAACACATCTAGCATCTCCAGAACGCATTTACTCGATACCAGCTGTCTCGTCAAATCATTGGGTCCTATATTGGGATTGTTCGCACGAGCCACCGCAGCTTGCTCCGAGTCAAGTGGTTCTCCGAATTCATTCAGTTGCTGCTGGGATGGATCATCCCAAAAGCCAACATTCGAACTGATTCCAACTATTCCATTTAGAAAGTTGCAAAGAATATCCTGAACCTGATGCTCCATGCTGTTGATTTTCACAAGTTTCAGTACGTTGTAAACCAAATCTTGCTCCACAAGCAAATCGATGAGGCCATTTGGGTTGTAAGGTTTATCAGTGGATATCAGTCGAACGAGAAAATCACAAACCGCTTGTGATAACGGAATGAATTTAAGGAACTGGGCGGTTATAGGCGCATTCTTTTGCTCAAACCTTATAAAGTTCATCAATCCGTTCATATTAGTCGTGGCTATACTGTCAGCCAGTTTCAAGAAGTTGTTGAGCATTGTCAAGTTGTGGTGCTCGTCAATACCTTGAGAAGCTGTACCATAGTCAATGGATGTGCCATTTACGACCTGGTCACTATTTTTAGCATTGTGGGGGGCCTCAAAAAAGTTATCAACATCCCGATCTAAGAAACCTCTCCATAGCTTACTGAGCAAACTTGATTCCCCTCCAGCAAGCAGAGTAGGAGCAGCAGAACTTGCTAGTAATATCAGTGTGTCGCTAGCTGTAAGTGATCGCTGTAGTGCTCGGTCAACCTTATTCAACTCGTCCTTCGCTTCCTCTGCTTCTGTTTCCACATTACTATCGCCTTCAAAGATATTATGTGAGTTTCCTTGAATTTGAATGTCACTCATTGACGATAATGATAGATCCAGTGAAAATAGAATGTAGTCCACTAAGATTTCTTGTACTTCCTGCTGTGAGATATAACTGATGAGCTTTTGGTTTTTCGCTAGGTTAATCTCATCAGTAAAGTTAGGTTGATCGAGTAATTTGTTTAGCAAAGTGATGTTCAGCGGACGACGAGTGGTCAGGGTTGATGTGCTTTGAGTTCCAGAAGGATCTATTAATGATTGATATAAGGTGTCGTTTTCTTGAATAGTCTGCAGTAACTGAGAAGCGGTTAAGGTTGACTGGCTGGGTGAAGGAGAGATGCTTTGCACGTCTGCATTTCCGTTGGACTCTTGTGTAGGACTAGCAGATGAAGATGACGACGATGGGGGAGAATTTTGCGACTGGGCGGTTCTGTCTAGTGCTTGTTGCTGGTCAAGGTCAATTTCTGCTAGGATTTTGTTAATTGCAGCATTGGAGAAGGAGGAATTGAAAAACGGCCAGATTCCTGACATTGTGTTGTTTTGTTGCTAGGGGTGCCGGCCCTGCGTTGTAGAAGAGCACCAAAGCCAATTGCAGGGTAGCAAGTTGTCAGCTCTATTTGACGTCGCAGAAAAAGGAGTGGAGCTTGTGACAACACCTGAGAACAGCGAAAGACGGCCACAGTGTAACTTGGAAACTACTGCAACGAAGTTACACCCAAAATTAGGGATCCCGGCTTAGATCAAGCCACCGCTGCTACCACAGCACCTGAAAGCACTAGTACAGATCTGACGTTGCCTTGTGCGATCCAAAAAAGTACCTTAGATGTACTCTCACTTTACTCATCATATCTTCAACTCATTGTATCCCGCTGCAGTCCATTTAGACCACAGGTGACTACTTGAAGACAACCGTCGCCCGTGGTGTACGGGTGTACAATTTTCATTTAGCCGACAATGTTGGTCAATTAGCTCCTAAGGGGAGGAGAAAAGGGCAGGGGAAAGCACCTTCTTTTGAGAAGGAGAAGAGCCTGTCACAAAGCGATAAACCTGTTGTTCTTGGTGATCAGTAGAAGTCGATAAAATCCCCTCTGAAACTGCCTGAGAGGTGTTTACATGGACCTTCTACGCTGTAGGTAGCAGTACATCTACAGTTGTTCTGTAGAAATGCTAGGTCTAGTGGAAATACATGAAACTACGGCTCAAACCCGCTCACTAGCTGTTTGCTGAATGAGGAACGCACCCTTATGCCAAAACATTTATGCTCCATAGGTGATAGTTTTAGTTATTTCAATTGATTAAAAAGCTCAGCTTTGGGTAAATAAAAGCTGTTGTAATGTAATGTAATCTATGAAACCACTTGCATATGGAAGGTACATTAGTGCTAACTCTGGGTAATTCAGTGCTTACGTACTATCCACCAAAAGCGCTGACTAGAGCCTGCTATGAAGCTACATCGCTAGGGTGAGAAAGGGTGTATATCACGTGCTCAAGCATGGGTTACCCGGCCGCGCGAAACTAACACATATTTGATTAGCACACGTCCTTTTATAACTTTCGAGTGAGAAATAAAATTTTTCAGTTTAAAGGCCTGTGTGTATAGCTGAATCTTTCAGGCTTTATAGGGAGAGACTACATTCAACGTTTGGTTCTAACAGATTATAGTAGCTACATCGATTAACAAAATGGCTTTCCACAAAGAACTTAAAAACTCTGCTTACCACTCCCGTTACCAGACCCCATTCAGAAGAAGGGCTGAGGGAAAGACAGACTACTACGCCAGAAAGAGACTTGTCACTCAACATAAGGCCAAGTACAACTCTCCAAAGTACAGATTGGTTGTCAGATTCACCAACAAGGATATCATCTGTCAGATTGTCTCTTCCACCTTGACTGGGGACATTGTTTTGACTGCTGCTTACGCCCACGAGCTTCCAAGATATGGAATCAACCATGGTTTGACCAACTGGTCTGCTGCTTACGCTACTGGTCTTTTGGTCGCCAGAAGAGCCTTGCAAAAACTTGGCCTAGACGAGGCCTATACTGGTGTTGAGGAGGTTGAGGGTGAATTCGAACTGACCGAGGCTGTAGAAGACGCTCCAAGACCTTTCAAGGTTTACTTGGATGTCGGTCTACAGAGAACAACCACTGGTGCTAGAGTGTTTGGTGCTTTGAAGGGAGCCTCTGATGGTGGTCTATACATTCCACACTCTCCTTCTAGATTCCCAGGTTGGGATATTGAGGGTGAGGAACTGGACGCGGAGGTTTTGAGAAAGTACATCTTTGGTGGTCACGTTGCTGAATACATGGAAGAGCTAATGGACGACGATGAAGAGAAGTACAGAACCTTGTTCAAGGGTTACATTGCCGACGATATTGATGCTGATGCAGTCGAGGATGTTTACACCGAGGCTCATGAGGCCATCAGAAAGGACCCTGCCCACAAGCCAGCCAGCAAGAAGACCAAGGAGCAATACGCTGCTGAGTCTAAGAAATACAAGCAGGCCAAACTCACCAGAGAACAGAGACAAGCCAATGTTGCCGCCAAGATTGCTGCTTTCAAGGCTGCTCACGATTAGATGCTGTATGTTACTTAGTGGTATATAATTTCGAAGAAGCATCTTTCAATGAAGGAGTAGTGCAAGTGCTAACAGTCTGACTGTAGTGGTAGGCCCAGAAACCGATTACAAAGTAGCATACGACTACTGGTTGCATCTAAAAAAAAAAAATCCGCTGACGCCGGTTCTTACGTAATGCCGGGCAAAAGCTGATTCTCCGGGGAAATTAACATTCTTGGGGAACTAAGAGAAGATATTGCACTATAAATCACCAACAGGGCCGAAACGGATCAGTTCGTGAGTGAGAAGGTTGTCCGAAAACTAGAAGGACCAATAAGCAAAGCTCAGTTTCCCACTTGGCGATAGTCTCACTGGAAAGGTATATGACGAGGCAGAGATAGCACTTTACGGCGGGCACGGCAAGAAACGAGAGCAGAAAACGTACTCGTGTTTTCTTCGGGCTTACTTCGGTCTTTGTTTTCTGATCGGTGTGCATATTGAACGCGGAGAGGTTGCACCAGATATATCCTCAGCTAGTCACTGAAGGTATACTCCTAATTGAGCCCGGGAGCGTGTGCATAGCCATCCTATAGACTGTGTTTATTTGGTAAACCTTCTCGTCTCCACAATGAGCGAGCAGGAAGCACGATCCGGAGCTTGCCAATTCGAAGATCCAGGGGTTTCCAATGGCGATGTTGATTGGTTATTTAGAGGAAAAGCGGTCAAAAAGCTTTCAAAGAAAGGTAACACGATAAGCAACGATGTCCAAAGTCAGATACAGCTTGCACAAAAACAAGCAACGCAGACCCAGAATCAGCAAGGGCCGGGTCCCACATCCACAGCTCTGGATAGTACTGAACCTTCCCATCCAGAAATAGGCCCCGCATCTCCTGCGGCATTGAAACCATCATTGAAGATATCCCCTGCTAGCACTGCAGTATCGTCACCGCGGTCGGCTCCGGTATCGAAAGCTCCGGAGCCACCTTCCTTGGGCAACCAGTCTTCTACTAGTGGACAAGGAAAAGAGGCCCAGTCATCCTTGTCAAGGGCCACATCACTGAAACCGCGGACGAGATCCAGCTCATTATCCTCACTTGTCCCAAGAGTCAAATTGACCGCGGAACAGAAAGACAAGCAACCGCCGCCCTCTAGCAAGAAATCTTCACTTTTTTCTTCTCTCTCATCAAGATTTAAGGGGCAAACATCCCAAACTTATGCTCCCAAATATCCACATACGCAATCACGTCCAGATTCTGCCTCAAACCAAAGCAGCTCCTTTAACTCTGGATCTAACTCCAGTTCTGGCACTGCACGTGTGCAGATCAAAAGTTCTGATTCCACAGTTAAGAAAGAACCACCGAATCCAGTTGAGGAAGCTAGCAGGCAACTTGCTTCCGTTCCGTTCAAAAGAGTTGCATTTGCGTTACAAGCTCTTTCTGATGATCCACAACAACAGATCCCATCCAGGCGACCCAAGAAGGGAAATGTCCTCATACCAGAGGAAATTGGAGCTCCTCCTCCAAAGCTAGCTGTTGGAATCACAGATAGTTTCAGTGATCAGACGAAAGATGAGGCTCCTAAGGTAGATGCTGCTCTGATGGAGGAAGCGCTTTATCGACAAGAGGCTGCTCATATTGAATCAAAAAAGCATGCACAAGAGGCTCATCTGTCTGCATTGAGAATTGCAAAGGAGGTTTCCAGCTACAAGAAATTAGGGAAGCTAACCAAGGATAAAGATGACGATGAATGGGAAAATGATAGATACACTGACATGGGAAAGGGAAGCACCATAGATACTCCTTTACATCAACATGTCCATCATTTCGAGGATCATCTGGAGGCAGACTTTAACGAGATATCTGATGTTCATGATCTTGACAGTCCACAGGAAGAGTTACCGCTAGATCTTCTTTATACAAGATGTTGTCATTTGAGAGAGATATTACCCATTCCTGCCACATTGAAGCAATTGAAAAATAAGACCAGACCTCTTCATGTTTTGAAATTGCTCAATCCAAAGCCCACTTTAATTGACGTTTTATCCTTCTCAGACTTTCTTGCCATTGCTCCAATTATGACTGTCATTTTCGATAATGTCATAATTGATAGCAATATGCTGAAGATTATTCTGATCCCTTTATCGAAGTCTGTCACTTTAGAGAAGCTCTCCCTAAGAAATGTTCCCATCGATAAAGATGGCTGGAAATATCTTTGTAAGTTTCTGACTGTCAATAAGTCAATATTGAAGCTTGACATAAGTCAACAGAAAGTGAGAGTCGACACCCCAAAGGGATTTTTGCGACATGAAATGGATTGGAACCTTTTCACAAATAGCCTCATATTCAAGGGAGGGATAGAGGAACTGGTTATCAATGGATGTAAACTGACCACCTCTCAGTTCAAGTATTTGGTTGAGAGCGGGCTATCTTCAAAAACCAAAAGATTGGGAGTAGCATCAACTAAGCTCGATCAAGCGAAGTGTTCAATTATAGCTGATTGGATATCAAACCCTGAGAATGCTTGCATTGGGTGTGATATTGCTTTCAACGATCTGAGCTCTTCTCAATTAGCTCCTTTGAAAAGCGCCTTCAAGTCAAAGTTAGACAGTGTCAAGCTGGTCTTCTTTTCTTTGAACCAAACCGATGTGACTGTTGAAGACTGTAAGGATTTGATAGAGTACCTGAGCGAGTCGAAAACATTGAGATTCCTTGATCTTGGGAACAATCCACAGCTATTTCCAGCTCTTCTGCCAACTCTAACCGAATACCTACCGAGGTTCACAGATCTGAGAAGGATTCATTTCGAATTTGATGAACTGAGTGAAGCTGCAATTGTGCAGCTTTGTCTTACTTTTCAGAAATGTCCAAGACTGATCCATGTTTCACTCTTAGGAAACACCAATATCAACTACCGTACGTCAGCTTACCTATACATTGCGGTCAAGAATTCAAATATCTACAATTTGGATATTGATTATGATGCAGTGAGTGATGAAATTGGTTCCAAGATAGCATTCTATTTGATGAGAAATATGGAGAAGTTTCTCAACAAAAGCCTCACAGATAGTGATAATAGCGAAGAGGATCTTATTTTTGATGGATCTCTTTTGACACGGACTGCCGAGACGCTTTTAGAGTCTAAGGAAATAAAAAATGAAGAAGAAAAGTTGATTATCACAAGAGCACTTGTCGAAAAGACAGTGAGACTGAGAGGCGAGATTCACAAGACAATGAACAAGCTGTTTGATGACAGAGAAAAGGGGAAACTGTCGTTGGAGGGCAAGGAAACTTTGCTTAGATTTTGCTTGTTGGACGACTCGTTGGAAAGTATCATACATATCTTCTCGCAAATACCAGAGGCATCAAATGGAGGGACAGAAAGGGAAGGAAACCCTACGCATCAGACAGTTGTTGGTCAGAATGTACAAACCGGTTTGAAGAGGCCCGAGCTTATCCAAAGACTCTCGAGCCAACAGCTTCCAATGCATCGAGCATACTCTGACGTTATTGTAGCTGGGCCGATTGTGTCCGCTACACAGAGCACAAACTCATCGTATTTGGATGCGCCACAGCCATCGACTGTGGAGGATGCATCTCCCCATCAAGTTGTCATCGATGCTAACTTCAAGCCTGTCGATAAGTTGACAGGTTTGCCTGTCTTGATGAGAACTATGTCGCAGACGTCGTTACACGCAAAGGAGCTGGAGGAAGAAGAAGGAGAATTCCACCGATGGGGATTTTTTGTACAGCAGCAGAACTCTATCATGCCAAGTGAGCCCTCGAAGGATGCCAAAGAGGAGACAATACACATCCCATTGAACGGAAATTTCGATGACAAACCGCAGCTGAAGATCAATAACATTCCCTCTGGTCCTGAATTGCGCCATGCCGTGATAAAGGCGAAGGGAATTGAAAGCGTGTCGGATCTCATTCGTAAAGTGAACAAAGACTTTACCCAAATCAAATCCATCTATGAACCGGTGGCCGAGGAGTCAGCAGTTGTTGTGGTTGATGAGTTGGCAGCTGAGTCTGGTTCTGTCTCCTCAACCAGAAGATCATCCAAGAGCCAGTCTGAAGTCAAACAGTCTTCTACTGATATCCTGAAGGCAGCCCCACTGGAAACGACGCCAATCGAGATCCCTCCTTCTTTAGAGCAACAAACAGCAGATCATACTAGATCACCCGGTTCACCAACATCCGTTGATTCAATGCACGACCACTTTGTCAAGGACCATGAAGCCAACGAGGTATATGAGAAACTTCTTGACAATGCTGCTCGTGTCCGATCCAACAAGTCTTCAAGCTCTGAGAAGAAGAAGTTGTGAGCGTGGTCTTTCTATAAACTAGCACTCTACTCTGCTACCGACTTTATATATATATATAAATATTCATTATTCAAGCTGTAGGGATAACCAGCTCTTTAGTGATCAAAAAATGTAATCCCTACCATCCTATATCATAATTTAGTATAAAGAGCGGGGATAAAGAACCACCTAGATCGGGATAAGAACCGAAAAATATAAGTTCAATGATTTGGAAATCATCCTCAAAACGGGAAATGTTGTTTGATATTATTTATTCGTGTGCTTTCTGAGGGAAACGCGAAATTTACACACACCAACTAAGTAATGATCACTGTTTGATTTTGGATACCAGCAGTATTGGCTACTCATTCGAGCAAGTAGGCTGCTCTACAACTCCATGTCAGAAACCCGTCCGACCACTGAAGGTGCGTCCGAAAATAACGCGATAAGGAAGGTACTCATCAAGGCCACCACTGTCAACCTGGACTCTATCTATCATAAGCGAGGAAAGACTAAGAATTACATCACGAACTACTATACAAGCCCCGATGGTGGTAAGAATTCAGCAGAGACAGGGCGAGAGGCGCACCATCGTTACCAGAGCTCCCCAGATCCTGCTCCTGAGGAGCGGCACAGCAATCAAGGCCCAGAGAGGGCTTTGACGATTGTGCAGGCTGAGACCCCAGTCCAGCTGCACGCAGATGAGGCTGGGGTTCCGGCAGAGCGAAGCACCAACGAGTCTGCAGCGACAATAACTGATAGTAACGGTTCTGATCCGAACCGGAACGTCGCGGCGCAGTTGAAGCAGCTTCCGTCACCGCAGAACTCTGCAAGCGTGGGAATTGATTTCGGCGGACCTTTGTACAGGATGCAAGACTCCAAACTACGGGCGCTGCTGGCATTAGAGAAGGAGATCCGATCGCTACTGTCGTTCAAGGTACAGCGTCAAACAAAGCGGGAGCTATTCTACTACAATGACAACTGGCTTGAGCAGCTGAGAGCTGAGAAGAAGATCAGGCTGGTCCACGTCCGATACAAGAGGGATGCTCAGCTGGTGAAGACGTCGGAGTACGACTCAGACATCTACGACAATGAAGCACCTTGGGAGAATCCATATGCTGCTCTTACGTTTGTCAAGTGCACTTATTGCGATTATGTGTCAGAATATAAGGGGAGACACCCGAATAAGAAAAACGACAGTAACGTGAAAAGACATACAACCAGGCATGTGCACCTATGGGGATCTGAACCGGAGCTTCAGAATAACTACGAGGCCGATGTCGGTAAGTCGAGACCAGATCCTGCCTTCTATATCTCTCAGGCGAATCCAAAGTAACCACACGCGCTGTGGGGTGTGTAATTGGGAGGACCTGTTACTGGAAGTGTCAGGGGCTAGAAAGTATTCTGATGAGATGTGTACCTGCGTCATTAGTAGCTGTAGTGAACGATCCGGGGCTTGAGGTTTACTCACAGTGCGAGACTGGAATCGACGCGTCCATACACGATTAGACGTCGGTCGCTCCCGGGTAAGCTTTTTTTCGCCAACTAGTTGTCGCGACGACATTAGATTTTCGGAGATCACTAGCCAGAAGAGTATATACACTCTGATAGAGCGCAATCGTGTACGGATTCATGAATTACGCGCTGTTCCAGCGGGTGGCACCATCACAAGATCAGATACAGGGTTTTCGCGACTTTTGAGAGGTGACGGGAGGTTGCAGTCCCCAGAAGACCTCGATCACCCTTATTTGAAACAATGAGATCTCCTAGAACTTCCAAACAAATGCCCGGGACTTCGCCGCGTAAGAGCAGACAGAAGAGGAGCGAAGCCATACTTCAGGATCTCATGATAACAGACAACAAGATATATAATGAGCTTCAAGAAGAGGCTCGTCGACGTGCCTTTGCGAGCGAGGAGTTGGTTGGAGATACTACCGAAACGCGAAGCTTGAGAAAACGACCCCGGACTCCGAACTATAATTTACAGAGGTTATTTGGACCTGAAATGACGACCATAGGTCAGGACCTGCAAGATTCCAGCCTGATCCCTGCCGTGAAACGACAAACAGTGATCCGCTTACCGTCAGTAAGGATTTCCAAATATAAATCACGATTTTATAATGGGAATGGCAGTGCAGAGCCCCCAATCGACTCCGTTCAGCTTATACCCAAGCTGGACTCTGCTAATGACAACAGGAGCAAACATTTTTTGGTTACATTTAAGTACCAAAAAATGAGAGCGAACGACGCATCAGAGTCGTCAGGAACGATTCTGAGATTTCGAAATCCACAGGGGAAGGGCGTCCTGGATGTGGATGAGTCTGAGTACGAGATTCCTTACAGAGGTATATTTTCTTTTGAGGACGCCAATACTTTCAACACGCGACCTACAGCTGATATGAGATCATTGTTTGAAACCACCAACCTCTCCAGCAAGAAGCTCAGAAACCGACATGGAGACGCATCCCTTGTCAAGCCCATCACCTCCGAAGAGCAGGAGGCACAGCATGATTACGAGTCACAGACGCTCACTGTGTCCAAGTTGAAATGCGTCCATTTCAGAAACTACGAGATCGATACGTGGTACAAATCGCCGTATCCACAGGGATACTCCTCAAAGTACGTGTTGCATTTATGCGAGTTCTGCTTGAAGTACTTCTCCTCCTCCTTGACTCTGAAGAGACACGAGTTGAAATGCCCTTACTTTAGACACCCGCCTGGAAACGAGATCTACAGAAGCGACGGGCTTTCTGTCTTTGAGGTAGATGGACGGAAAAACGTGATCTTTTGCCAGAATCTCTGCTTGTTTGCGAAACTCTTTCTCAACTCGAAAACGCTTTATTACGATGTGGAACCGTTCATGTTTTATTTGCTGTGCGAACTTGAAGATAATGGGTACTACCACTTTGTGGGCTATTTCTCGAAAGAAAAGCTGAACGGGACCAACTATAACCTGAGTTGTATATTAACTGTGCCCATTTATCAGCGAAAAGGCTATGGAAACTTTCTTATGGATTTCAGCTACCTCTTATCCAAAAGAGAGTATAGGCTGGGAACACCAGAAAAACCTTTGAGTGATTTAGGACTTCTGAGTTATAGGAACTACTGGAAGATTACTGTTGCCAAAGCTTTGAAGAAGCTTACCGAAGAACTGAAGTTGACTTATATATCTGTCGACGACCTCGCTAACCTGACTGGTATGATTCACAACGACACAGTTGTTGGACTAGAACAGTTGAATGCGCTGGTGCTGGACCCGCACACAGGGAAATACGGCATAGTTGTCGACATGAGGCTGATTAACCAGCTACTAGCCACCTGGGAGAAAAAGAAATATGTGAAGGTTGACTCCGATAAGCTGATATGGAAGCCGATTATCTTAGGCCCCTCTGGGGGGATAAATACAACATCGACAATGGTAATCACGTCTCCCACAGATCCGATCCAGAGAGAAAAGGACGACGACGAAGGGACTAACAACATAGTTGCGTCGGATTCCCTCAACGGCCAGAAGTATGACGAGAAGGGAAACCAGCTGATGTCGAACATTTCGCTGATAGTGAACTTTCTGGGTGACGATCTGGAGGATGACCGAGATCTGGAAGACCAGATAGTGGATCGGATTGCCGGTCGCAATCTCGAACCGACTACAGATTTCAATTTCCAAGAAGCGGTAGTATGCTTCCCTGGAATCAAGAATGCTGTAGACATAGAGATGAAAGCGCGACACGGGCTACATTCCCCGGCTGCTGACGAGGGGATCTTCAATGACAGATCGGTGTCTTCGGATGCAAATGATCACTCAAGCCAACATCAGGGGTCATCATCATCGGAAGAGGAGGATGTTGTTTCGGATCATGACTTTTTACCAGCGGCTTCCTCGCACCAGGCGAGTCCTTCTTACGACGGGTCCTCTGACGATTACTCCGACTCGAATTCTGTTGATTAGTCCGACAATTCGTCTAATCGTTTGATGTCCTAGATTGTGTCATAGACCTGGTACTAATGTTATGTCAACTGCATATATAAGGACGGTTGGAAAACTAAGATAAGAATTCTTGGTTGGGACACAATACGCGAAAAAAAAATTGAGTCACAGCTGAAAAAAAAAAAGATCGAAAAAAAACAATAGATTCTCTAGCATTTATAGACAAGGGGAGATCTAGTAGTCTTTGACAAGCTAGTAAGTCACTTCACCACACAATTGCTGATCACCTGGCTGTCACTGTTGACCAAAAAAGAGGGCCGGCTGATTACAGAAAGCGAAGTTGCGCGAAGACCGATCGCTAATTGAAGTTGAAACGGCAGAAGCTTGCGGGGTAGAAGGAGTGAAATAATGCTGAATCCTCACGAGATCCAGCTTTACTCCACGAGTATTTCGATTCTCACCATCCCCCGTGGGAACTTCTATGTGTTCAAGAGTGGGATTCTAGAGATAATGTATAGGCTGATAGACAACATCGAAGGCGACATCTACAGCAGCGATTCCGACGATGACTCGACAGGGTCTGGGTCAATTCACTCCAAGGTGAATATGATATCCAACTCGATACACTCTTTGAGCCTGAATAACAGTGTCTCGCTGCAGGAAGGAGGCTCTGTGACCGAAGTCCAGCCTGGGAAACAAGACTCTGCCACAATCGAAACCGAGGACGACGGATTGTTCTTCCACCTCGCATTCACACCGCAAGAGGTGACACTGATGTGTTCTCGCAGTATCATGAGCAAGTTTCTGGCAAACACATTGATAATCAACTCCATTGCATTGCTGGGAGCAGAGCTCTTCGAAGAGGAGTACCTCGTGTTACAAGTGCTGAATAATGGAATGGATATAGGGAAAAAGATCCTCAGACTGACCCGTCCCTTGTCGAAACATGACATTTCCATTTTCTTCATTTCCAACTATTTCTCAGATATTGTGCTGATACCTTCCTCACAGAGGGAGCACGCACTGCGATTCCTGGATCAGAGAAGTCCGGAGTCGATGCAGGATGACGACCTGGAAGTAGAAACGTTTCGGCTCTTCCAGACCTGCTCTATCAAGCCCGTTCTAAACACAAACGTGAGGCTTCTTCTGACCGGAGCACGACCAGGTGACTCTGCACAGGTTCTGAAACAGACCGCCGAGTCGCTCTCGCGGTTCTGCACGGAGAAGAACAAAAGACACAGCGACTTCCCATCTTACTTCGCTATCACACGAACGCCGACCGAAGAGATCGGGCTTATGCTGCCCCTCAACGACAACGACTTGAACAAGCTCAAGTATACGAAAAACACAATTCTGGGGTCGCTTCAGGATTTTTATTACCCGCTTTTCATTGATCTCAAGGTTCTGCCCACAAACCTCAAGGGGATTGTTGCTGGGGTGGCATCCAAGCTTCTGAGACTGGGGCTCAACGAGATGAGCTATCTGAGTCTTGGAAAGTCGGGAGTGGTTTTAGTACCTGAGAACTTCAGTACTGTTGTTCAGGAGATGCTGGACCACCTGGAGTGATTAGCACATCATGTGCGTAGAGAGAGAGAGATAGAGTTGTCTGGGCTGTCTCGGGATGACAGGAGCAAGCGCAGCCGCCGCACCGCCGCGCCGCCGCCACCGGGCTTTGTGCCTGTTTTCCTGCGTTACATACTGAATATTATCAACAGGACCAGTCGGGATTTTGGCAGCAATGCCTGAAACTGGCAGGAGCACCGTGGCTTTGCTCGGGTCCGATCCATTGTACCGTAGCATGTATAGGGTGGCAGATAATAGGGTGCATATATGACGATGAAGAGGGGAAGGGTCGGAGAAGGTGTACCTGTAGTCCGTTACAGCGAGACGGAAAACTGACCAGTTCAACGTGTAGCAACTGTGGACTGTGGGAGTATATAGCTGGGAGCGACTGCAGCAGTCGAAGCTGCGGACACAGAAGCCGCTATGGGCCCCAACAGCCGGCGCGATGAGCTCACGCGTAGCAAGAAGAAAATACACGCATTCGTGGGAGCCCGAGGACGACGAGCTCCTGACATTCCTGAAGGAGACCAGGAAGCTTGGATGGCAGCAGATCGCTGTGTTTTTCGTGGGACGCACGTCGAACGCGTGCCAGTTCCGATGGAGACGGCTCAAGGCATACACCGAAAGGGACCAGGACTGGCAGCGGTCGTCTCAGGAGCCGCCGCAGCGGTACGGGAGCGAATTTGCGCACGCGCCCACGTCCTCGCTGGCGTACGTTGTTCTGCCGCAGGACCTGCGGTCGCAGCCGTCCGTGCTGGTTCCCACCCGGCCCTTCAGCACGGGCGTTGTTAGAAGCGCGACAGGAGCGCTCCCGCAGGGCCAGCCCACGGACGTGCTTGTCCCCCGCGAAAGAAAGGAAGCCCCGTACGATCCCGCCCCGCAAGCGGTGTTCAGGTTCGAGCTACCGGGGAGACAGAGATCCAAGATGAGCATTGATTCCCTGCTCAGCAGCGAGGGCGGCAGCAGCGCGCCCGCGTCCGTTCTCATCTGATGTGAGGGGCTGCCTGTTCCAGGGGCTGTGTACATACATATAAATAAAGCTAGGAGACTAATGGCGATAGCGAAAAAAAAAACAATAAACACGGAAGTAGCTTATCAGCAGAGGACATGGTGCACACTATTACAGCCACCGAAGACACCCGTCCGGCACCGCCATGTCCGCCAGCAGCTCGCTCAAGCTGGCATCGCTGATAGCCACCAGGCCCCGCTACTTCGATGTCGGCGTGAACCTCACCGACGAGATGTTCAGTGGCCACTATCGACACCACAAACACCACCAGGCAGACACGGATCTCGTGCTGCAGAAAGCCAGGCAGTTCAACGTCCAGAAGATCATGCTCACGGGATCGTCGCTGGAGGAGTCTGCTGCGACCATAGAGCTGGCCAAACACTACAACGAGCTGAGCAGAACCAACGCAGTTTACCCTGCTCTGTGCGCCACCGTTGGCGTCCATCCGTGCACGGTAATGGAGTTTGAGCCTGATCCGGCAGGACATCTGGACAAGCTGCGGCACCTGATCACCGACAACCTGAGTCTCGGGATCGTAAAGGCATTCGGGGAGATAGGCCTCGACTACGACAGACTCCACTTCACCCCCAGGGACAAGCAGCTCGAGTACTTTGAGCTCCAGCTCAAACTGGCTACCGAGTTTGAACTGCCTCTGTTTCTGCATATGAGGAGTGCTGCGTCTGACTTTCTCTCTGTTCTCGTTCCGTTCATCAGGGGCACAAGACAGGACGGGTTGGTGCTCAAAAACAAAAACGTCCTGATACACTCTTTCACAGGCACCGAGGAGGAGCTGAGTGACATACTAGCTCACGAGTCGTTCTACATCAGCGTCAACGGCTGCTCTCTTAAGACCCCGGAAAACTGCAGCACCGCTGCACAGATTCCCCTCGAAAGACTGATGATCGAGACAGACTCTCCATGGTGCGAGATCCGCAAGTCGCATGCATCGCACAGCTTGCTCACCAAATGCCCAAACGACTTTTATCCGTTTGAGTACATCGTCCCAGAACACATTGTCCCCAAACTGACGAGCAAGAAGGGACCCCGAATCAACATGAACGGGCTCATCCCTCTTCCTGTGGTCAAATCAGATAATTTCGACAGTTTCTCAAAGACCTCCGATGCTGAGCACTTTCTCCCCGCGTTGGTCAAGTCCAGGAATGAACCATGTCTCGTTGGGCAAGTTGCTCAAGTCATGAGTGGGTTGAAACATGTGGATAGCCAAGTTCTGATAGACGCCTGCTACAACAATGCAGAAGCTGTGTTTGGATAGCCACCGGTAACACATGTTAGATAGAATTCATTAATAAGATAGACTAGAAGTAACAGTAGAGAGAAAAACACACACGCTCTAAAAGGGAGAAGGGAAGCAAACAAACAAACCATAAGAGTATCAGATGACCTAATACAGAGAACACTAGAACTATTAAAAGGGCTCGGTGCAATTCATCATCTGGTGAGCAACGGGGAGGAGGAGGAGGAGGTGGTAATGGGATGGGACATACACACACAATTGTGAAGCCGCACCTGTAATCTATGCCGAACTGAGAAGAGAAATCAAGTTGTCAATTAATGGGAAACGTGATCATGAACCGGACTGTTTGAGCAAAAATCGTATTCTAATAACTGTGAATATAAAAAGTTGGTTGAAACATCATTTTTTCTCATCATATTCATTGTCGTTGTCATCATCGTCATCCTCCTCTGCAATTTCCTCCATTCTGTCATCATTTTCATCATCGTTGTCGTCTTCTCCATCATCACCAACGACACCAAGCGATTGAAGAATAGACGAAGTGGATGAGTCTAGATATATGATGTTGTTATTGGAGGAGAGATTGGAGGCCGCAAGTAATTGTTGGATCAGCATAGGGGAACCGCTAAGCTCTCCTTCGAGACCAGAGTCGTCTTTATTGGAGCTACGCATTCCACGACCCAGCGCCCCCCTTGGTGCATCATCATCTCGGGTGTTAGTGAACTTGGATTCAATAGTCACCTTGTATAGGTCATTTGAAAGGTCATCAGGAGATGGAAGCGTCGAAACATCTTCCAGTCTTTCACCAATCTTCTCATACCATTGCTCAAGTGTTAATCCATGCAACAATGCAACTATGCATACTGACATATTATCACACCCAATTCCAGAACCCCCAGAAGTTGGAGCTAAGCAGGTATCCATCATTGATTCGCAAATTTCCGTGAGCGACTGCTTCAGTTTTATACCCCTTCTAACAAAATCCACAGACTGCTGCGAGGTTAAGCAATCCCATATTCCATCACATGCTAATATGATAAATTCATCTTGAGAAGTGGCGTCATGTTCAATCACGTCGGGATAAGCAGTCACCACCTGCTCTTCTGCAGGGAGGCGGGGCGAGTTCTTGAATTCAAAGTCACCGATACCTCTGGACAATGCCAAGTTTCCATTCACTCTCCCCAGGTCAACATACCCACCTGCTGCAACAATTCTGGCCTTCTCGCCCTCGTTAGTTGGCTTATGATCAAAGGATAACGGCTTACAATGACCATTAATTGACATCACTGTTCTCGAATCACCTGCATTTCCGCAATAGATTTTATCCTTGGTGATGATAACTGAGGTCGCCGCACATCCGGACGGATCTTTAGATAGCTCATCATCCTGCAGTATAGCAACATCGCAGGCAAGAAATCCATCTTTTAGCGACTGTGAATAACTCTGTGACTTGTAGCTATCTGTAGATTTAACAATACCCGGGAGCTTCTCTCCCGTAAACAGAGCAACCTTTTCACCTCCGTGGCCATCGAATACCCCGAAAAATGCAAGCTGCTCTTTATCTTGTACGCCAGCGTTCAGATTTAAAATTGTAGAGTGTGAATCTTCCATTGATATTCTCCAACCTTGCATGCAGGACAGTCCGTAAGCCAAAAAATCATCTCCTCCCTCTTCACTAGTCTTGTCAGTCACAGGCTGTGACAATATCTGACCCATGTTGAATAGTTCTAAGAGTTAAAGCTGCAGCTGGACCGCAGGCTGGTAGGTCTGGTAAAGAAGTAACTAAAGAAGGGAGTTAGGCTGCAAAATCCACTCAGTGTTCGCAACGTTTTTTATCTGGAAACAAGTTGCCAAGATGATTAGTAAGCTCAGTATAAGATTGTGTTCAGCTTGAGGTATATTCAAGCTTGATCTTTTTATCGAAACCTTCCTATGTCAAATATGATGTTGTTGTCGTTTTCTTGTTTGACACTCAGCTCAGCAATTGATCAAAGGAAAATTTTTATGCGTGGCATTTGAATGAAACCCACCTCGCACCGAATCTGCGTCGCTTCAAGTCGCTGGTCGATCTCAGCGACATTTGGGTAGAGTTCCTGAAAAATAATCAATAGTTTATATCATGAGGACGGATGATGGTATTAGACGGGAGTCTTGCTACGTTGATGCCGATAATTTCACGGCAGAAGCCTACTACCAGTAGATCCTGTTTCTAATATGCATAATGATGGCGCGTGTACGACTTCGAAGTCCTCTAGTCATAGGCTGGAAGAGGCCCAGGAATATAGTGAGGATCAGGACTGACTTTCAGTTGCACCAAGAGCTACATACCGGGACGTCTGCTTCTAGGTCGCGGTTGAGTCGAAAAAGAACTATAGAATCTCTGACATATTATGACAGACTCGAGGCGGCACGACACTCCACACTGGAAGAAAACGCTAATGCTATTGGTAGTTTAGACCTGTTACATGATTATCGTTGCAAAGCCTCTGATGTGGATACTCAAGGACGGCCTGTATTAGGTTCATTGGTTGAATACAGATTTGAGAACAACAGCGTCCGTCTTGGTATTGTGGTAGAGCGACCCGAAAGAAGATATCTGACGCCTTCATACTTATCTGTGATAACAGCAGATGGATCTCTTGATAAAGTTGGAAACGAAGACATCACCTTCAAAATCGTCAAGTTCATAAAGCCGCAGATATTCCAAACACTCGAGAGGGAAATGCTGACTTCGGTTCTGCAATGCATTCAAAGAACCCTTGTAAAGCGCGTTCTCGAGACCACATCTTCTCTTGCATCAGAAGGTATTATTGACACAACATATATTCGCATCTCACAGACCTACAAACAGAGCACACTACACTTGCCCTCTGTACTAGATATTGTTGCTAAGCTTCAGAAATCTTTTCTGGGCTTAGACAAGTTGGATACATTTGCCGCTTTTCTTACTTTACATGTCTTGATATCAAACGATCCAGTCCATTTTAGATACATCAAAGCCGATAATGAGATAGAAAGCGTCTCAGATCCTTTGTCGAACATCTCTTCCAATTACTATGCCAACCCTTCGATTCTTGCAAGCGCGATCCAGGAGATAATGCACGCACCTTCAAAAATTCTGACTGCAAACTACAAACATATTCTCAACGAGGGGAAAAAGTATACTGTCTTTCGATTACTCTTGAATGATGATCCTATCTTCACTAGCTTGATAAAGTTCATCAAGTATACAATTGAGTACCCGCACCCAAGGTTGCTGGACAAACTTTCGTGCTTGTTTGATTTTGAAGTGTCGTCTCGAGCACTTTTCAATCAGCTCCGACAACTTGGAATATACTCGCCAACAACAAATCCGGTGCTCTCAAGTGAATTGTATTCTACCATCAAGCGGGGAGAGCTTGCTGCAGAGTCATTGGATGACCTATCGATACCGCAGGCAATGAAAAGCTCCTGTCGCTTTGAGAAACCTTCAGCCTTCACTCATTCCTACGATCAAGTCACGATTTACAGTCTATCACAATACTTGTTATTTTCAGTTGAAGAACTGTCACTGAGAGTATCAAAATTTACATTTTATCTACCTGTTGCATCTCAGAAGCTCAACGCCTTGATGCTTGCCAACCCTGTCAAAATCAAAACAGATAACACAGTAGGTTTCAATGTTGTCCCGTATCTCAAAAGATTCAAGCCGTCTGTCAAAAACCAGGCAGCTTTGAAGATCACTTTTGAATTTGATTTGCTTAGTCCAGGCGCCATCAGCGATCCTAAAATTTCAGTGTCAATTGGTTTGATTCATGGATATACTCGTATACATAGAAAGGAGTTACTCATCTCAAAGCTCTCTCTTTTCAATAGTTCCAATATGGAGACTCGCTCGGCCATCCAAAAGCTGCATATTTTACTCAAACAAAAGGAGGCAGATAGAGTTTCCAATGGCATGTTGAAAAGAGCGAATGATCTTGCAGAACAAGAGGATGCGGGATGGTTTCTTGCGAGTGCAAATAGGATGCTGGACGAGGTACTTAGCGGGTTTTGTTTGAAGAACGGAGTAGAGCTTATCATGAGATCACAAGATAAGATATACGGATCATCAGAGGATGGTAGAACTTTCACAAACTTCTCTATTTTTAGGATGTTCACACGAATTGCCAACTCATACGACTCTTTTATTGAGCTGAGCAGATTGAACAATAATAGTGGAGTAACTCCCACAGACTTCGCCTCCGCCTTACGCTACTTAGAGCAACCAAAGGTGGTTATTTCCTCCAGTCTTCTCAAACCTGGAAAACACATCCCACTCGGGTTGCGAAGTTTCGCGTCTTTCACAGATCACGCTTTCCTGGAATGTTATCTTAACAATTCTCAAATTGTCAATTTTCTGACCCAGAAACCACAAATCAAATTGTCCAAGATTGTGCCAAAACTGATCAATAACTCAAATTCGATGTTACAGTTCAGACTTAGATTGAAGCGATACCACACTCTGAAACATGTTGAGGATATGATGATGAATTCAGAGTTCAATTTGTTGAAGTGTATCGTGAGCGAACCGGTATATGGAAGGATAGCGAAGGGATATTGTTTGGATCTGGATCTTAACGTAGAGATTCTAATTGATGAGGGCGAAGACGAAGTTATGGTTGGCGATAGATTGATATGCTCCGAGATCATAGAGGTGAATTCTTTGGAAGATACCCTCATCCTAAAGTGAGTACGTTTGTATATACATGCCAAAGGAGTGAATGATTAATATAATTTCAGATCTGAAGTGATTTGATCTAAGACTACCTTTGGAGCGGGCCCTAATCCAAGAACCGTCGCGGACCCTGCATCGACTTGTGTACGGCCAGCATCATGCACAATGTAAGCATTGACATTTAGGCTTAGTGCTTTGGCAAAAAGTGTATCCATTTCTTCTAAGTCACGACATTTGAGTGTGATTTTTGCCTGCCCACCAAAGTTCCAACGTCTCAATAAAGGTAGATTCTGAGCCTCTGAGTTGGGCTCTGAAATCAGTCTGTAGCATGCAACAGCAGCATGGGCACATTGGGCAGCGGTCTTTCCCTTTTGCATAGGCAAATCAGATCGGATTACTAGAGCCATTCGACATTCCCCAGGAATATCATTGAGACATTTCGAATCAACAGCAATCACATCATCATCATCATCATCATCATTATCATCATCATCATGAGCAGGGGTCTCACCCTCGTCAGATGATAGATAGCCGGCTGTGGACGGTGTTTGGGAGCGCGAAAATTGAGTATTGGCTATGACCGACTGAAAAGGAAAGAGAAACGGCGACGTTATGGGGCTGCTTGAGGATGAAGGTAACGTCAGCAAGAGGCCTATGCAACAACCTGTTAGCAGAGAGACAGAAGCTACAGTTACCAGCTGAGATATTGAGCCGTTTGACATCTGTACTTATTCACAAATTGATCCGTATCCAAATCAAATGAGTAAGGTTTTCTTCGAGAGCATGAAAATATGCTATAAGTCTGGTCTCGTAAAATCCGTTCTTTTCTGGTGATAAATTAATGGTGTAAAGATGTAGAGTTCGTTAGGTTCAGGTATTTCTGAATAGTACAGAGCAACGGCTCTGAAGAAGATGAACGCCAATATCCCAAACTCATGAAGTAGCATACAAACTTGCTGCTGGAACGTGCTAATGAATACAAATGTTTCGTTTTTTGTCTTCTCCCATGTCTGAGCGATCCTTGAAATTGATCGAGTCATAAACCTTTTTCTCAAGAGTTCTGTGAGTGAACTCTTCCTCACGATTTTGTTCTGTTGCCAAAGGGAATGACCAGGAAACTTCAGTAACTACACTCTCCTGGAGTAAGACCACTAGAACATTTGCTTGTCTACTCTTCACTTCAGAAGCACAGAGCTTTTTGACTCCTTCCTTTTCTTTTTCTTTTTCTTGGACTCCATTTTCTTGTTGAATGCTCTCCAATTGCGAACTCGATCGTCTCTCCCAGTTTCCCATTGATCTTTCTGCTTCTTCGTCTCTAGTTTCTGAAGCTGCTCAAGCTCCTCTGTTTTTCGTTTCTTTACATCGTCCTGCTGCTGTTTTTTCAGCTCCACTCTCCTTATAAATTCGTCTTCAATCAATAGATCTTTCACTTTCGCCCTCCAATCTCCCAGGAACTGCGCTTGCTGCAGTCGTGGGTCATCGATAGAGAGTTTGCGCTCTTTTATAAGTAGTCTGCGAGCATCTGCCCAGATTTCATCGATTTTCGCCCGCTCCTTTTCATCTCCTAGTGCTAGCACTGCCTTCTTGAGTGCATCGAAGGCCTCCACAGCATGTGAGTTGTTCGTCTTATCGGGGTGGATCAACAACGATTTCTTTCGGTACAACTTGGTGATATCTGGCTGGGACGCACCGGGCTGAATACCCAGAACAGAGTAGTAATCCAGCTTGAACTCGGATAAAATACGCTGGATCTCTTTATCCTGCAAAATAAAATCACCATTTGTTAGCAGTGGTACATCAGACGTTGACTCTCACAAACATACCTTTACCAACTCCTGTTCTTCCTTTTTGAGCGCACCCTCAAAATCATTGTCAGTCATGATGGTGAGGACAGGGACTTCAATCCACCAATTATGGAAACTTAACTCGCTATCTGCCTTCGGAGGGTAATAGAGTGCGGTTTTGTGGATTTGTAAATATGTCTTCATTAGTTGTTTCTATTGAAAACATCCCCACACCATTTGATAAAAAAGTGATTCAGCGCACCGCCATGAAAGTATCTCTCTTCTAGATGTGTTAAGCAACCACGCCATAGCACGTGATATTTTGAGATCTTTCAGAAGCGTGCGTCCCTGAACATTCAAAAGCAGGCGCGGATCAATTCGCCTTTTTTCCCCCCGTGTCTTATCTCACAGACGCGTCGTTCTCTTACTTCGACGGAATTGCACATGGCCCAGCGAAAAAATAGGTGAAAAATTTTTCATTTGTTGGGGGTATACTTCTTCACTTAAAGGGAAAAAATTCGAATATAAGTATATTAAGATATCGAAGGCGCTATACGAACAGTAACGGATACCCTAATATAATAGGACAAGTTGCAAAGATGGTTGCATCGTCTGTTTTGGGATTCCCAAGAATTGGAGCCTTTAGAGAGCTCAAGAAGAACACTGAGGCATACTGGTCTGGTAAGATCAGTGCCGACCAGCTGATCTCCGTAGGAAAAGAGATCAGAGAGAAGAATTGGAAACTGCAGAAGGATGCTGGTGTCGATATCATCCCTTCTAATGACTTCTCGTTCTATGATCAAGTTTTAGATCTTTCAGTTTTGTTCAATGTCATTCCTGAGAGATACAGCAAGTTCGAACTTCCTCAACTTGATACGTACTTTGCTATGGGTAGAGGTTTGCAGAGAAAGGCCACCGACACTTCCAAGGCAGTTGATGTCACCGCTTTGGAGATGGTTAAGTGGTTCGACTCCAACTACCACTATGTTAGACCGACTTTCTCTCACTCCACAGAGTTCAAATTAACTGGACAAAAACCAGTTGATGAGTATTTGGAGGCTAAGGCATTAGGAATTGAAACAAGACCAGTATTGGTTGGTCCAGTCTCATACCTGTACTTGGGTAAACCTGATAAGGATTCTCTTGATTTGGAGCCAATTTCCCTATTGGAGAAGGTGTTGCCTGCTTACGTAGAGATCTTGAAGAAGCTTGCTGACGCAGGTGCTAAGGAAGTTCAAATCGATGAACCTGTTTTGGTTCTAGACTTGCCAGAGAAGATCAACGCTTCATTCAAGACGGCTTACGATATTCTAGCCAAGGCTGAGGGTCTTCCTAAGCTCATTTTAACCACCTACTTCGGTAACGTGGTTCCAAACATCGAGGCGATCAAGGGATTACCCGTTGCTGGTTTCCACTTTGATTTTGTCAGATCTCCAGAGCAGTTTGAGGAGGTTTCTTCGATTGTGTCGGATGGACAAACTTTGTCTGTTGGTATCGTTGATGGAAGAAACATCTGGAAGAACGATTTCGCTACCTCTGTCGACTTTGTGAAAAAGGCAATTGCGAAACTGGGTGCCGATAGAGTGATTGTGTCTACTTCTTCCTCTCTTTTGCACACTCCTGTTGACTTAGCCAATGAGAAAAAGCTTGACGAGGAAATCAAGGACTGGTTCTCCTTTGCTACTCAAAAGATTGAGGAAGTTGTCACGATTGCCAAGGCTGTTTCTGGCGAAGATGTCTCTGACAAGCTCGCTGCGAATGCTGCTTCTGTCAAGAGAAGGGCTGAGTCTCCTATCACTAACGATGCCAAGGTCCAAGAACTTTTGTCAAAAATTGACAAGTCAATGTCCACAAGAAAGTCTGCTTTCCCAGAAAGATTGGCTGTCCAAAAGACTAAGTACAACCTTCCAATTTTCCCAACCACCACCATTGGATCCTTCCCTCAGACCAAGGATATCAGAATAAACAGAAACAAATTCACCAAGGGCGAGATTACCGCTGAGCAGTACGAAGAGTTCATTAACTCTGAAATCGAAAAAGTTGTCAGATTCCAGGAGGAGATTGGCCTTGATGTTTTGGTTCACGGTGAACCAGAAAGAAATGATATGGTTCAGTACTTCGGTGAACAGTTGAAAGGCTACACATTCACTACGAACGGATGGGTTCAATCCTACGGTTCCAGATACGTTAGACCTCCTATTATTGTCGGAGATGTTTCCAGACCAAAGGCCATGTCTGTCAAGGAGTCTGTGTATGCTCAGTCATTGACATCCAAGCCAATGAAGGGTATGCTCTCTGGTCCGATCACTTGCTTGAGATGGTCGTTCCCAAGAAACGATGTTTCCCAAAAGACACAGGCCTTGCAGTTGGCTCTTGCCTTGAGAGACGAAGTCAATGATCTTGAGGCTGCCGGTGTTACCGTCATCCAGGTTGATGAGCCTGCCATTAGAGAAGGTTTACCTTTAAGAGCTGGTAAGGAGAGAAGCGACTATCTTGAATGGGCCGCTGAATCTTTCAGAGTTGCCACATCTGGTGTGAAGGATGATACTCAGATCCACTCACACTTCTGCTACTCTGACTTGGATCCAAACCACATCAAGGCTTTGGATGCAGACGTTGTCTCCATCGAGTTCTCTAAGAAGGATGATCCAAATTACATCCAGGAGTTCTCCAATTATCCAAACCATATTGGATTAGGTCTATTCGACATTCACTCACCAAGAATTCCTTCGAAGGAGGAGTTCATTGCTAGAATTGGTGAGATATTGAAGGTATACCCTGCTGATAAGTTCTGGGTCAACCCAGACTGTGGTTTGAAGACTAGAGGTTGGGAGGAGACAAGAGCGTCCTTGACTAACATGGTTGCTGCTGCCAAGTTCTACAGAGAGCAGCAGAAATAAGAAGCATGTTACTCGGGAACGCCTAGTACACGAATTATTCAACATTAATGTGTGACTGTCCCTTCACTAACGATCTTTTCACGATAACAATATCTGTCGTTCATATAATTCCATGCATCTGGAATCTTATACCTTTTTCTCCTTCTCATTTTTACTATGTATCTTTAGGATTTCAACATCGATCTGTTAATAATTCCCCTTGTAAGTATGTCCCCGTAAAAGTGGGACGTTTTAGTTTAGTCGTATAATTATGAAAAATTAGAAGCGAATAAGGCACATATATTTGAGTGGCAAATACTCTATCTTACAACTTATTGGTCTATGCTATAGAGTATCAGGCCAAAGCGTGTACTGTTATAGAATCCTAACTGGCCATGCCTTCACATGAGGAGCTAATTGTGCAGTTTATTGAACTGACAAAATCCTCAGAATCAATTGCGAGTCACTTTTTATCGAATAACGAATGGGATCTAGAGGTGAGTACCTAAGAGGTATTTATGCTGAAGGGCACAACTAACCTGCCGATGTTTAGGAATCTGTTACCCAATACTATGTTCAGGTATCTGCACACGATGATCAGGAAAGCCCGATTTACAATCAGCCGGTAAGCACCCAGCGAAAGTCATCGCCTGCTCGTGGCAACCCAGTCATCAAATCACTGTCAGATATAAAGCCTTCTGTTGCGGACGATGAAGACAACACGGATCTGAATTTGTTCACTGGTGGAGAGAAATCGGCGTTGCAGGTAGAAAATCCAGACAAAAAGAAAAACAATCCATTGAGCTTGGTTGAGGATCTGATTCAAAAGGCAGAAAGAGAGGCGTTAGAGCCAGACTCTAGAAACCCACTCCCAGAGCCAAAAAAGCCAAAGTTCTCTGGACTCGGGTACAAGCTTGGGTCTGAAGATAATGGCGTCTCATCGCAGGCTATAGAAGATCCAGAAGCTCGCAAACATAGTTTCAGACCCCCTGAAAAAGTTACAAGAACAATCACATTTTGGAAAGAAGGCTTCCAAGTGGATGATGGAAAACTATATAAATATGACGACCCCGAGAATGCGGAGTATCTCAGACAATTGAACACAGGAAGAGCACCTTTGAGTCTACTCAATGTGGAAATGTTCCAGGATGTCGATGTCACGGTGATAAAGAAGATGGATGAATCGTTCAAGCCTTCCAAACCAAAGATTATAGGATTCGTGGGAAAGGGTCAGCGTTTGGGATCACCAATCCCAGGAGAGTCACTCGCTCCAGAGCCAGTCGAACCAGAACCCCAGAGAGAAGAAGATAATGAGCAGACGGAGGTTGCTAACACTGAAGGAACTGGAGACGCTAGAATCCAAATACGTTTGGCGGATGGGTCCAGAATTGTTCACAAATTTAACTCCTCCGATCACGTGTCTGTGGTATTTGATTTCGTAAGATCGCAGACTTCGTCTCCTAGAGAATGGGCTCTTGCCTTTTCTTTCCCTCTGGAATTCATCAGTGATGACAACAAGACGATCAAAGAGGCTGGTCTGATCAATGCTGTTATTGTGCAAAGATGGAAATAGGGTGTTCGAGTCGTGCGGATGAGCTTTGATCCTTTACTCCTCTACTGTAGTCCTCACGATTTACGTTCAATCTGCAATAATAAATCCGAACAGACGTGTGCCCACCAAGATTAATTATTCACTTGAAAAAAAAAAAGTGACTATTTTCCAGCGACCGAGGAGAATAATCACTACTCATCACTTACCTTTGAAAGATTTAGTACAGAGGAATAGCAACCAGCTCACACTAAAGTAAAGCTTTGAAAAGAATGACTGTATGTATTGTAACCTTGTCTTTACACTTGAGGAGCGATTATTAACTAATGTGATATCAGTCGGTTATTCAACCGTCGTTTGACGGGCTATACGACATTGTTCAAGACGATAGAGAACGGTTTCAAGAGTCTGAAGTCCCAAACCTGTATCCTCTTTATTCCTACTTCTCTGCTGATTATTTGACCCCTCACCTAGCCTATCTGAAGCTCACAAGGCCTGGCGATCCTTCATTTGCTAAGAGCCCCTCGTTTCTTTTCGAAAGCGCAAGGAACGGTGATCAGGTAGATAGATACTCGTTTATTGGTATTAATCCGAGAAAACTGATCACCACTGGTCTTCCTCATGGTCCAGATGTGGATCCTCTCATTGTGCTGGAGGAAGAGCTCAAAGACATTAGACAGGCTCAGCTTCCTGGCGTTCCTAAACTAAGCGGTGGAGCCGTGGGTTACATTTCCTATGATTGTATTAAGTACTTCGAGCCCAAAACCAAGAGAGAACTGAAGGATGTTCTTAAACTACCAGAGGCCGCTTTAATGCTTGTGGATCTGATAGTGGCCTTTGATAATGTATTTCAGAGATTTCAAGTTATCAAGAACATCACCGTTGGCCCAACTGATACCAAAACTGAAATCAACCTGAAGTATTTAAACGCATCCAAGGAGATTGCGGCGATCGAAAAGATACTAACTGACACAACGTCGCCAATCTCTTATCCCCCCCAGCCACCTATCAGAAAGGACCTCACATTCTCTTCGAATATTGGGCAAGAGGGCTACGAGAGATTCGTCACTTCCCTGAAGGAGAATATAATGAAGGGAGACATAATCCAGGCAGTTCCCTCTCAAAGGGTGGCAAGACCGACATCATTGCATCCCTTCAATATCTACAGACACTTGAGAACGGTCAACCCCTCCCCTTATATGTTTTATATTGATTACATTGATTTTCAAATCGTTGGGGCATCTCCAGAACTTCTGGTAAAATCCGACTCGCAAGATAGGATAGTGACACATCCTATTGCAGGTACAATAAGACGGGGGAAAACCAGGGAAGAGGATGATAAACTGGCAGGAATTTTGAAATCGTCTCTCAAGGACCGTGCCGAGCACGTAATGTTGGTTGATCTGGCTAGAAATGACGTTAATAGAGTGTGTCAGCCTTCATCCACCAGTGTTGACCGACTTTTATCGGTTGAGAGATTTTCTCATGTGATGCATTTAGTTTCGCAGGTCAGCGGGACCCTAAGATCGGATAAGACAAGATTCGATGCCTTCAGATCTATCTTCCCTGCAGGAACTGTATCAGGAGCGCCCAAGGTTAGGGCTATGGAGCTAATCAGCGAACTTGAGAGAGAGAAGAGAGGCGTGTATGCTGGGGCCGTTGGTCATTGGTCTTACGATAACAAAACCATGGACACCTGTATTGCTCTCCGAACGATGGTGGTGAAAGATGGGGTCGCATATCTACAAGCGGGAGGCGGCATTGTGTTTGATTCTGATCCGACAGATGAGTACATTGAGACCATGAACAAAATGATGGCCAACAACAATACAATTGTAGAGGCAGAGAAGATTTGGACCCAAAGACTTGAGGACCACAAGAACGACAGTGAAGCTGAGAACTAGCTCGTTGTTGCACCGCTCGCTAGAACTGTGAGGGCCGAGTGGCAGCGGCATTCTGTCACACCTTCATGGACTTGTAGAGATAACTTTCCCGTTCTTCTGAGATAGACCTCCTACCGTACATCACGAACGTTATCGGGAGTGAAGCCAAAATGTGGTTTTTCCGTATTTAGATCTAATTATATATTTTTTTATCACAGGGTACCCGAGATAGGGAATTTTCTCAAGTTAAAGAGCAACTAAAGTGTATTCCTTCTGTTTTATTTTAGAGAATGGCCACTATTTACAAGTAAACACGAAATGAGCTTTGATAACAACCTTGAGGGATACAACATAGTGAGATCCATGTGGTTCCATTATTGGAACTCAAGTATCGGCAATTTTTCGACCAAAGTGCCATGCAAAGAATCAAGAGACGGCAAGTTCAGTTGCTGGACTATGGGAGTGGTGTTACATGCTGTAGGTGATTGCTGCAAGGTATATAAGGAGCTCACTCTACCGATTGTGGATCCTATAGTTAGAGCTTGTTTGTGTTATAGGAATCCGAGCATTGGTGCTTATTCTGTGATGCACCATGATCGATTGAACTCAGGGGATAACGACATCAATTACGACGATGCCGCCCATCTATTGAGAGGAATGATATCGTGCTATGAAGCTACAGGGAATGACGAGTATCTGAGGCTCTCGAGAGAACTGATGGAGTTTCTTATGGGTGGACTTGTGATGCATGAATCTTTCAAAGTGAGGGGAATGAAATGGCACATCAGCAGGCATTACATGGCAACTATCTCTAATTGCGTTTCAGCAACATGCGCAATGAAAATGATATCCTTCTCAAACAAACAAGAAGAGAAAAGACTATACGAATATGCCAAGGAGTGTATCAACTTCATATGGACACTGATGCATGATCCGAGCGATGATGTCATATGGGATGGTGTAGGATACGATTCTGAGGTGATTGACAAAAGCAAGTACAGCTACAACACAGGAAACACACTAACAGCGTTGTGTCTTCTCTATAAGTATGATCATTCTGAAGAATGGAAGGAGAAGGCCAAGAAACTTGCAGAAGCGGCTACCCACCGTGGGAAAACTCTGTTTGATAGGGATTACGACGACTGGAATAAGCGATATTTTCACGGGCCATCATACATGATCCAGCTCCTAATTGAAGGACTTGTGGATTATGTGGAAACGTTTGGAGACACAGCCCCGCCTTCGACGCGGAAATGTTGCGAACAGGAAGTTCTGCGTCATCTATCGTACTTTCGAAAGTACTGTTTCGACCCTCATGATTCAGAGTACTATTGCTCTTTTGATATCTATCGCATAAACGATGAGATTTATCAACGGTACAAAAAGGAGTTTGGTGGTCATAAGCAATTCGATCCCTCTCCTGATGATCGACAAGAGAATAATGCTCCTGTCGATAGGCGGCCCATGTGTAAGTCGCTGATGGGCTCTGCTGCTGCTGCGCGGATTTTCCTTCAGGGTGCCCGCCTTTTTCCTACAATGAATCCTTTAAACTGCTAACAAATCAGTGTTCGTTCAAGAGGAACTACATTACTCGAATCAGAGCTCTGAATGGAAACTAGCGTTTATAAGATTTATTAGTTCCTGTCTCGTGTTTTGTACCTTTCTATAATCAAATATGGCCGGTAACTCTGCTTAAAATCTTCTTAGAATACCGGAGGAACCAGTAGCTGTCTACCTTTATTACAAAGAATGGTGTTCACTAGCCACAACAAAGTCAGCGATCCCAAAAATACAAAGGATTAGCCAGTCAAAAGTTAGGTAACGATGACGTTGGCCCAAATTCCCTAGCAACAGAAGAGGTCACTATTGAGTTCTGCTGCATTAGTCCTACACTTCCAATTGATTCACAAAGTGAAGTTTAAAGACAAGAGTAAAAGTAATATTTTCACTTCAAGATAAGTCTTACATTTATAAAAGGATCAAACTACAACCGGAACCTCGGCCGCAATATGAAAAGAAGCATCTGGACTAATCTGAAATTCAATCTTGGCTTTGTTGTGTTTAAATGAAAGTTGGGATCTTTGCCCAATCCCAAGGATCATTGAATCTGAGTCCCCTGTCTAGGGCAAAGATGGCCTTAAGATCTTCGTCATCCAATTTGAATCCATCCACCTGCAAGTTAGTCACAAGTCTCTCCACTTTGTTGGATTTAGGAATGATGGCAATTCCTCTTTGTGTGGCCCATCTAAGCAAAACAGCACCAGTGGTCTGTCCATGCTTTTTAGCGATGCTCTTGATCGTTTCATGCTCGAATAAACTAACACCACCCACAGCCTGAGGATGGTTGAGCTCCACAAATGACTGAGGTCCAAACGAGGAGTAGGCCGTAACAACAATACCTTGAGCTTGAACATACTCGACAAGTCGTTCCTGAGTTAGATATGGGTGATGTTCGATTTGTAGAATGGCTGGCTTGATTCTAGCCACTTTGAGTAGTTCTTGAATCAAGACACCTGTGAAATTGGAAATACCAAGGGTCTTGATCAAACCGGCATCAACAAGCTCCTCCAAGGCGGCCCATGTCTCAAAAACACTGACATCTTCGAATCTAAACTCCTCACCAGCACCACAGTAGAAGTGTGGAGGATACTTCTCTTCAAATGGAACAAACTTCTGGGCGATTGGAAAGTGCATATAGTAGACATCAATATAGTCCAGTCCTAAGTCAGAAAGGGTTCTCTCAAGAGCCTTCTTCACGTTCTCTTTAGCATGGAATGTATTCCACAGCTTGGAAACAATGACCAGTTCTTCTCTCTTCACAATGCCATCAGCAATGGCTTTTCTAACTCCGTCACCAACTTCCTTTTCATTTCCATAGTCGGCTGCACCGTCAAATAGTCTGTAACCAGTCTTGATCGCCTCATAGACCATTTCAGCACAAACGTCGTTGTCAATCTTCCAGACACCAAGTCCTACTTGAGGAAGCTTCTGGCCGTTGTTTAGATCTAATAGTGGGGAAGTCATTGCAATGTATTCTGGTATCGACACTGATGATTTTACTATCTAGGGCAATGTGTTTGATAAATGATATATGTATATATATGTATATATCAAGGAAACTCGATTCCAGAAGAATACTTCATTTATATTCCAATTCTTCTTTGTCCCGATATAAATCAGGATTGTCTTGAATTTCGATTGCCAGCATTAGGACTAAGGAATCCCGCAGCCCACAAAAAAGAAAAAACAAAAGCATCCACGACTATTATTCCCCGTTGGGAAACACGAGACGGAGGTGGGGGAACTTCATTCCAATCACGTGGTAAAGAGACCCTTTTCGGCGATTACTGCAGAGGGCGAGGGTGGCAGGTTGGGGTATTACCTCAGCCACATCTTTACATATTTTCCAGGAACAGCAAAAATAAGAATCTAGTTTGTACCAATCAGACATGGCAATAACCATCATAAACCGTAAACACACGACGTTATTGTGAGTGGTGATTTATGAAAGACGATTTCCTATTTGGGATGATTGTCATAACCACATACCTTTGCACCAAGAGGTTCATTCAAGATGTACTGAATTCTATAGCTACCGAATTCCAGATGTAGCATGTAAGTCTCCAGCTGTCGGTTGGTACGAATTAGAAAGGCGCTGATTTACTAGTTATAATTAGCATATATATACACAAGGTTACTGCCACCTCTGGTTCCCAGTCAGCTAAATTCACGAACTTTCAGCCTAAGATATTCGATATCCTATGTTATCCATTTGACTTAGTGAGTACCATTGCCATTACTTGAACTGGCAGTTATATAGACTAGACATGTTGAATGGATAAGCTGTGAGTGTCTCAAAGTCGATCATTGTTCTTCCTGGTTCACGCCTCTGACAGGACGCTTTTCCATACATTTTCAAGCTAGGTAGTCCCAATACCTTTGTAAGTCCCTCGCTCTCCAACCCATTGACCACCCTGTGCTTACTTCTATCTCCTCTAGTAGATTCAGAATGATTCGGTGCTCCTGCTGATGGCTCATCAATTTTCCAGCAATCCAGATGGGTTGCAGGGCGTTATTCCAACACCCATGATGTTTGTTAACTAAGCTGATTCCAATTATCTGTTTTGCGTGCCATATAACACTTTTGGACATTATTGGATCGAAGGATTCTGTGAACTTGTCTGTAGCTGTCCAAGGTTTATGATCCATCAACAGTATGAAGGCTGTGTGAAACATCTGGTTTCCTGATATGGCAGGAGACATGCAGTAAAGAATATCTGGAAAAGGTTTATTTTCCCCTTGTTGCCATGTAATATCCACCGGTAACATACCATCGTGCCTTTGAGTCCACCATTGATTGAGCGTACGAAACAGCGTCCACCACTGCTTTTCAAACGAAGGAAAAGCCATATCTTTTGCGTAAATGATATTACACACCTGACCCAAGATCAAAACCATGTAGTTCGCATACATATCACAGGAGGTGTGCCAATCCCATGACATATCGCTGAAGTAATTGACGGACAGATTTATGTCCATCCCTACCGGTAGCCATCTTTCTGAAGGAATGACTGTAACATGTCGCCCCGAAATTGCATGCATAACATCCATTCTTGCAAAACACCAGAACAATGCTTGCTCCATCCCTCCAGAAAATCCCGAAATCGATGATGCTTTGAATAGCGCAGCGCACCCTTCCAAATGTCGTCTCCATGATTTACTAGGATTGGAAGAGCACATCATTTCGAAACAGCAAAGAAGAACACAGGATGCCAGCATTCCAATATCAGGAGCCTGTTTCACTTTTGGGACAAGGTAGTGGAGTGCTCGTTCGTAAAGCATGAATGTTCGCTCTGCCGACTTCCCTTGCTTTTGTTGTATTCTGTCCTCTTGCCGGCTGGCAATAGTCAGTATTGAATAGAGAAGAGATTTTTCTTTCACCAGCATCGGTATCTTCGAAGTGAAAAATTCTTTGTGATCGAACATGTCAAGCCAGGGAGCTATCTCCGTTATATAACGACTTAAGAGTTGGTTTTTCTCTGTAGGACTTACAATGTTCTGTTTTTCTTCAAGAGAAAGATTGTCTGGATTGAGGTTGTAACCTGTTTGAAACTTCTTCTCAAATGCGTCAATGGCATTATTCAACTCATGTAAATGATCTTGCACTTCTGAACCATTTCCAGCTGTGGAATGGAATGATGGGCTGGATGGATTTGTCGTGATAGCGCTCAAGAACATATAATCACGCAAGGTGTTGTGTAGACTCAAGTAGTCAGGCGATCCAGTAGGTAAAAGAAGCTCGAGCTCAGGATTTGGGTCTGACCTGGATATTCCCTCCTCGTATAAAATGGATTCATTTGGAAACTTATTTTCATTATCATTGAGTAGGTGAGGAACTAGGGTGTTCGAGATCAGCTGCTCTCCAGGTGGTTGCTGCTCCGTATTAGGGGGATCATTCAGTATAACTTTTAGATTCAGTGGACTTGCGTTTGAAACTACCCCTGCAAAAGGTTGATATATATCAGAGACCTCTTCGGCCTTTTTTGATGGCTCATTTGTCTGAGTGAGGTCAGACAACCCGGCACTCGACTTCAGCCTTCTATTTATCGGCAAAAGTTTAGTTTCATCTTTGGGAGTTCCATTGAAAACCGGTGGACAATAGTAGTTTCTGGTCGTAATCTTCCGAATCTGTGGGCTTTTTGAAGGGTTGTCTGCTTTGATGATTCGAAAGATGTCGCCAGCTGATGGCCACATACATGGCTTCCCTTTCTTCAGACAGTTCTTGCAGACCGGCTTAGCTTCATCACATTTTCTGTGACCCTTCCGACACGTCAAGCACCCTGTTCTCACGCGTGTCTGAGTACTAGGCATATTTTGAATGTTGATGATTAGCTCTCAAAAGTTGAAATCCACTCGCTCAACTTAGTCTATTGTCGATATGATCATAGGCCCTATGCTACGCCACTAGAAGAGTACTCTTAGGCCAGGAGGCTCAAATTTCTCTCTTAAGATTAGTGAAATCTCGAACGAAAACGGCAGGGTAACTGAAGAATCACGTAATTATTTATTAGAAGAAATGAGGGGAACGCCTTTTAATTTCTGGGGTGCATATTGTGCAAAGTTATGCATGCTGCTCTCGACCAGTCGTGTTCTGACAAAGTTCTCAACTTCTTGCAGCTAATTAGCTGAGGTTTTTGAGGACCCCGACATAACAGAATCAACCTTCAGTCAGCATCCAGTCTTTCTCTCTCCTGGACTGCACTTCAGATCAGGGTCTTCGTTGAGACCGCACAAAACAGATGTAGATTGATTAGCTGCTCAAATGGAAATATAGTCATTTCTCACGGTTTGGAATACCCGCAAAAGAAAACCTCCAACGAATAATACATTCTGCATGAGGATGGGGAAAAGTGCCGTGTTGTGGGGGGATTTGTATTGTTTATCAAAAAACAAAATGCACCCCGTTTCTTATTTCTTCTCCATACAGCTTACAATCACGGCATCATATGCTACTTTAGAATACCAATTGTGTTTGTCGTTATTGTTGAATTTGACAATAAACATTGCTCTTATAACTACTTCATTGGAGACTTCTACAATTTATAACCTGAGAAACCAACAAACGTTGTGCATGATTTGTGTAAAATTTCCGTATATAGTCTAGTGGAGGTTTAAATTTCACTGGGTCATATGCAACAAAAAACCAAGTCAGCAAAAATACCCCAGGCAAGCTACCCCGCATTCCGGAACAATGCGGCCAGCTGTTGAGCTACTAACTCGAAGAAGCATATTTTCCCCAGGTTTTACTTTTTATCCAGAGACCGAAATGCTGGGGAGGCTCTATTGTATGCCACCCCAGAACGGGTCAGAAATGTGGTCTTTTTTTCTTATTCTTGCTAAATATGATGTAACCTCTCTCTTTAGAAATGCGGGGGTAACAATATCTCGAACGAGTATTTATAGATCGTCTTTCATCTAAGATCGTTCCTACGTTTTAGTGAGGTCAAATTTATCAGTTTAATATTCGACAAGAAAAGGTGCAAGAGATGTTCTTAGGACTAAGAGGACAAAAGCTGTCTACAGCTGTTGCGTTCGTCGCTGGTGTCGGATTCTTTCTATTCGGTTATGACCAAGGTGTCATGGGGAGTTTGTTAACTCTGGATACCTTTGTCGCGACATTTCCAGAAATGGATACAGTAGGCAGCCATCTAACTGCAGCCCAGAAGAGTCATAACTCAACTATTCAAGGTGTGGCTGTATCACTCTATGAAATTGGTTGTATGTTTGGTGCTCTGTCAACTATCGTTTTTGGTGATAGACTTGGTCGTATAAAAATTGTTTTCTACGGTGCAATTATTATGGTAGTTGGTGCTATTATTCAAGCGGCTTCATTTGGACTCGCTCAGTTCATTGTGGGTCGTATTGTGAGTGGAGTTGGTAATGGTTTCATTACAGCAACTCTCCCGATGTGGTTAGCTGAGTGTGCTAAACCCGAGCAGAGAGGTCCACTCCTCATGCTGGAAGGTGTTGAAGTTACCGGAGGCATTGCTTTATCATATTGGATAGATTTTGGATTCTATTTCACCAAGGGCTCTGTTTCCTGGAGATTCCCAATAGCTTTCCAAATCGTATTTGCTTTGGTGCCTATTTTCCTTGTCCTTAAAATGCCAGAATCACCAAGATGGTTGATAAAGAAAAACAGAATCGAAGAGAGTAGGGAGATATTTGCTGCTCTGTTCGACACATCTCCTGATGATCCCTATGTCAGCCAACTTACTGCTGAGGTGGTAGCATCCATTGAAGTTGATACTGGTGGCAAAGGTGCCTTCAGAAAAATGTTCACTAATGGTCGCGAAAAGCACTTCCATAGAGCCATGTTGGGATTTTGGAATCAAGTTATGGGTCAGTTGTCAGGTATTAATATTATCACATACTATGCTGGAACAATCTACGAAACCTCGATCGGACTATCTCCTTTGAAATCCCGTATTGTGGCGGCTGCTAATGGTACCGAGTACTTTTTGGCAGCATGGTTTGCATTTTTCACTATTGAGAAGATAGGTCGCAGAAAATTGATGCTGTTGGGTACTATTGGTCAGGCTATTACAATGGCCATCCTTACAGGAACTGTTTGGGCTGTCCAAGAACACGATGACAATAGGGCTGGTATAGTTGCTGCCGTTTTCATGTTTGTATTCAACTCCTGCTTTGCTGTTGGATGGCTATCCATGAACTGGCTATATCCATCAGAGATCACTGCACTATCGACTCGTCTGCCTGCAAATGCTTTCAGCACTGCTGCAAATTGGTCTTTCAACTTCATGGTTGTTCTTATAACCCCTATCGCCTTTGATAATTTGGGATGCTACACATACACTGTGTTTGCTGCTCTCAATTTCTGCATCATTTTCGTCGTTTATTTCATGTACCCTGAGACCAAAGGAAGATCTCTGGAAGAAATTGATTTGATCTTCGAAAAGTCCAACCCTTGGACCCCATGGGATGTCGTTAAGATCGCTGCTGAACTTCCTTATAAACATGCCGGCATGGAAGATTTCGATGCCTTCGAGAGACTGAACAACCCTGAAAACAAGAGGATTGTTTCTCATATTGAGAAGGGAAGTTCAGAAAATGATGCAACTGACGCTTGAGACAGCAATGTTGCTCTTCTGTGTTTGTAATCAAACGCTGTTACTATAGTTTAGTCTGCTTTTCCAATTTTACTTGCTATCTGCACATTGTACCACCGAACTTAGTGATTTACATCACCTCTTTCAAAAGTATAAGGGGAATTAAGGGGGCAAAGTAGCCCTGGTGTAGTTGACGTAATAATAGAACCACTACAGGACCGCTCGTACGGGATCGAAGACGGTCGATTAGAGAAGTAGTAGTTATACATGAATATCGAGTACACAAAATAATCAGAAGTTCTACGGTACCATGAGGAAAGAATAAGTCCGAAAGAATTCTCTCCCGTCGGGGCTCTAGATAAGTTGACGCTGAATAATCATCGTCAAATCGCCTCTCACAGTATCATATGAACGCATAACTTTGATGCCTTTTTGTCTTTTGCAACTTTCGATATTAACTCAGGGCGATTAACTGATTGCCGGATCACTCTTTCAATAAGCGGCTCCCTCCAAACTCATAATTTCTATTTCGAAGTCCAACTTCACACCTGACTGTCATAATTAATGATGTGACAGAAGTTAGAGCACAATAGGCGAGTCTTCCTAAAGGCGGCGGACATGATTGCCTAACTAAGTATGCTTAGCGGATTTTCAAGCAGTAAAAAAATACCCTCATTCAAAATTCTAAACTGATTATGGCCTTACAGTAATAATTAACGAGGGGGGGTATCCCCACTTTTAGTGGCCGTTAGAATAACTTAAATGTGGCGATTTTCCCGTACAAGTCGACTCAATAATGATTTTGATCATAGACATCGAACTCACTGAAGACTAATACCACGATGACTGCGAACCATTTTCCAAACCCATCGTTACAGGCTACCGAAGACCACAGGTTAGAATTGAAAGAAGCCCCTGTCGGAAAGCCTGGTCCAGATGAGGTATTGGTTCACATCCGTGCGACTGGAATATGTGGATCCGATGTTCATTTCTGGAAAGTCGGACAAATTGGAGATTTAAAAGTTCTCGGAAACTGTATCTTGGGTCATGAAGCAGCGGGTGAAGTTGTTGAACTTGGATCGGATGTTAAGTCACTCAAAGTTGGAGACAGAGTAGCCATTGAACCTCAAGTACCATGTGGAAAGTGCTTTTTGTGCTCTCAAGGCGACTACAATCTATGTTCGGATGTTGATTTTCTGGGTGTCTATCCATGTAACGGGACTATGCAGCGTTACAGAGTAAACAAAGCTAGCAACCTCTTTAAGCTTCCCGACTCCATGTCATACGAGGAGGGTGCTCTTGTTGAACCTTTGAGTGTTGCTTATCACGGCATAGAAAGAGCCGAACTGGAAATAGGGAGAGGATGTCTGATTACTGGCTCAGGTCCTATTGGATTGGCGGCTTTAGTTCTTGCAGATGCTGCAGGAGCAAGCCCTATTGTGATTACTGACCTCTCGACATCTAGATTGGACTTCGCTAAAAAAATTGTACCCAGAGTACAAACTTATCAGGTTGATCTAACGCTGAGTCCACAAGAAAACGCAAAGGAGATCCGTAAAATATTCGGCCCTGAGGAGGTCGACGCACCTCCAAAAGTATTGGAATGTACAGGGTTGGAGACTAGCATTATCACTGGTTCATATGTTGTTAGACGCAGTGGCACTTTGATGGTCATCGGAGTCGGAAAGGATACAATCAACAACTTCCCATTTATGCATCTCTCTTTAGCTGAGATCGATGTTAGATTCATCAATAGATACCACCGTTCGTGGCCACCGATTATTAGGCTAATCAGCGAGGGTGTTATCAATGTGAAAGAATTTGTGAGTCATCGCTTTCCTTTGGAAAAAGCTGAAGAAGCTATTAGATTGTCAAGTGATCCCAAAAACGGTAGCATAAAAGTGATAATCGAGGATACGATTAGTTAGAGTATAATGAATAGATTTATTTATCTTCATCTTGTATAAAAAGCTGCTGAGTTAACATGAAATAGGTGTTGGTATTCCAAGCTGATCTATTGAGATTCGTTGCGACCTCCAGCTCATAACATAGCAGCTAATTTTCTTCCTGATGTTTTACGAGATTATGGTTACGCTCTGCTCTTCACTGTGCCAGAGTAGTTCGCAAGCAATCCAGAGAAAATATGTCTGTTGATCCTGTAAACGGGTTCTCCTGGCTAAGTATAACAACAGTAATGTGATGTGCGTGCCAAACAACACCTTTCGATCTTACTGCTTATGATACAAAAGCAAAACAAATGCTTTAGAGAATTTGCTCAGCGACTTTAGTCGCAGGAGAATCGCCGCACAAGGTACTCGGGATTAGCTTGCTTTGGTCGCTTATCAGTGGAATCTGAAGAAGCAAGTTCAACTCAAGTTGAATCCAGCTGTTTATAGCAGTCTAGTTAACTGCTTCTCACATTCGGCTAATATGAGGATACATTGGCCTATCTCACCACTCATTAAACGTACAATCGGGAATTCATAACGCATTATTGAAGTCTCGTCAATTGGTTTCTGCATCTTGAAGGAGGAAAAGCAGAAGTTGGTAATCTGAGCCTCTACCCATCTCAATCTATGACTCCATTGATACTAAGAATAAATTGCTTTAGGTTTTGGACTCAAGTGATTATGAAAAACACTGAAGCCTACGGTAGACCTCAATCTTTTCGGTTGTTGGGGCCTTAACAGCATAATTAGTTCACAAGTAAAGTCTGGAACATATCACCAATGGATGAGTTTTGAGATTTATTCACACAAACTCTGATAAAAGGGAGACTCCTCTGTGAATTATGCCCTGAGGCCTTTGTTAAGGGATAACCTCAAAAGAACCACACAAAGTGAAGAAAGAGCCAACGCGGATCCTGTGTAATATATCACATTCTTGTATCTCAAGGGGTCCATGTCATCCCCTACCATTAATCCGGCAACCGGAGCCCCTAGCGCATTTCCCAAACCTCTGGAAAAATACAATAGGCCCGATATTGAATGATAAACAGGAACACCAAACAGTTCCACCAAGCATGCGGGTAGCAGTGATATGATAGGTCCAGAAACCAGTCCGTATAGTACTACAAACAATATGAAGGTAACTCGCTTATGAACCAGCCAAAGTGCATAGACTGTAATGGTACTCAAAGTGCAGCATATTGAAAGCATGTTGATTCTGCCTAACTTATCTGCAAATGCGCCTAGCAATATTTTCGAGACGGCATTTGTTGCATTGTTAACTCCAATGAACAACGCACCCTGACTCTCAGTAAACCCTAATGTCATTCCATAAGATGACATATAAATCAGCGGAATTAAGTACGCGAGAGACTGAAGTAATCCTGTGGTCATCTGGAAAAAGAATTTCCTCGATTTTATGACTGAGATGTTCAACAACAGACTCTCTGAGTTTGCAACAAAGGTAGGATGAGGGCTAACAAACTGACTACAAGCAAGAGTGACTGCCAGGGATACAAAACCTAATGTTCTCATTGTCCATCTCCAGCCAATATGAGTCAGTAAGTATCTTGAGAGAAACGCCATCGCAAAGGCTCCAAATCCGGTACCAGAGAATATGAACCCCATTGCGGCACCCCGATGTCGACCAAAATATTGTGGTGCGTAAACCACTGGAGGTAGATAACAGAGAGAAGAACCGACCCCAAACATAACCCCTTGTGTTAAGGCGAATTGCCATATTTCATGGCAAAATCCCGCTAGAATAAGTCCCAATGACAAAACGACAGCTCCAAAACTCATACTAGCTCTAATTGAGAAAGTTTTTCTGATACTGTTTTGAAATATTCCTCCACAGTACGTCAGAGATGTAGCTAAAGTTCCTATCATTGCAACAGTAGACTGCTTCTCGCTGTGCAAGGGACCTTGATCAGATAAATAAAATTCCTGGAATACACCATAGGTGAAAGATATTCCAAATACCACAAAATTGGTGAAGAATCCAGATATCAGGATCCCAAGAGCCTTGTATTTGATCTGAGTTTCTGATGATTGAAATGCTAGTGCTTCTTCATGGTGGGCCACTTGCCCATCAGGTTCAATGTTGTCTCTTGATTCAGTAGCGCCAACATCATCTAGGACAATACCATGCTCTTGCTGATCAGTCATCATAACCTGAATCTCGTTGGACTTGTAAATATTCAGCAGGCTTACGATAGTTCAGCAGTATCACCGAAGTCCCATTTTTCAAGAATCACTAAGAAGGTGGTAGTTGCGATTTTTGGGATTGCGATTTTTTATCCGCAATGAGCATTCTCACTATATTTTTGGAGTAGCATATATACTATTAATTGCATGAAGAGATTTTGAATTAGCGAAATTCTATTTTTTCTAAGGAACGAAATGTGCTGAAAGGGCAAGCATGAATACATACCACCAAGCAAACAGAAAACGCGGGGACAAAAAAAAAACGTTTAACATATGGAGATCTGAAGAATAGAGTCTGTGTAAAGGTGATATTTTTTGGCATTTCTTCACCATTCTAGGTCGGTGTGCCTTTATTTTTACAAAAGATTCAACGACTAGGCGCATCGCTTGTGCCTTTTGATTACAGAGCGACGTCCAAATACCACTTATTGTTCTGTCACCATCATTGGCTGGTCACATTTCTCCGCAATCAAAACATTTCTGTCAAGCTGACTTTACATTTTTTTGCTGCTGTATGTATATAGCTTGGATTTTTGGAAATTCGAAAAAAGAGATAGACATATACTGTAATTCGACAATATACGTCAGCGGTGTATCAGAATGTGGGTGCGGCTGTCAAATGTTGCTGCAGTTCTGTAACCGAATGGGATGCTTTCCGAAGTTGTTGTGATAGAAAAACCAAGATGCCACTCCTGTAAGGTCAGGGCCATTAATCGTGCATTGCCTAAGACATTTGGAGGTGCTCGATACAAAATGAGCCAGAATTCTCAGTGTCATCATATGTTTGGCTATAGCTCAAACTTTGAGGATCACAAAATTCCTATGACTCATACAATGTAATGGCCCGCCTTACTATCCCAAATTTTAATGTTAATGTTTTCACCAATCTTCTTGTTTACGTCCTCCAATTCTTCTAAAATTTCCGCCCATGCTTCTTCTGAGATCTCGTAGTTTCCGTCACTATGTGCAGAGCCGTTGCTTTCTGAAAAGACAGCATCTCCAGGTGAAGACGAAGATCCGGGGGAGTTTGAGTTTTGGACATTGAAAAGCTGTCTCCACGTTGTCTCCTTTAACTCCTTCAGTAAACCCCATCTCTCCCGACAAAGCTTTGTAGTATGTTCTGATAAGTATCCTAAATTGTCAATCGCGCTTGAGATTAACATAGCTTTGGTCCCAGTCCGAGAGTTCTGCATCCTTTCGTACCTTAGTTCATTGCTCCCAGGATTGGTAGTATCCAAAATCAAACTCCTCAGTAGTGAGTATAACAACTGAATGGGTTGGAATTTCCTTATCTCCCATAAGAAGATCTTATTTTTAGGCATAGATCCAAAATTGAGAAATTCGCGGAGTAAGTGTAACTCTCTTTCGATCATCTGATCATCTTCCAGTCCACAATTCTGACTGGATATGGAGGACATATCTGGTGCATTTCCTCTCGTAACAGGCTCCACCTCAGATATGTATCCCATGCTTGAACCGAAGACAATACTGAGAAGAACATGGCATCTGTCAGCCAAGGAGGAAAGCACGGATGTAGAGAAGGAAGTGAATGTTTCGTTTGCCATTCCCGCAACAGAAGGGTCAACTAGTCTTTGAATTGATGAAGAGCAGTGAAATGCTAAATTCTCAACTTCTGTTCCAAGAGAATATAGTTCTTTCTCATCCGGTGAGTTTATTCGAAACGCTAAACGCAAAATTTTGCTGCAACATTGAGCCCATCTGAATCTCCTATTGGAAAACGCAACGATGGGATCAAGTTTATACTCGCCTGATAAGATCTTAGTGTACTCATTGGGAAACAATGTGTCATGCTCGCCATCAATAATAATAGGGCTCATTTTGGTAGATAGGGCAGTTGTGCAATCAATGTAATAGACATACCACCAAAACAGCCTTCGAATTTGTATTGTCTTCTGGTTCGTCAACTTGTGATATTTCAACGGATCTCTGTGAAGCTCCAGAAGCTGGGAAAGACGAACAAGAGATCCAACAGATCCACAATCATCGACACGACAGTCAGTTCTCAACACATAGTGAAGAACAAATGCTGCTTGCAAGTCCACAAATGTAACATTTGTCGGGAACTTATGCATAGCTAAAGCCATTTCTGTAGCCCCTACAAAAAACTTCATTCTGGAGACTAAATCTTGTTTTATCACATGAAAACTTTCAGAAAGGCTGGCTTCTTCAAACTCAGAAACTGATGCAGCATAACAGATAGTGAGCAAAAGTATATAGAATTCAATATCCTCCACGGTGTCATGATTCCAAAATATCTCATATCTGGGATAGATTTCGTTCAGATCTATAATTGGTATGATGGGATGTATAGTGTTTCTGTATCTTTCCACAAGTGCATCGGTGACGTTCTTATCAGGAAGAAAAGTGTTCAATAATCCCAGATCCTCCTCCAAAGTCATCCCGTTCTTGAAAATTGAGGATGTGAAGACGTTGGTAAATACGGAGCCGGTTCGCATATTGGGTGTCATTTTAGAGGTTGTTTTATCAGTGTGGATAAATGTTGAGCGCAAAGGAAAAAATTCCTTTGGTATTCCCTTGACTGTTTGAGTAGCCGATTCATTTTGATGAAGATCGCCATGTTTTTTTGAGTTCGTATTAGTATTGACAACGTTGATATCGACAATGGACTTGATGGTGGCATGCCTTTTTTTAGATGCTTCAGATCTTAAGTCAGCCGAAGAAGTACTTTCAATTTGTGGGCGAGAAGCTTGAACATTCTGAGTACCGGGATACGCTTTGAAAGATTGATCAGAATACAAAGGACGATGAAGTGCGCCACTCCCGGTTGGAGTGTGACTATCTGTTGTAGAGTAATATCCAAAATCAACTAGCAATCTTGCTTGTTCCTCAATTGTAAGAGATTCAGATATTTGGTACACACAGTGGATCTTATGCAAGTGGCAGTGCGAACAAGTTGGCTTTTCCCGGTTACACTTTCGCTTTTTGTCATGACATGGTGAACAAGATTTTACCCTCACGGGAGCGAGCCCAGGAACTCGAAATTGCTGCAACCCCGGGATTTGTTTACTGTCCATTGTCTAGTATTAGGACTCTTTTGCTATTGATCTAGAGCTAGAACAAACTTACTGTAGGCCTCTTGATGACCGCTGCATAGCGTTTTTCTCAAGAAAGATAAATATAAGCCAGGTTGAGTTTGCGAAATTGGATTTATGTTTGAGCCTAAAAACTATTATTACTCAAGGGAAGAAAAAATCCATTTCCTATATCGAGCCTCAAACTGGTCCGAAGAAATGAATAGCTGTAATTTTATCTACTCAGATCCGATTGAAACTCTTTCATGCATCAGGTTTCAGCTACTTGTCGGATGACGCCTGAAATGCTTACATTACTCATATTATATTAATCGGAAGAATATGCCAGTGCTTTCTTCGATTGGGGTAGTAAGCTCCTCCTAATGATCGCGTAAGCAACACGGAGCCACAAATCCTGATTGGGAAATTATTCTCCGCTATTGTGTTTTATTCAACCAATTTGTACGGCTCAGTCTTCAAGCACAGTAAGAAGAAAGTTTTGCAACTGGTGTTGGCATCAGTTGAAATGAGCACGCAAACTCTAATATGATATCACAGAAGCAAAATGGGGGCTTTTTAGGGAAACTTGAAAGTAATGATTGTGAGCCCAAGTGAGTTCGGGGATTAACGTCGTACTACTATCCCAGATATAATGAAGGCATCTACGTTGCTGGATAACTGGCTTGTATTCCGTATTTAGTATTCTCAGGCATTTGAGAGAAAGAGGGAATGCACATACAGTGCCCTGCAGTTTCCAGGAAACTTATAGTTTGATACGTTATTGAAATATCAATCAATCTGTGTCCATCAGCGTCGATGAAATCAAAGCACAAGTTGTATCTTCGGCTCTTAATATATGCTCTCGAAGCAGGAGGAGGTGGTATACAATCGTATACGATACAGCTAGCAGAAATCAAACAATAGTAACTTGTGTTGCTACAGTCTGCCATGATCATAATAATGAAATAAGAGATGGGACTGCAAAAGTTTGTTAAGTTATAGTGGGGGCGGAGAGTCAACGTTTTGGTATTGCGTGAGCCTGTGAACGTCTTGAAATGACAATACTGTATCCCAGTTGGCGTTGTGATGGTGATAACCTAGTGTCTTTGGTTGACAATCATACTGTAAGCTGCGATAGAATCAACGATAAGGTCTCATGAATTGTGTGGTATGAAATCGGACACATTCAACGCCAAAATGTAGGACATCTATTAATATATAGTACGACGAAGCCGCAAAAATTGCTGGATGCTTGAGCTACAGCGCCAATGTCTCCGTTCATTAGACATCTAAGGGGGGTCAGGTACCAGTGAAAAAATAGGGAAACATAGTTTGATGGCAGTTGCCCAATTCTTGTCAGTTTATAGTATGGAAACGATGGCGTTTCTACTTGAATCAACCCCGAGCAAAATTCATCAATCTGTGTTTGGGAAAAATTTCGAGTCAAAAAACGCAATGACGTATCGAAATGATACCGTTCACCTGTCGTAGTATATGATCAGTGAAGAATTCTCAATCATATTGATGCGCAGAGTGTCATAACTGGGGAAAACTATTCAAGTCTCTAGTTAGGAATTTTTCGGTTTAAGCCCTTCGCTTCTCGTCACGTTTCTAAGCCCCACTTTTGAAGTATCTTTCTCTGACAGTGGCGTAATCCGATAGCACATCTATTGGTCAAGAGTTCGCCAACAACCAACAACCTCAAGGTGTAACGGTGAAAATTTTGTTACCGAGGGGAGCAAAAAGATGACACCCAATTGTGCGGTACACTTAATTGGAGATGGCTGCAGCGAAACTTTTCAGTTACAATAGGTGCAGAAGTTGCATATGTTACTGACATTTTGAATTTTGTTCGAAATAATCGTTCAAACCAAAACATACACTGTTGTTTGATTAAGAACCTCATGTCTCAATTGAATCACCACATCTATCTTCCATTCTTTATATGGGAAATACGGTGTCATACAGGAAGTTTTCAAAGTTGTTTACGGCATATAGTATATCCTTTTTGTGCCAACTGGCAAAATGGCTTACAGCAAGTGATTGATGCTTTTGCAGCCCGTCTTCCGAATTTGGCGAGCAAAATGTTCACTAACATTTTTTTTGCGGGACCCCACATCCGCTAGAAAGCGGATCCATTTGCGGGATCGTCTTTTCGCAGACATGGACATCTCCGATACGGAGGAGTTATCTGAAGGCTGTAGACTGTAGGCTTTGCCACCCCACAGGTACTTTTATCTCCGCTATTGTCTTTGAGGTTCGTTACTCCTCAGATATTTGGTCCGTCTCGGTTTTGCGGGTTTTGTAAATTAAAGTCCGCAAAATTGCGTGGATTTGCAAAGTTCGTAAATTCAAGATGAAGTAAAGAGCCGAATTGCAGGGCTCGTAAAGTTAAGTCCGGAAATTTGCGTGGATTTGCAAGTTCTGTAGATTTGAGTATACTGCACTTTCGTAGTTAGCACTTTAAAAGGAACATGATGCAGCAATCAAGCCATTTTGAGAAAAGGCTTACATCAGCACATAATGCAGACCAAAAGTTGAACTATTAAGCCGATGCCCATATATAAAGGACAACTTTGACATGTTTTTCCCTGTTATTTATTATTGAATTATAAACCCAGCTAAGATTAATTGACACTGATTACCAAAATGGCTGTACATGGAAACTACGTTCTTGAGGAAGTGAAGTACCCTTCGCATGGCGAAACTATTGCTGGAGTGCTCTTCAAACCAGATAAACCTGGGAAGTTTCCAGGGGTGGTTATTCTTGGACCTTACTCGTTCGTGAAAGAACAGGCTCCTTGGCAGTATGGGTCCCGTCTTGCCGATGAAGGATATGCTGCATTGATCTTTGACCCTCGTACTGTTGGCGAAAGTACTGGACAGCCTCGCAGATTGGAAAATCCCAAGTTGAAGAACGAGGATGTCGTGGCTGGTCTTGATTACCTTGAGACAAGAGAGGACGTTGACAAGTCTAAGTTATTTCTAGTTGGTGTGTGCCAAGGAGGACCGGAGTGTCTTGACGTTGCCTCCTACGACTCTCGTGTGAAAGGTGTCGCTTCCATCGCTGGATACTATCGTGACCATGAAACTGATGTCTGGATGGTATCCCAGGCATGCGTCGTTCCCAAGGCAGGTGACGATATCGGAAGCGTCACGATGCCAACCCCTGAGCAAGGTGAGAATATATTGAAGATGAGAATTGAAAGAGCTAAAAAGGCACAGGAGTTGTACGAAAAGACAGGCGAGGTCATTTACCAGCCATTGGTGGACCCCGAATCTGGCGACCCCAACGTTGGATCGATGGCAGGACTAGGCGGTCCATTGGTCTGGTCTTGGTACGGACCATGGACCCTGAAAGGGTTTGATAACCGGTACGCCATTTTCAGTGACGTTGACCATTTTGACTACACTACAGTTCCTGGTGTGGCAAAGTTGAACAAGCCAGCGTTGTTGATTCATGGCGATAACTGCATGAATGGAGCAGCGGCGAAACGTCACTATGAGTCAATTCCTACTAAGCAGAAGAAGCTGATCTGGAATAACACCATTTCCCACTTTGAGCACTATGACACTCCACAGTATGTTGATCATAACATCGGTGAGATTGCCACCTGGTTCAATAACATTTAGTCTATGCTGACATAAATAGTATGGGTATATCTGTTTTCAAATCAATTTCAAGATTCTTTCCTGATGTTAACAGGTTTCGTAAAAGTCAAAATATCGGCAGTCATTAACTGCATTGCTAGTGATACATAACTCAAAAGTCGAGGCTATTACTCTCCTCTGATTCATATCAACGATCATCGATGTCTAAAGAGAGGGTTGGTTCAAGAATATTTTAAACTGGCTTACGTAATGAACACGTATTGTTCTGATATGCATAATGTTCATATTACGAAGCCAGATGGCAGAGGCCACTTGGTCAGTGCACTATTGTGTCTAATGCTATGGCAGGGCTCGGTAACCCGCCACGTGCCGTGCGATCTGACTTTATTGTATAGATACTCTATAGAATATTTGACACGTGATAAAGCTTATGGCTTAGTCACGTGCTAGTATAACCGTTTCTTGAGAAGCACAATGGCTTTAGATCGTATTGTTTGGAAATGACCTCGTGTAAGAAAGTGTAACGATCCCTAAATAGTATATATATAACTGTCACAGAAAAGAGGATGGATCTGTACTAAAAACTAATCATATCGATACTTGCCACTCACCACTTTTATACAATACGTACAAAATTAAAAATCTTTTAATACACCCTCCCCGGTGAGAACACAAGCAACTACCTTAAAAGCGGTCTTCCACTTTATTGGGAGCAGGGATCAGAGATGGAGGTAATTCATCCCTAGCAGCAGGTGCCTACGTGCATTTCCGCCTCGAAACATTAGCTAATAAGCCTTTCAATTTCATCATATGATTTTTACTATTGACCGTACTACAATCAAACCTCAATTGTTTTGTTAGTCATAATCCAAGATAGAGAAGGAAAGATAACTTGAACAAAAACTAAGAAGGCAAAAGCAAGGGGGTCATGTCATGGAGGAAAGGCGATTTGCTAATATGAGCGAGGATGTGTCTTTCGTGTGATAGCATATTGATTCCCTCGGGGTAACTCTAGACAACAAAAGGACTTCACTAGCGTTCTATCGCTGCGTCACTATTGCGATCAAAACTCGTTTTTAGGCGGAGAAAAGACTTCATATGCCAAAGGCTCAAATTAAATGTTCAGTTGAGCTAGATTTCCATGGGAAGTACAAAGGATGATTAGGTTGCTTTGTGAACTGGCCATGATGATCCAGTTGTTGGATTTCCACTCCTGTGCTACCTCTGTCACTTTCACAGATGATTCCAGCAGAAACAGATGAAGAGAACGAGCCATTATGCAGGTCAGTGTCGTCCTCATATTCAACTGAAACAGAGAACGGCCATGAAGGTATAGACTGCAACGAATCACGCTCTTATGAGACCCTATATTCCTCTGTCGAACCTTTTCTTTCACCGGAAGTATCCTCACAAGCAAAAAAAGTAATTTTATCATGCTCTTTTATCAATACCTTCTTATCAGCTTTTGATTCTACAATGCTTGCTACTTTGTTAGGAGCCATAGCAAGTGACTTTGAATCATCTGAGAATATATCATGGATTGTAACAAGCTATCTACTGTCATGTTCGGCCTTCCAGCCTCTATTTGGTAAGATCTCAGATATTTTTGGAAGAAAACCAGTTATACTGATTTGTGGATTCATGTTCGGACTTGGTTGCTTATCATGTGGGCTAACTAGCTCATTTTCAACCTTGGTTATAAGCAGATTCATTACAGGGATTGGGGGAGGTGGTTTCAACACCTTATCTACTATAACACTCTCAGATATAATTCCTCTAAGGCAGAGAGGACTTTATCAGGGCTATGTCAATATTTTCTTTCATACTGGTGCTGCTAGCGGAGGTGTCGTTGCTGGCTTATTTCAAAACTACTTCGGATGGAGAATGGCCTTCTTTATTCAGATCCCAGTCTGCTTTGCTAGTGCATTACTGACATATTTGTATTTTGAGTCACCTAGAGGCTCAACTGGTGCGGGATTACGAGGGCCGAGTTTCTGGAGTAAAATCAGAGAAATGGATTACGTTGGCTCTTTCTTGCTTGTTTCTTCACTTCTGGCTCTTATGCTTGCATCATCAATGGCAAGTAACCAGATAAGTTACTACAGTACAAAATTTTTGGGATTATGCACATTTTCAATCGTGGGACTCGTAATGTTTTATCTCTACGAGTTGTTGGTAGCCTCTCAGCCAGTTATTCCAGTAAAGTTGTTGCATATCAAGACCCTGTTGTTCTCATCATTATGCTGCTGGTTCATTTCAATGAATATGTTCTCAAGCATGTTTTATCTACCGTTCTACTGGAACTCAGTCAAAAATCTTTCAGCTTTGGATTGTGGTCTTCGTCTAATCCCAAGCTCATTGGCAAGCGCCATTTCTTCTATATGTGCGGGACACATTATAAAGCGAACTTTGAGGTACAAAACACTACTGGTTATCACGGGATTTCTAGTTATGCTTAGCACCATACTCCTTTACTGGTCCTCATGCACTGATTCCATGCTTCATGACTCACTTGTCAGTGTCCCTCTAAGATATGGAACTTCAACTATTATAACTGCTTTATTGGTAGCAATGATCGCTTCAGTGGATATGAAGCATCAAGCTTTAGTCACAGCAATTCAATATGGCTTCCGTTCGACCGGTTCAACGTTAGGGGTCTCAATTGCATCAGCTATTCTACAGTACAGATTGAGAACATCCATCAAGTCAAATTTTGAGAAGCTTTCGGATAGGATTCCTGAAGCACTCTTATGCCAGATTGAGGTTATTCAAGAAAGTGCTATTAGGAGTCCTACCTACGCTTATGACGGGGCTCCCGAATTTTTCAAGCCCGCAATTATAAGTTCCTACGATTTTGCTTGCCATGGGGTTTTCATATTTATCATCGCTACAAGTCTTCTATCTTCAATTTGTATTTTCTTTATAGGGGAGCCTGACCTTGAGATAGATAAAAAGGCTCAGATCTGATTTACATCTGGGATAGAATTGTTGAAAGAGCTACGTATGTTTCTGATTCGTCCTTGTTTATCTCGATACTTTTTCCGACTGCTTCGAGATTTCGGCGGATACGAGACGGATTGTATCAGGAACACTACTACATTTATGTACGAGCTTGGAGGATTAACTGTTCTGTGAACCGAAAAGCTATCGTTTTGAAATAGACCTATATACATAGCTCCGCTGTTCAACGGCCTGAAGTGACTTCAGCTTATAATTGAGCACATCAACCGATAGTATGCTTCACGTCGTGGCATGTTCCCTGCTAACAGTGTTACTTTTTTTTCTACTGATACCTACAACTACCGACCGGAGCCCAGTCGTAACTGAATTCAGTCAGCCCCAAAAACAGTTTTGTCCTCCAGTCGATTACTACAGGCCAAAGCATTACGATCAAAATCTACCTGTTCTCAGTAAAATACTCAGAGATCCGAATTTTAGAAATCTGTCGTTGGCGAAGTTACAGGGAGCCGTCAGAATACCAACAGAAGTTCATGATGATGCCCCACTCACAGTTGAAGATGATTTCTACTACTGGTCCAAGTTTGACGTATTCGAGTCTTTTTTACAATCAAACTTCCGGCTTTTTTATTCTAATACGGAACTTCACAAGATCAACTACCATGGTCTTGTTTACATTTGGAATGGTACTGAGCCAGACTTGAAGCCTCTTCTTTTGATGGCACACCAGGATACCGTTCCTGTGACGGCATCTGGCACGAGCCAGTGGAGTTACCCACCTTTTGATGCTACTTACGATGGAACATACGTTTTTGGAAGAGGTGTCTCCGACTGCAAAAACTTACTGATTGGTCTGCTTGAGGCAGCAGAAGAACTAATGAACATAGACTTCAAGCCGAAAAGAACTGTCATATTTTCGTTTGGATTCGACGAGGAAGTAGGTGGTTCAAGAAACATGAATCCAAAATGGATAGAGAACCTCTTCGGTGCTGACTCAATCTATGCAGTGGTAGATGAAGGTGGGGTTTCCATAACAGAGATCGCAGGAGCAACTATTGCTATTCCGGGAACAACAGAAAAGGGCTATTCCGATTTCAAGATAACGATAGAATCGCCAGGTGGGCATTCATCAGTGCCTCCTTCTCATACGCTGATCGGAATAATGGGAGAGCTGATTGTTCAAATTGAAAACAACCCATATCCAACCTATTTCAAGAAGACAAATCCCACGTACTGGCAGTATGTTTGTTTAGCCGAGCACTCCACAAAAATGAGCTCAGAGTTGAAGAACAACATCTTCAACTCTCAGAAAGATAACATCGCAAACGAAGAGGTAAGATCTTACATCAACTCAGATGACTCTATAAGTTTCGCCATCAAAACTACTCAAGCATTGGATATCATATCGGGAGGATCAAAGGCAAATGCTCTGCCTGAATATGTTGAGTTGTTGGTGAATACTCGTATTGCCCTTGAAGAATCAGTTGAAGTAGCACAGGAAAAGATCCTTGAGGATATCAAAAAGATTGCCAAAAAGTACAAATTTGCTGTTGAAAGAAACTTAACAGACACTATCGAGATAATCGACCCTGAATATAGCTCCAGAGGAGTTTTCAAGCTAGGTATCTCTCAGTACTTTGAAGTTGCTCCAGTTACTCCAACAAATGACTCTAACTGGAGAATATTTGCCGGTACTGTGAGACATCTTTACGAAGAATTAGTTTGGCCAGAGAAATATGTCAATAATGAAACCTCTATACCAATCATCGTATCCCCTGGATTTGGTGCAGGAAACACTGATACAAGATATTGTTGGAACTTGTCGAAACACATATACAGATATAGACCAGGTGAAATAACAACGGCAGAAGGGCGAGCACACGGAGTCGATGAGTTTATCAAGTTTGACTCTCATTTGCAAATAATATCTTTTTACTTTGAGTATATTCAGAGTGTTGATGACGCGAGTGACGACGAATAAGCAGTATTAATGACATGTATATCGCTGGTATAGTCCTTAAAAACTCTTTTTTATGCGTAATGCAAATGTGCCCTATGTAGCTTTTTATTGAAGGTGCTAATGGTGGGAAATTAGGAAGGTTCAAACATTGTTATAGTTTTGCAAAAGGTCATCTTTAGAGCTTTAGAGTACTTTGAACTCTCACACATCTCCATAAGTGTAGCCCTTCAAGGTCAGTAACCTACCACCCTCTATTCTGATGTTTCTACCATCTACATAAGCGCCACCTTTGGAACACAGGAACAAAATAAGAGCAACCATTTCTTCAGGACGACCTGCCCTTCCAGCAGGAACCATATGAGAAAATTTCATATTTGAAGACGGATCGTCTGCCGGATTGGGAGTCATTCTGCTTTCATAGAGGCCCGGAGAGATAGCGTTGACTCTGATATATTTGTCTGCAAATTCTGCCGCCATAATTCTTACCATATGATCAATCGAAGCCTTTGTGAGCTGATATGCTGGTACAAACTGGGTATTATGTACAGATGCTGGCGATGAAAACAAAATAACACAGCCCCTTCCTTCACCCTTCATGGAAGCCTCGCCCAACTTTTTGACTAAACCTGCAGTCAAAAAGTATGCTCCGAAAACATTAACGTCAAAACTATCTCTGAAGTCTTCCCATCCAATGGAGTTTGTTGCATCCTGCAGTTCTTCAAGAGAGCCACCTGGTTTGAAAGTGATACTGTTTTGCCTCCGAATACCAGCACAGTTGATCAGTATATCGACAGAGTCATAGTTCTCATTGATGAAGTTGACAAGTTCTTTGTTGGATTGCTCATTACCAATGTCATAGCACAGAGTACTTACTGAACAAGTAGATTTAACTTCCTCTTTTACCTTCTCACATTTCGCCTTTGTATCGTCGAGCCTATCTTGAAACAGATCAACCGCAGCAACATTCACACCGTTAGCGACAAGGCCTAGACATATCATTTGTCCAATACCTGAACCACCACCAGTGACAATAGCCTGTCTGCCCGCAATTTCAAATACATTTGGAGTCGTGAAGCTTGACATCTTCTCCGTGTTGTCAACCTTCCAAGTTCAAGTATCACCAATAGGTTTCACAAGACTTCAATTTAATGAATGAACCTTTTGAAGAGTCACTGCAACAAATAATATAGGTGACTTTGAGTACAGATCTATAATTTTGAGGGTAATCTTATTAATCGATCTCCGATTTCCAATCCAATTCAGTCGCATATCACTCTTTAAGGAGATTTCAAGACCCGGTCTTCCAGTTCCACAAAGACCAATATCAGGGAGACATATCGAATGACTGACTTCATACTGACTACACAAAACAGGGTATCATGTGAATTTTACTTCCATAGGATTCACCTAAACATGCGAGAGTATCTTTCCTGGTTCTCCAAAAACTATAGTTAGAGTTTTTGAGGCGCGATAACTACGGAACTAGAGTGCCTTTCCAAATCCGAAAAATCCTGGGAAAGTATCGGATCCAGATGTGGAACTACTTTTATTTTTTGGCCATGAGAATAGCAAATCATTAGAAATTAAAAGGGTATGCACTATTTGCAGTATGATGATTTGACACATTGAAGGGACGGTTGAAAAGATATTGAAAGACTACGTTTGGGGACAAACTCGATTGCACAATTATAACTCCAAGGCCTCACACTATTCTTCCAGGTGATGTCATATCATTGAATTGCAAAAATGCTTGTTTCCTGCTGCGTGTGTAAAAAGAGAAAAAAGAAGTGCGACTTCAACCTTCCCAGCTGCAAGAATTGTGAGTATATGGGGACAATATGCAAGTACAACGATGAAGGGCTCGGCATAGAAATCTCCAGAAAATATTTGAAGGATCTGGACGATAAGGTCAAAGAGCTCAAATCCGAAATTGCGAAATATGAGAAGAAGATTCAGAAAAGAATATCCATACCATTGGAGAGCTTAGAGGGCCACACTACAACAAAACTGAAACGCCTGGATTCCTCTTTGGGATGTTTTGTCGAGGGTTCTGGAACCGCTTCTCACTATTTTGGGCCTAGCTCCACAGTTTCAATGGTTCTATCTGTATCGCGAATTTTAAATTTGAAGACTGATATCGGCAGCTTGCCACACATTCAAAGCTATTCATCGTTGCCTCAGGTCAAAATTCCACTCGATTTTTCTATTATCAGCAATAATCATTCCAAAATACTTATTGAGAACTACCTTCGTAACGTGTATCCTTATTACCCATTGCTTCCAGAGAGCTTCTTTCATTTCGATGTCATGATAAAAAATTATCCCTCTTATGAGCAGCTATTTATTCTTTTGATCCTTCTAGTTTCCTCTGCTCATCTTATGAGGCAACGATTGGATTTTGTTCCCATCAAAACCATGCTTCAGCAAAGAGTGACAGAGCTTATGAAAGGAAAACTTGATGATAGTGATGGTGATACTATCTTGGCGTTGACATATTATTCGATTTATGAAACTCTCGACCCTGAGGCTGGAACACCTGTTTGGAAAACATTGTCCCTCGCGTGTGGACTTGCAGAAAAACTTAGGTTCTCGAATATTCACAATGAAGGTCCACTGCCTGGAAGGGTCTCTTATCATATACCACGAACAAGATTATTGAGGATACTGTATGAACTTGAGACTAATATCTCCCTATGCGTTGGACGACCTCCCTTGATGGTATTCAACAAAACCCAAATTGATTTCCTTGAGAAAGAAGATATAGGTAGTCGACCAACGTTTCTCGAGCTAGCTGATAGAGTTGAACTGTTCAACAACATCTACAACCATCATGCAAGATGTCCTGTTCAGACTGCTGTTTCATTCATTGAGAAGGTAACCAATCCAACAGATTTGCTATGGCTTACGGCCTCATCGCTGCTGATTCATAATTGCAGTGTATGCCAATCGAATCGCCTGATACCTAACATATTGAAATCCTCTCTCAATTTCATCGCACGGCAAACGATCCAACTTCAAAATAATTGTCCTATCTCTTTTTGGGTGGATGGATCCAACACTACAAATGCTATGCTCAATATTATTTTGATTTTGCGACTTTACCCAGAGTTCTGCTGTACCGACTTTGATCCAAAAGAGATTCATGACGGAATTGTGGCAGGGAAGCTCATAATGGCCAGATATTCCTCCTACTGGTCCAGCTTTCAGGTTCTTCTGTCTTTTGTAGAGCTTGCTCTAAAAAATGTCATTTCGAGCTCTTAAAACTACTGTCAACCTTTCTTGTTTTGCTAGCGAATATCGTTGAGCTCTTCCTAAAGTGTTTTGCAATAATTTTGAGAACTATACAACTCCAGCGAAATCGGAAGGTTACTTTATCTTACTTTACGATGAGTCAAGAGATAAGGCTATTTATGGTCGTAATTCGCGGCTACAGCCAGTCTTGAGAGCCAAGATGCTCCTCCGGATTGAGGGGGATATTCATATCAAAATTGTCTTTCCAATCGGATTGCATGGTGAACATCAAGCTGTCATTAGTGAGTAAAGGTTCGGCATCCAGAACGTTGATATTTCGCATGTCATGGAAGTCTGGGGCTGTATCACCTGGAATTTGCAGGACATCACTTTGAGGAAAGAGTAATTGGTCAAGCTGAGAAGTCACTTCCGAGTTCTGCTTATAATTATTTATATCTTGACGATCATTTGAAATAGCTGAAAGCCTCTCTGAAACTTTCATATGAATTTCTCTTAAAGTAGGAAGCATTTCTCCCTGTGTAACATCTGGCCACCGATCTCCAAACTTATTCAAAAGATCAAGACAACCTTTGAGCTTGGCGTCCAAGAAGTCGAATGTAAAAAAGTCGAGAATCCAATCACTCTGAGTCCACATTATATCAGCAAGGTTTACAGCTGCTTCTTCTATGTAATAGACACCCATCAGAAGATAGAAGACTTGGCCGATACGTGAGTCTCGAAGATATTCATCAATGACGACAACCAAAGAGTTAACAAGCTTCACATAAGAAGGACGAGTTGGACACAATATTCTTGGTGTTCGTCGTCGTAGGCGGCCCTGCAGTGAAGATCTAGAAATAAGTCTAAACCGTAATTGGTTTAACTTGGCAAACTCAGCCTCTGCCTTCAAATACCATAGCTCGATATTTTTCTCCATTTCAGCTATCCAATGTTCTAGAGGTACATCCAGATCTTTGTTTAACCATAACACTTCATGAACTTCAGTTTCATATAGTCGAAATTGATGAAAATGCAAAGCAGCTCCCTTTGCCTCAGGCCCATTGCTGTCTATCCCATGACGAGTTATATAAGAGTCATCCACAGTGGAGGGTAAGGCAGCTGTAACAACATTGTTTGAGATAGGATAAGCAACTCGAGTGACTCCACTAATATGTCGCACCATGCTCGTGGAGACCAAAAAAAGTCTTCTTCTCAAATCAATATCTAATATGTTGATATACTCAGATTCATTGTCCCTATGAAGTCCCAAATCTAAGCATATACGTAATGCCTCACGAAGGGTATACCAAATGTCGGCAGCATAGGGGTTCGCAAATGCATAATGAGCTATCAGTAGCGTCAACTGTAGTTTCTTTATCTTATCCACCCAATAAGATTGTGTAATCTGAGAAATGGCTCTGGAAAACAAAACACTAGAAGATGCAAGGCTGCGCTTCTCTCCCTTATGAGTCAAGGTAGCTGTAGATATTGCAAGAATAAGAGAAATCACAGCTATATCAAAGGGGGTGACATTCTCAGCACTACGAAACACTCTTGATTCTATATCTTTCAAAGCAGTCTTCGAAAGTATAGGGTATTGTGGATGGTAGTGATCCAGATAGTTGCGTATAAGAAATTGAACCACATCTGTCGGAATACTATAAAGGTCAACTGGGGGGTGTTCTTCAACAAACTTCTTAACCGTTCCTCTATCATTCCCACCCAGCATGGAATCGAATGGGGCAGGGAGACTGCTTGATCTAAAGTAAAGAGAGGAGAGAGAAGAGACATCCTTTTCTGTCTCTGAAGCTTCAAATGAGTTCATAAAAGGACTCGCAGAATACTTAGCAAAACTAATGGACTGTTCCTCTGCCTTGTCGAGTGCTTGATGCCGAGATAGTTCTGACAATCTTATTTCTAGTTCAGCGACTTTCTGTTCTAGGTAGAGAACTAGACTCCTAGGTACAGGCCTCTTCAGACCCTTCACCCAAGAAAAGCACTCTACACCATCTGTCTTGCAGTTATCGCAGGTCGGGAACTCGAAACCGCACTCAATTCGCTTAGATTTACATCTAAAACACCGTGTTGAGCTTCGTGTATGTCCTTTCTTGAAAATCCTTTGAAGCTCCGAGGCATCTGCAATGTCATCCATCGTATCTTCAGCAGTTCAGTATGGTGATTTATAGCTAACTCGATCCACAAGCAAAATCATACTGCTCTTGGGGCAGTCATTAGTACTTCATCCAACAACACTCATTTACTGCACCTTTTCAATCTACATAATTTTCAAAAATTAGTTTAGTTGTTCTAATCCATCGCAAGAGAAATGATTCGAAAAAAAAGCTGAACTGTACCTACAAAATCTGGTTTTTTTCTAGAGGTGAAATAAAAGGGATATCCTTTCCGAGGAAGTAGGGAAAAGAGCACATTGACGAGGTTGGAATCGTTCTTCAATAGAGAATGAGCCATAGCTAGTTTCCTCATGTCCCAATTATGTGTCCGTATCTTTCTCACTTACTGTAGGGTGCTGACGCTATTTATCAATGTAGTCAAATGCGTCCAGAAATAAAGGAGACACTTTGAGTTATTTGTATTACCATTTGCTCATTTCATAACTTGTCAACAGGTCCACAGCTCTCAAACTGCAATGCTTCGAACTTCCGAGATCGGCGTTTAACTACAAGCTAAACTCTGGCCAGAAGTTTTTTATTCTTTTCTGATGAAAACGCCGCGGGCTTATTTGTATTGACATTGCTGGGGCGTGAACTGCATCTGTTACAGGTCTTGAGCAAATGAAAATCCATAGGCTAAAACCTAGAATGGAGGGACATATAGCACTGTGACAGCTTCATTGCAACAAACATCATTCAACACATATCTGTCCACCAGTGGTGCATCAAAACGGAGTGAGTAAGGGGTAGAATTTTCAAATTCAGACCAGCGCGTATGGGCGTCAAGTTCGCTGCAAGCCACAGACATGACGACTGACCTCAGAATCACATCATTGCACCATGCTGATAGAGCGGTATACTCTATTCTGTTTGTGCTTGAGATTCAATTATAGTCCTGCGACTTTTATTTTGCTTTTATACAGTATGTCTCGGCTCCGCAAATCAAAAGTAAGCTTTGCTGAGGCGACTACTAAAGCTCGTATTTTTCAGTCAGTCTGACTACATCCTGATGTTTGACACTGATGTTTGACACTGAAGTTTCAGGGAAATTATATTTTTTGCTCATGGCATCCGCTTGTACTTAGCCCAACATATTGTCTTACAATTTTGAGACATCTGACATTTTACTGTGGCCAATTGAACCAGTTAATCAAGCCGCAAGTGGTCGAGACCAAATTTGATAGCTATGCCAGAAAGGTTTTACAGAAATCAAAATGAAAATCACTTGAGTTCCCTGATGTTGAGATTTTATTCTCTTCAAGTCACGATTGTAACAGAATTTCAACATTATAAATTAAAATCGTATAACTATGTAGCTACCCTTTTGTCAATTCAAGCAAGTGACTATTCGGTCTCATTCTCATAAGAATAAGAGGAAAGCTCCTCACATGATGACTTTGATATTGAAAAGCATCTTTCCATAGTCTCTATATTTCTAGGTTCTAATTTGATCTCAAATCTTTTGGGCCAAAAAGTTTGAGCAGTTCGGTCTTCAGCATAGTCAATATAGTCTGTAACAGGTGGGGAAGAGGGATTTGACTTCAAGTAGAAAAGCATACAAGTCCTTGTCAAGATAACATATAATATGCGTACAGATAAATTCACGGCGGTACAAGCCCTTGAGCCAGCTCCAAAAGTGAAATGATATGGAGGACTGTTGATATCACTCTTCTCCATAAATCTTTCTGGCATGAACTGATGGACAGTTTTCCCGTAATGATCCTCGTCATGATTGGCCGCTTGAGCGTTGAGAATGACTGTCACTCCTTTTGGAATGCTGCTTCCATTCCACTTGAAGCTTTTTGTTGTCTTTCGTGGTGGGATGAGTGGGATTACTGCATACATTCTCAAAAGTTCCTTCACAAAGGATTCGGCAAATTCACACTTCTGCTCAATCAGTACTTTTTGCCAACCCACCTCGATAGACCCATACTTCACCAGACAATCTTTATAAATACGCTCTTGCCATTCATACCCCTCCTTTGTTGCCAGCTGAGCAAAAATCAAAGCACCTGTGGATCCTATAGTTTCAAAGCCACCTGACACGAGCCCCACACATATGGACTTGATATCGTCTATATTGAGTCTACCTTGACTAGGATCTTTGGCGTAGTCACCTGTGATACTGAATCTCTCATTCATGTAGCTGATAGCTTTTGAGGACAAAGTTTGTAGCCATTGATCCCTTGTCCGACTACTCTCAATAGCTAGCTTACTTCTCTCACTTTCTGGAAGCAGACGTAAGATTGGAATATAATCTTGAAGATTTTTGTTGGTAGATCTGAAAGAGGAAATGACCCTAACAGCATTCAATATTTCACTCAATAAACCCGTTTCCATGTCATCAAATCTGGTGGCATAGCACAGCAGCAATGTGAAGTTCAGAGAGAATCGCTGTGTGTATTTATACGGATAGACAAATGCGCCATTCTTCGTATCACCAAATATATCACGCAGAAGAGAGTAAGACTCAATGTCAATCAAACCTGCCCTCTCCTTAATTGCGGGCGTTGTCATATATCTTTGCACATTCAATCTTCTTTTTTTACAGACATTGTCCCATGGTGAGGTTCCAATTGTCAGACCCTGAGATGCCGAGACCAGCTTGTGGAAGGTGTAAAGTAGAGGTCGATCAATCAATACTGTTTGATTCTTCAAGAACCATTCGTTAGCAGTTGCGTATGAATTAACAAAAATAATTCGCTGGTTTCCAAACAGACACTGAAACACTGGCATCCTGTACTTCTGCGAGAGCTTCCCTAAATTGGTGGAATGATCATCCCTCAATTGTCTAAGATTTCCAAGTAAAGGAATAGCATTGGGTAGCTCCGGTAAACCCTTTATCTTGGGTATCGAGGCTTTGATGGTGTAGTGATACAGCCAATATATCATGCCACAAAAGGCTACACTCACCACAGTGATTGTCGCTTCTGTCAGATCCTGCTCTAAAATCAAGCCCATTATTGCCTTCATTGTAAATCAGCAAGGCTAGTAATCTTTGAACATTAGCTGAACCTCTGCTTATAGCAAAAGAACCTGAACTATACTTATTAAGTAGTGCAATATGGGCTGAAATCAATCAAACTCGAAAAAACATCAGGTATCCTGGTAAGGCAGTGACGCTTAATAAACCATCATCCACTTTATAGAGTGAACTATTGCGGGCGCATCAGCTCCTTCTAAGACAGTGAAGCATTGCATATCGCTTGTTCTAACCAGATACGCCCGCCTGAGATTTTTTTTTAGGTTAAACGCCGCAAATATCACATCGCTTGGTACGGAATGCGACAAACACAAAAATAATAGCGGGATTGAGCAGCTTCGATGCCTCAGTCTTTTCTTGACTCAAAGTACTTCCCAATCTTTGAGTATAGAGATAAACTAACTATTTAACTATTAAACTATTCCCAGATATCAGTACCAATTTGTTGATGTTTGACAACATATAGCGCTCTCTAGGTAGTCAGAGAGTTTGTTCGTGTAGGCTTCAAAAGACATGCTCCATCCCAACACCTAGTGACTGATCTAGGGCTGTGCAATTTATTGCTCGCCCTCTTATTGTTCGGACTATCGGGCTGTTTTACGAAAACGAGTAGTTATCCATTCCGATATTTTGGTAAGTGTTGTCGTACTCCGTGAACGTGATATCATTTTTGTGTTCATCTCTTTCGAAACCACAACGAGTAATAAAAAAAAGGTCAAGTAGCTTCTGTACCCGTTTTTGCTTGTAAACGCTCAAATGGCTTCTGAGCGATAAAGGTGCCCGCTGAGATATTTTGAGGTATGTCATGTGAATGCTGCTCAATCCCAAAATCACCTGTGCCAGCTGCTCCTTCACCACAATCGAAGGCCGAATACGAAAGACTAAAGCGCCGGAAGAAAGAATTACCCAATCCTTTTTACGTCCACACTAGTACTGTATTTGACCCCATAACTGCTAAGTTTCTTAGTAATGTATCATACGAAATAGAGCCCGCGACTGGTTTGATTAGTCGGGTGCTGCTAAGGGATAGTGACGAGGCCAAACTTTCAGAAGGAGACGTTGACCTTAGAGGGAAGGTGACCTTTCCTGGATTCGTGGATGCTCATACGCATATTTTCTTGCATTCTTACGATGAAGCAGACAATTCGAAACAGAAAAGAGATGAGAGCTTCGTTGAGAGAGTAATACGAGCAACAAATCACTGCAGAGTTGCTCTGATGGCTGGTTACACAACCTACAGAGACCTTGGCTCAGAGGGGATGCAAGAAGCTGACGCAAACTTTAGAGATTCCATTAACAGGGGAATTGCCATCGGTCCACGACTTTTTGTTGCAACAAAAGTTCTTGCATCTGTCTCAGGAGTAAAGACACACACAGAGAATACCATTGGCGGAACTCGTGTACCTGATACGTGCGAAGAATGTGATGGTGAAGTTGAGATTCGTAAAGCTGTGAGAAGAAGACTTGGAATGGGATGTGATGTAATTAAATTCTTTGGTGACTACAGAAAGAGAATAATGAGATATCCACCTGCGACGGCTCACCCTTACTTATCATCAGTGCTGTTTCCTCCAGAAGTTCCAAATCCAGATGTTGTGCTCTATACTCAAAAGGAAATGGATGTGATCTGCGACGAAGCGAGCAATGCAAGTTGTCCTGTTGCTGCTCATTGTGTAACAAAAAAGGCAGTGCAAATGGCAGCAAGAGCAGGAGTATCAACCATTGAACATGCTTACTGGTGTGATTCTGAGACATTACAAGTAGTGAAAGAGCATCGCTGTATTATTGTTCCCACTCTTGCCATTGCTGAAAGACTATTTGGCTCAAACTTCCCAAAAATTCTCACCAAGACCTACGACAGTTGGAAGATGGGAATCACTCAGGCCTGTGGGGGGGACACTGGAACGTTCAATCACGGAGAGAACATTAGGGAGGCAGAGCTATTCTTAAAAGCCGGAATTCCTCTTGAAGAGACTCTCAGGTCCCTGACTTATAATGGCTGGCTAGCATGTGGTGCACATTCCTGCGGAAGAAAATTTGGATGGTTAGACACAGGTACTTCTGCTGATATTGTTGCTTTGGATGAAGATCCTAGAACTAATCCTCTTGCTTTGAGAAAAGTTTCCTTCGTGATGAAAGATGGAAAGGTTTTTAAACAAGACCATAAGAGCTTGATTTGAAAAAGCAATGATCAATTATATGAATGAACTATCTTTTTAGAATACCTATAACAGAGTATCATCTGACAGCAGTTTTTGCATATAAACCAAAAATCAAACTGCTTTCGTCTCCCATCAATTATATGAAACTAGTGGGTCAATGTTTGAAAAAGACAATATTAATCATTAAAGACCTCTAAGGAAAACATCACCATAAACACCTGGAGAAGTTGTTATTTATTGAAGTTTTCAGTGGTTATCATAGATGGTTGCAGCCACATCAGTAGTAAATTACTCAGAGATAGAGATCGAAAGTAGCATTAAATACGATACCCTACTGCTTACTGAAAGTATTTGGCTGACTCAAGAAGTGTAGATACGGGGTACCTTCATGTCAAGAATTTTTCAGCAAATACATTCAATCTGGATGAGATCCTTTTCTCTTTCTGGGCATCTCTTTCCTTTGTCAGTTTCTCTATCTCATCCCATTTTTTCGCATAGCTGAAATCCATATCCTCTGGCTTCACAAGTGTTGTCTTGTGACGAAGTTTATAATAAAGCCAACAGAAAAAGAAGAGCGGAACACACAAATATGTCAAAAAGAAGTTCTCAACTCTATCACCCACAGACATTGCCCTCCAGCCTAGTGGAAAAATACCAATATAGAATTGACCCACAAATAAGGCCATAATAATGAAAGTTCCCGCATAAGTTGTCCATGGGAAAAACCTGTCATAAAGAGGTAGTGATTTATAATCAATCCCTTGTGCTTTTAATCCAGCTCTGAAGCGATAGTGAGACCAGTAAATAGTGAGCCATGTAAAGTATCCATTGAGAGCGCAGAGAGAATTGAACCAGTTGTACACCTCCTGTCCTGTTTTCGAACAATTTAAAAAGGCCAATCCAACACCAACAACAAAAACAACAATAAGAGAAAGTACAGGTCTTCCTTTTGAGTCCTTTTTGCCAAACACCGGATGAATAACATTCAGATCTGCACAAGCAACCAAAGATCTAGAACCTATATAGACAGATGAGTTACCACAGGAAATGACGGATAGAAGAATCAGGGCATTGACAATATGTGGAAGAACTTTCACTCCACCCCTTTGCATTGTTATGATATATGGCGAAGCAAGAGATCCTGAGGCATTATTCAATGTGTGGTCATTGTAAGGAACATTCATAGTGATCAACCAGGCATTTCCAATGAAAAACACAGCTAGTCTGTAGAAAATTGGTGTTGTGCACCTTGGAATAAACGTTCTTGGGTTTTTAACTTCACCAGCGACAATGGCGATATGCTCACCTCCTCCAAAAGAAAATCCAGACTGCGAGAAAGCCAATATTATACCTTGTATTCCATTTCTTATCCATCCGGGGTGTTTCCAGAACTTATAGCCGATTGGTCCCGTATTTGGCAATCCTCCGCAAGTCGCTATAAACATAAAGAGTGTTATCCCAGCCATAGCCACTATTTTGATCATAGACTGCACAGACTCGATATATCCATAAGCTCTAATTGGCCATACATTTCCAATGGCATAGATTACCGCAAATATGACAATATACTCGGCAGTGGTGACCTTCCCCTCAGTGTCCCAAAATTTCAAAATACTGATACCGGCAGTCAATTCAGCAGCAAGAACAATCATCCAGTTGAAAGCGAAATTAATTCCTTGCGCGAAACAGATAGCTTTATCGAGATACATGTTGGATTGGTTGATAAAACCTCCATGAATAGGTTGATAAGATGTCATCTCTCCAGTTTGAATGAACATCACATAGACGATAAAAGCGTTGATGGTATAGGCAAATACTATACCAAATGGCCCTCCCTCTCTGAGAGCAGAGCCCATACCGACCCAAAATCCAGTTCCAATTCCTGCGCCGAAGGTGATCATGAGAACCTGACGTCCTGTAATCTGTCTCTTGTAGCCGACATCCCCTACAGACTCTTCTAGTTTTCTTATTGTTTGTACTAAAGGCTCAAAGTCCCCTTCAACACTGCACACTTCCTCCACTATCTCAGACGATTTAGACATTTTGTCAAGATGCCTTTCACCCCTAAGCTCAAGATTAAATTCTGAAATTCCTGTGTCACCAAAACTTCAATGAGATCAAATTCAGAGACCGATTCTTGCCATTTATAAATGATTTTTGGATCGAAATCAGAATCTCTTCAGATAAGGAAACATCTACTGAAGCACACGCAGTATCAAAATGCTATTAGACAACCAGAGCCTATCTAGTTTATCTGATGATATATAGCAAGATAACATAGACATTTGATGCTAGTTCGCGACTCACATTCGGCCCAGTTCGCATAAAGATGTATTTTTGAAAAAAAAAAAACCGAGGAATTCTGACTCAGAGATTGTTTGCCACGGCTACAATTAAGAATTCCACGACAGTGATAGCTGTTTAACTAATGGCGGGAATATCGATGCAGTACAGTCAATTATCAGCTGAGCTGTTTCTAGTCGCGAAGCAGTGAAGTCCGAGGAAATAGTGTTACTAGTCAATGCTTGACCATTCCTTCTGTTGAATATTCGCTTTCTATAGTAGAAAAACAGATGCTGAGATCATTAAAGGTGAAGCGGCAGCTCAATTACATTGAATCGAGAGCGCACATGAATCGTATGAACTTTCATATAGGAGAAAAAAGAATACTAAGCAAATTATGCTACTATATGCCGGAAAGCCTCTTGTGCTCAGCAATTATTTTTGTAGCCAGATCTAACAGCCCTTCAGCTAGAACGTCCGGTTTCCCAAATATATCCTCGCAGGGAAATCTTTCGTATACATTAGTCCAGGCGGTTTTGAAACCAGCTTTCTTTGCAGCACAGCAGTCCCACATATGAGCGGCCGCAAACCAAGCATCATTGCCTTTACCGGGTATTTTATTCAACATGTACTCATATACCTGAGGGGCCGGCTTACCGATGTTCAAGCTATCGCAAGAGACTATATTCTCTTCTGCAATTTGAATGGAAGAGTTCTTGAAGTACCCCTTCACACGCTCCCTGTCCCCATCAGTAAGGCACCACACAGTGAATCCGTTTTCTCGAAGTAGTTTCCACATAGGAGAGAGTTCAGGTCTGGCCTCAAGCTTTAACCATTCTGAGCACAGAAACTCTAGATCCTCCTCAGTAGCAACCGACTTTGGGTCTGGAATACCAGCATGGTGAAGTGACCTGAAAAATGTAGCTTTCAGTATCTTTTTTGTCGGCTGGTATTCACCTGTTTGTGACAGATATGAAAAATCCCTCTCGCAGACGGTACCCCAAGCATTGAAAAAGAGCTCCGTGTTAACATTATAAGGTAGTAGTTTTTTACCCAGTCTACTCTCGATTGCCTCTAGCATCACATCGTACCCTATACATGTACCAATAATGTCAAAAACAACGTCAGGCATGATTGAAGATAACAGATGGCTATGATGATAGATCCTTAATCTGAGCTATTCTCGCAAAATTGGTCGAACCGTTTAGAAGGGATGTAGATAGAAAACTGAAACTTAGCCTGATATTTATGTATACCCTGATCCAGATATGCAGAGGTCAAGACAAGTAGGGGAAATATTTATTGATTTAATGAGTGACATGTGGATATGGAACAATACCAATTATAGCCGATTCCGAAGTTTTCTCTTATTTTCGCGCAGAGCAAGCCGATCCAACATCTTGCGAATTTTAATTTTCAAGGTACCATTTGGAGATCAAGGGCGTGGATTCAGCCCAAAAGATTCAGGCAATGAAGATAATATGAAGATCGTGTATCTGTTAATTGCGCTTTCTTGAAGTACACTGCCCAACGAAAACGGCCTTAGTTGTAAGGCTGGCAATAGTCACCCGAAAAGTCCTTGATGGTAGTACTGTTATTTGATTTCAGGAAAAAGACACACGAAAAGAATCAAATAAAACGTATTTTTTTTCAAGAAGCTATACGAAGAGAAACATCTACATTTTAGCCTTGCAGTGATACTTAAAATATCCCGATTCTTCCAGAATCTTATTTTCAGCTTTTTCAAGACGATCCTCGGTCAAAACGAACGGTAAAGGTAAAGATGTTCTGCTTGCAGGCTCTCCCGTCAGAATCATTTGGGAAATTGCCTTCGCAGATAGAAAAATACGAGGCATGCCATGACCATGAAATCCAGCTATAACAAACAACCCCTTACTCTTTGGCATTTCTCCAACCCAAGGAAGAGCATCAGCAGAGTATCCTAGTATTCCTGTCCATAAATAGTCAACTTCTGTATTAGTTTGCTTCCAGCTTCTAAAGTTCTTTTGCATAAACGTCTCATACCACCCTTTAACATTTCCCTCGAATAGAGTTGAGTCATCCACATTATTGTACCAAGACTCCTTATTTTTCAAATAAAACGGCTTTGCTCCACCCACAATTATAGATCCATCAGGTCTGTTTATCAAATATTCATTTTCTGAGTAGTCCCGGCAAATACCATAAGTGTTAGTTAAGTATGGTGTATACTTATTTTTCTTGGAAAATATTATGTGTGAACAAGTGCCCTTAACAGGAACTATCTTTTCTTCAAATTCGGGGGCAATAGCTGCTGTGTAGCCATTGGTTGCTAAAACAAGCTTCTTGGCCTTGATATCACCTCTGGTTGTTTTAATGAGGTAAGTTCCATCAGACATAGTTTCTATTTGTTCCACAGTAGTGTTGGTTTGAATATTTAAACCCTTCGTTAAACAGTACTTTAGTAGGCCTTTGATAAATTTGTATGGCCACAAGTGGCCTGCAGTAAAGGTTAGTGAGACTGGAGAAGCATCACACTGTGAGACAGTTTTGGCTTGGCTCCCCCGAAGTACCTGTATATCATCCAGAACATCAGAAAACTTATTCTTCTTCAGAGCTTCCAGTGCTTTGTTACAGCCTTCAATCGCATTCTCAGTTAAATGAACGTTACAGGCCCTGGTTAATACGAAATCACATTCGATATTTAGCTCCTCAACAACGTTTTTTATGGCGGCAAGGTGCTGGTGCTCGAAATTACCTATAGCAGCAGCATCTTTCTGACCATACTTTTCTTCAAATTTGAGATATTCTCTGTAGTAGTCGGGCTTCAAATGTCCCCCGTTTCTACCTGTAGCTCCTGAGCAAATATATCTTGATTCTAGCATTGTAATTTTAGGTGGGTTGCACTCAGCTCCCTTGTATATCCAGTAAGCAGTAGCGGCACCAGAATAACCGGCTCCAACTATCAAAACATCTGTTTCGGTAGGAAGCTCACTTGTAGTACGGGTATATCTGAAATCATCTTTCTCAGAGTGCCAAAACGGTAAAGTTGGGTTCTCAACGGGGAACATTCTCGGAACCGACATTTTGGATCCTCAGAGTCTCGATTCAATAGATGTAACAGTCAGATCTCATAGTATATCACTTAATCAATAAATTACTGAAGAGGTTCAATATATCTATCTTGCGTTCAAATATCATAACAATTATTTTTCGAAACTTGTTTTATTTGCGATAAGATCAGGACCCATTTCGCGTATATGGATTAGAAAAATCTCAACGAGTGGAAAATTATGACATCACTTAGCATCTAGGTCAAGTGCATTCTGGCTGACGAGGAGACAATTGGGTTTTTCACCAAAAATCTGGCAAATACAATTAAAGCAACAATAGTGTCTAGATTTGGCACCAGCAGAACATCCCAAAGCTCTGTTAGAGAGAACATCATCTATAATTCGAAAAGCTGAAAAATGTTTCAAAAATTCGATAAGCAGATATGATAGCCAATTCGACGGACATATCTCGCACACACATACTGATTTCAGATAAATTTTAGTGCCCTTGGCTACACTAGCATACGAGTCTTTTACTCTGTATGTAAATTTATGCAAAGTTCAGGGCCACTCTGTCCTACTGTCAAGCCAGCTTTAGGACTTCACAGCTGTGGGCGGGAATGTTATCCCAGCTCAAAAACCCACGTTCAGCACCATGTCTTGATTTCTTTGTAAGTGTGTCCAGTCAACTGGCTTGGGAATCTCTGTTCCAATGGAAAAAACCCTATATATACACTAATCCAAAAAGAGGTATAAGATATCCTTTTTGAATTGGAGTTATGAAGTCAGTAAATTTCGTTTATGAGTGATATCTGGATTCAGTTTCTCACTCTGAGATCTTCTCACAGAAACAAAAAAGCTGAAGAGAGGCTGTAAACATATATGTAATGGTTTGAGACAAAACATTTAAAAAGAGTATACTATAGAAGGTACTACTCAATCTGGGACAATCAAAAACTAGCTTTTATGACTATATTTCTTGAAAAGTATGCCATGGAGGAACAATAAAACGTTTTTGATTATCTTTCCCAATCCTGTTTATTTCTTCTATGTCCTCTTGAGATAAATCAACCAGAGTAATATTCTCATCTAGTCTTTCCGTAGAAGATGATCGTGGAATAACTGGCCATCCATTAGCAATTCCCCAGGATAGAAGACACTGTGCCACAGTGATATCATTTCTATCAGCAATATTCTTCAATTGTTTGTTCTGCAGTAGAGGAGATCCAATAGACCCGAGAGGGCTATATGCAACCAGTTGAATACCTTTCTGCCTACAGTACTCAAAAAGTCTTTTTTGATTACAAGCTGGATGCATTTCGACTTGGTTAACCTCAGGAATGATGCCTGTAGCCTTTATTATAGACTCCAGCTCTTCAACACCAAAATTTGCGACCCCAATACTTCTGACGCGGGAGGGTTGGGCATGCTGAATATTGATCATGATTTTCCACGTCTTCACATAATCCCAGTCTTTTTCAAAATCTATAGACCCGTCAGGAAGAGTAGGGGCTTTTCTATCATTTCCAAAGTGATTTAATGGGGAAGGCCAGTGCATTAACCAAAGATCTAAGTAGTCAACCCCAAGTGAAGCACAAGTGTTGTCAAGACATTGCTGTGCTGCTGAATGCCATGTGTTTGAGAGTTTGTCAACCAAAAAATATTCACTTCGTTCAATACCGGCATCTCTCAATGCTCTGCCAACAAGCTCCTGGTTGAAATAGGAAGATGCACAATCTATCATTCTGTAACCATGTCTCAGAGCATGAACAATGGCATCGTGACCGTTTTCGCCCTCCAGCTGCCATGTACCCAATCCTATTGAGGGAATCTCAGTATTAGAAAGGAGAGGAAATGATGCCCGAACCATGGTGCCTAGTTAGAATCAATCATCCTCAGAAAGAACATATCTAGAGATCAAGTGAGTATTTATAAATTTTAGCTACCGACTGGGAGATGATTTATGTGCGAAACCGTTGCAAAATTTGTCGCATCTCGGTAGTGTACCTATTCGAACACTTTTTTCGAAATTTCCTTGACCTCATCTATCTCACCTAACATATTTTTTCAGGAAAGATAATCTGCTCAGGTCGTTATTTTACTAGCCACCGGGGCTCGAGGTTGGCTGTGATCTATTTATTATATCACCAATAGAAGAATATGGGTTCCCATAAGCGCTCCTCGTGAAATAAGCTTTTCCTTTTCAACCCCCGGTCCTCTCGAAGCTCAAATAAGGTGGATTTCCTTCCGATAGACGGAGATGCTTCAATTGTTTATTTATTACACGACTCCTAGGATGTCACCCTCCGTAAACTTCAGCCTTCTGACGCAGTCAGCGAATATTTTAACACCCTTTCTGAGATCAGATTCTTCGATCGTTGAAGGAGGGCATATTCTAACTCTTGTGCCACCGCCAGCACTGTTGACCAATAAGCCGTTGCTAGCACATAGTGCTGCTAGACGCGATCCGTTGAATTTGGAGCCGATGAAAGCTGGATTCAAAATTACAGCTGACAGCAGCCCAGATCCGCTTATTCCAACTACTTCCTCCAACTTCTCAGCTTTCATTAGTTCTCTGAACATCTCACCCTTTTGTCTTGATAAACCTGCAATATCTTCATTAACAAGAACTTCCAAAGCAGCCACCGCTGCCTCCGTCGCAGGAGGATTCGCAGCCATTGTAGATCCTATCTCACCGTCCTCAATTATATCCATAACATCAGAGTTACCACACACTGCAGATAAAGGTGCAACACCACCGGATAAAGCTTTTCCTAAGCAAACAATATCTGGCCTAATGTCCGAAGCCCAGCTTCTGAGAATAGTACCCGTTCTCCCCATACCAGTTTGTACCTCATCGGCAATAAATAGTATATTGAACTCTTTACACAAGTCGAAGGCTTGCTTCAAGTAGAATTCCGGTGGATCAACAATACCCGCAGAACCTTGAATCGGCTCAATCATAAAGGCTGCTATAACCAGATGGTCTTGCTCGATGGCTTTTTTCAAGCTTGCAATGTCGCCATACTTGACAAACACACCAGATGGAGACGTTGAACCAACATATGGAACATAAGGTCCGAACATCTTGGAAGGTGCCGATGAAAAAGAATGTGTGGATATTGTTAAACCATGATAACATGATGAAGCTGTAAGCACGAAGGCCTGGTTGTTCTTAATCCCCTTCTTGACATAACCCCATTTCCGGGCTATTTTCGTGGCCGTATCTGTAGAATCGGCACCTGTACACATGCAGATGATCCTATTATAACCGAAGACCTCTTCTATCTTGGATGCCAGCTTTGCATAACTGGGATTGATAAAAGCAGTATTAGTTAGAGGGCAGTCCATAGTTGCCTTGCAAGCTGCAGCTGTGATTTTGGGATGGGCATGCCCCATATTTGCAACGGCAAAGAACGACAAAAAATCTACATAACTGTTACCGTCAATATCCCAAAGGGTCGCATTCTTCGCCTTCACAAATGGGATAGGGAGTGGTGAGAATCCCCCCTTGATTGAGGTCTTGTAGTTATCTACGACTACCTGAGCCTCTAATGACAGCTTCATCCTTGAGTGTAAAGTTTCAAAGATTGTCATCAACTTCCATGGAAGTCGCACATTTAATATAATTTGGGCAAGGCCAAAAAGAAATTAATCAAGATTCGTACGCGAAGAAATCCTAGTTCTTTTCGCGAATATTACTTATTATGCAGTACTAAATCAGTGCTCGAGCCACAGGGCTTGAAAATCAGAGGAGAACGGAGGGGTTGCAGTAAACACCGAGGTAGCAAGTTTGTAGAAAATAGAAAATTAAAAATAGAAAAGGGAGATAATTGGAAAGCGGGGTAGTAAGGGAGGTGGTGTAAGGAGAAAGGACAAGTGGTGTAGCGATGGGGTCAGATAGGTGCAAGTCGGGGTCGGATTCGGGGCACCTTACCACCAGAATGTGTTTTCACTAAAAGTTGATCCTGCACTTGACAGTTACAGAAACAATAGTCTTGTGTATGAGGATTTGGTATATTTGACTCCACTGACGGACCAGACCG